>SRSE01000008.1:0-532231 GCA_005024645.1 Planiliza haematocheilus
TACTGACATTGTAGATTCTCACTGAAGGCCTCAAAACTATGAATCAACACATATGAACAACAAAAAAAGTAAATATGATTCATAGTTTAGATTCTCAAAGCCTTTGCCATCCTTTACTTTGATTACTGCATTGAACAATCTTGGCATTCTCTCAATGAGCTTCATGAGGTCGTCACCTCAGTGTTGTGTTGAAGGAGTTCCTAGAGATGCTGAGCACTCTGTGGTCCATCTCATCCCAAACCATCTCGACTGGGTTTAGGTCAGGTGACTGTGGAGGCCAGGTAATCAGGCGCATCACTCCATCACTCTGCTTCTTGGTCAAATAGCCTTTATACAGTCTAGAGGTGTGTTTGGTGTCATTGTCCTACTGAACAAATAAATGATGGGCCAACTAAACGCAAATCGGATGGGACAGCATGTCGCTGCAGGATGCTGTGGTTGCAGTTTTGTATTTTGAATAAATCCCCAACAGTGTTACCAGCAAAGCATCCCCACACCATCACACCTCCTCCTCCTCCAAGCTTCGAACCATTCATGCAGAGACCATCCATTCAGTTTCTGCATCGCACCCAGACCCAGCGTTGGAACCAAAAATCTCAATTTGTACTCAGACAAAGCACAGATTTCCATGGTCTAATGTACATTCCTTGTGTTCTTGGCCCAAACAATTCTCTTCTGCTTGTTGCTTTTCCTTAGTGGTGGTTTTCTAGCAGCTTTTTGACCATAAAGGCCTGATTGGTGCAGTCTCCTCTGAACAGTTGATGTAGAGATGTGTCTGCTACTAGAACTCTGTGTGGCACTGATCTGGGCTCTAATCTCAGGGGCTGTTAACTTGTGATTTCTGAGGCTGATGACTCACATGAACTTATCCTCAGCAGCAGAGGTGACTCTTGGGCTTCCTTTCCTGGAGCGGCCCTCATGTGAGACTGACTGACATTCAGTTCAGTTTGAGGACTTTAACATATGTCACACACATTTGACACTTTTTCATTCAATACATAATTACATATGTGTTAATTAATTTTTTATTTATGGTTTTGGTGCCTTCAGTGTAAATAGTCATGAAGATACCTCAGAGTTACCAACATAGTAGGAAATATGAACTTCACGTTTTCACCAGTGAAGTTGTTAATGTGGAATCAGAGTCACAAAAGTACCCAAATATATATGGACCTAAATGTATTGCAACACTGACTGATATTATTGGTTCTGTCCTCAGAAACTCATGTTCCAATTTGTCAACGTAAATTAAAGTCCAACCTGAAGAGGAAGTTTCAGTATTTGTTTGAGGGAATTGCCCAAGCAGGGAACCCAACACTCCTCAGTCAGATCTACGCGGAGCTCTACGTCACAGAGAGTAAAGAAGTCAGTGATCAGCATGAAGTCCTGCAGATAGAAGCAGCCTCTGGGAAACATACAAGATCAGAAACCACCATCAGATCTGATGATATATTTAAACCTTTACCTGGAAGGAATGAGCCAATCAGGACACTGGTGATAAAGGGAGTGGCTGGCATTGGTAAATCAGTACTAACACAGAAGTTCACTCTGGACTGGGCTGAAGACAAAACCAACAACAACGTACAGTTTATCTTCCCATTCATGTTCAGAGAGCTCAATTTGCTGAAAGAGAGAAAGTTCAGCTTGGTGGAACTTGTTCATCACTTCTTCATTGAAACCAAAGAAGCAGGAATCTGCAGGTTTGAAGAGTTCCAGGTTCTGTTCATCTTTGACGGTCTGGATGAGTGTCGACTTCCTCTGGACTTCCACAACAATGAGATCCTGACTGATGTTACAGAGTCCACCTCAGTGGATGTGCTGCTGACAAACCTCATCAGGGGGAAACTGCTTCCCTCTGCTCACCTCTGGATAACCACACGGCCTGCAGCAGCCAATCAGATCCCTCCTGAGTATGTTGACATGGTGACAGAGGTCAGAGGGTTCACTGACCCCAAGAAGGAGGAGTACTTCAGGAAGAGATTCAGAGATGAGGAGCAGGCCAGCAGGATCATCTCCCACATCGGGACATCACAAAGTCTCCAGGTCATGTGTCACATCCCTGTCTTCTGCTGGATCACTGCTAAAGTTCTGGATCACACACTGAAGACCAAAGCCGAGCTGCCCAAGACCCTGACTGAGATGTACATCCGCTTCTTGGTGGTGCAGATCAAACAGAGTAATGTAAAATACAACAAAGAAGCTGAAACAGATAAAGTCTGGAACAAAAAGACCAAGAAGACCATTCTCACTTTGGGAAAACTGGCTTTTGAGCAGCTGGATAAAGGAAACTTGATCTTCTATGAAACAGACCTGAAAGATTGTGGCATTGACACAACATCTGCCTCAGTCTACTCAGGACTGTTCACAGAGATCTACAAAGAAGAATATGGAATGACCCAGGAGAGGGTGTTTTCCTTCGTCCATCTGAGTGTTCAAGAGTTTCTGGCTGCACTCTACGTCTCTGTGATGATCATCAACACTGGTGAAGACATGCTGGGAGGTGAACGGTTGGCATTACAAGCTGAATCTAAAGTGAAAAAACTCTACCAGAGGGCAGTGGACAATTCTTTACAGAGTCCCAATGGACACCTGGACTTGTTTGTCCGCTTCCTCCTGGGCCTTTCACTGGACACTAATCAGACTCTGCTACGAGGTCTTCTGAAAAAGACAGCAAGTAAACCACAGGTCAGAGAAGTGCTTGTGGAATATGTCAAGAAGAAGATCAGGGAAAATCCCTCTCCAGAGAGAAGCATTAATCTGTTTCACTGTCTGAATGAACTGAATGACCGCACTTTAGAGGAGGAGATCCAAGAGAGTCTGAGATCAGGAAGTTTCTTTGAAAACAAACCCACTCCTTCTCAGTGGTCAGCGCTCTGCTTCATCTTACTGTCATCACAAAAAGATCTGGATGTGTTTGACATGAAGAAATTCTCTGCTTCAAAAGATATACTTCAGTGGCTGCTCCCAGTGGTTAAAGCATCCAAAACATCTCTGTAGGTGCACAAATTGCATTTAAAATAATCGTTTTCCATGCAGAGAACAAGGGAACACTTCATAATCAAAGCTTTTTCTTCTTTAGGCTCAGTGACTGCAACCTCTCATGGAGAAGCTGTGAAGTTCTAGCCCCAGTTTTAACCTCCAAGAACTCAAGTCTGAAAGAGCTGGACATGAGCAACAATGACCTGCACAATCACGGAGTACAGGTGCTCTCAATCGGACTCCGGAGTCCAGAGTGTAGACTGGAGATTCTCAGGTTTGTTATTGGTGATTGGTTTGGCATTTACACATTTAAATGTATGTACATAATCCATCACCTCCATTAAGAAGAATCTACGTGGTGCTCATGTTTCCAGGTTGTCAGGCTGTCTGATCACAGGGGAAGGCTGTAATTTTCTGGCCTCTGCTCTGAACTTAAACCCTTCCCATCTGAGAGAGCTGGACCTGAGCTACAATCCTTTAGAAGAATCTGAAGTAATGCAGCTGTCTGCTGGACTGAAGGACCCAAACTGGAAACTGGAAATTCTCAAGTACAGTTAATAATATCAGTGTAGAGATGGATTATTTCCTTAAAATACTCTACATGTGTTAGTGTCAGTGACCATTTGTCTTTCTCTGTCACTCTGCAGGACTGATCATTGTGGAAAATGCAGACTGAGACCATCACTCTTCAAGTGTAAGTTACACTTTTCCAGCATCACTCAAATGAAATAGAAGCTACTCATCATATGTTAGGGTTATAATTAGGGTTTGGGTTAGTGTTAGTTAAATAAAGTTATTGATAACTTCTATTATCTACTGCACTGATGTACCATCTTCAACCTGACAATCACAATTTTTTTGTTCATTGTTGATTCATTTATTCAACCTGACTTTGGGTTCTTATCAGCTTAAAAGTGATTGTACATTTTATAATGATCTACATTTCTGTATAAATATTACTCAAACCATAAGCGCATTTTTAGTCAAGGCCCAAAAGTAGACAAAGAGAACCCAATCGAACAAATAAAGAACTTTATGCTCCAGAATCAGATCATGGATAGAGGTCACTGGTAGAATTCAGAATTCTTTGGTCCATCACTAATGACAAGCCGTCCTGGCTCAGACAGAACAAAACAGACAAAACTGGCAACGACATTCCCACCCCGATGTGTCATGGATGGGACGAGGTTCTGATGATGATGCCTCTAACTTAATGGTGGATTTGTCAGATTTAGCAGGATAAGGGTGTAAGGACCCAAATGCAGGACAAAGCGGTGGTGAGGCAGGAGGTGGTAAAACTGCATTTAATCAAACAAAAAGAAACACCACAGAGCTGCTCAACGGCCAGATAATCCAAAAATGAAAACAAGAAGAACACCTGGACATGGCAGGAACAAAACTTGACATAACTTGGCATGGAAACAACTATACTAAGACCTGAGAAGACAAGACATGGAAAAACCAGTATGACACAACAGAGGACAAAGGGAATGGCAGGAGTATATATACTCAAGGGCAAAGGAGACACAGGTGAAAACAATCAGGGCAGCCATTACACAGGTGGGAAATCATAGGACAGGAAGAAAGCAAGACAAGAAACAAGAAAAAACTCTTTTCTTACCTTTAGCCAATGTAGGAGAAGCCTTTAGCTTGTTACCCTGTGTTCCTACTTTCAGGACTTGTCTGCTGATATTGATGTTCTGAGACATATTTATGCAGAAATATAAAATATGTGAAATAGAGTCATATTAGAAGATGAGGCAATGACGACACATCATCTACATAGATAACAGACTTGTGAGTTTCACAACGTTTGCTTCTGTCCTGTTTTCACCATCAGATTTCTGTGAACTTGAACTGGATCCAAACACAGCAGATAGGAACCTCTCACTGTCTGAAAACAACAAAGACGTGAAGGTGGTGATTGAGAAGCAGTCGTATCCTGATCATCCAGAGAGATTTGACGGCTGGAAGCAGCTGCTGTGCACTGAAGGTCTGACTGGACGCTGTTACTGGGAGGTACAGTGGAGAGGACGGGTTAGCATAGGAGTGACGTACAAAGGCATCAGAAGGAAGGGAACCAGTGATGACTGCTGTATTGGATGGAACGATCAGTCCTGGTGTGTGTCCTGCTCGCCTCAGGGTTTCACTGCCTGGCACAACAACACACCATCAGACATCAACACACCCCCACCCACTGACTCCAACCGGGTAGCAGTGTATCTGGACTGGAATGCTGGAACCCTGTCCTTCTACTCTCTCTCCTCCAGAAACCTCCTCAATAGACGGCTCCACCTCCACACCTTCCACTCTACGTTCACTGAACCCCTCTACCCTGCTTTTAGGTTTGGACAAACGCCTGAGGATGAGACTGAGTCCACAATCTTCTGGTCCTCAGTTTCTCTGACTCTGATTTAATAATGAAGGTTGCCTCCTTGGTAGAACAGCTCTCAGTAGAGACTGAGACCAGCAGACCTGAGCTATAATAGAGTCAAAGCCTACAATAAAGACAATAGAGACAATCTCTGGCTGTTTGTGGATCTGTCCAACACAGAAATGACACAGGTTGTGTTATGAGTTATGAAGCAAACTAAGCTCAACATAAAATAGCATTTTGCTGCTACAGAGCTTCAGATGACTGAATGCAGCAGCATGGCCGCCTCTCATAACCCAACTAGACCTTTTCTTGCTGGGTGAGAGCTCACCAAAATGAAGAAGCTCTTATAAATGGTTGTAAATAATAAAGTAATTTAAAAGGTGTCAATAAAGCTTTCCAACCTAGTGTGAAATGCCTGTACAGGTATGGGATTAAACATCCTGGTTTTAGTCAACACCCTGCAGCGCTGGAAGTTCTAGAGGGTTTAGACTGGTCATTATGATAATACCAGCCAGATAGAATAAGAACAACAAAAGTACAACAAAGACACTGAAACAGATAAAGTCTGGAATGGAGAGACCAAGAAGACCATTCTCACTTTGGGAAAACTGGCTTTTGAGCAGCTGGATAAAGGAAACTTGATCTTCTATGAAACAGACCTGAAAGATTGTGGCATTGACATAACATCTGCTTCAGTCTACTCAGGACTGTTCACAGAGATCTTCAAAGAAGAATGCATGATGACCCAGGAGAGGGTGTTTTCCTTCGTCCATCTGAGTGTTCAAGAGTTTCTGGCTGCACTCTACGTCTCTGTGATGATCATCAACACTGGTGAAGACATGCTGAGAGGAAGGCGGTTGGCGTTATCAGCTAAATCTAAAGTGAAAAAACTCTACCAGAGGGCAGTGGACAATTCTTTACAGAGTCCCAATGGACACCTGGACTTGTTTGTCCGCTTCCTCCTGGGCCTTTCACTGGACACTAATCAGACTCTGCTACGAGGTCTTCTGAGGAAGACAGCAAGTAAACCACAGGTCAGAGAAGTGCTTGTGGAGTATGTCAAGAAGAAGATCAGGGAAAATCCCTCTCCAGAGAGAAGCATTAATCTGTTTCACTGTCTGAATGAACTGAATGACCGCACTTTAGAGGAGGAGATCCAAGAGAGTCTGAGATCAGGAAGTTTCTTTGAAAACAAACCCACTCCTTCTCAGTGGTCAGCGCTCTGCTTCATCTTACTGTCATCACAAAAAGATCTGGATGTGTTTGACATGAAGAAATTCTCTGCTTCAAAGGAGTTCCTCCAGTGGCTGCTCCCAGTGGTTAAAGCATCCAAAACATCTCTGTAGGTGCACAAATAAATATCATCATCTTGTTTAAGTTTCTCTGCAGAGAACAATCAAACTCTTTTCTTCTTTAGGCTCAGTGACTGCAACCTCTCGTGGAGAAGCTGTGAAGTTCTAGCCCCAGTTTTAACCTCCAAGAACTCAAATCTGAGAGAGCTGGACATGAGCAACAATGACCTGCACAGTGAGGGAGTACAGCTGCTCTCAGACGGACTCCGGAGTCCAGAGTGTAGACTGGAGATTCTCAGGTTGGTTATTGGTTATGGTTTGGCATTTACACAGTTAAATATGTACATAATCCATCACATCTTGGCTTTTGGTGCCAAACCCAAAAATACGACCAACTCAACTTCATCTGGGTCGCTGGCTCTTTGTCCATTATGTTTCAGACAGAATAGTTATTGTTGTTTTCTAGAATAAGTGAGATGTTGTGAGATCAGAATAACCTTGTGAACCTCTCAGTTTAACCATTAATGCATCAACTTGTATCATTAAGTATGAATCTGTATTGCGTCCAGGTTGTCAGGCTGTCTGATCAGAGGGGAAGGTTGTAATTTTCTGGCCTCTGCTCTGAGTTCAAATCCTTCCTATCTGAGAGAGCTGGACCTGAGCTACAATCCTCTAGAAGAATCTGAAGTAATGCAGCTGTCTGCTGGACTGAACAACCCAAACTGGAAACTGGAAATTCTCAAGTACAATCATTTATATAGTATCTATGTACTCTGTTTCATATACTGTACATCTGCATGTTTTAGTGTCAGTGATCATCTATCTTTCTCTGTTCCTCCACAGAACCGATCACTGTGGAACATGCAGACTGAAGCCATCACTCTACAAGTGTAAGTTACAGTGTCATGAAGATTCATGTCGTAATTTATAATCGCTGTCATGAATACAAAGCTGCGACTAGGAGACAGTTAGCTTAGCACAAACGCCCATCTTAGCTGCATGTGACACGTCTTCCAGGACCTCAAAAACTGATCAGTTGACATTTCACCGCTCAGCCATTTCTTTCTGCTCTATTAGTTTGACTGTTTCACATATAATTCATTTATCGTCTCGTCAAATCGGCAATAGAGCCTTTTTAGCCTGGTCTCCTGAGTGATCCAATCACCAGTTGGCAGTAGTTGGGTCTCAAACCGCCACTCAAGACCACCACTGCTATGTTTGTGCTTTACAATGAGGACATGACATAAACTGTTGGAGGTAATGAGCTGGTACACACATTATTTATTAAGGCTCACAGGTAGTTTAATTAGATGAAGGGTCCAAACCAGGAAATCAGGATACAGGCAAAGGTACAGAGGTACAGCAGGCAAACACTCAGGTAACATAGATTAGCTTAAGTCACAACAAGGAAACACTTGAGGAAGAAACTAGTTGGAATGCTTAAGGAATCCCCACAAGATGATCTGGCATAGGAGGAATGAGGAACACAGCTTAAATACACAAGGGAGACAATGAGGCACAGGTGAAACACATGAGGGCGGGGAAAGCAATCACAGACAGAACTTGACAGGAAGACAGACTTCAGTAGACTCAGACTACAAAATAAATATGAATAACAGACTACGTGATCCTGACAGCACCATGGCAGCATCCATGCACAGAGTAATGTTGCTGATGAGCTGTTTGTAGCAGTAAAATAACTGTAAAGACCCTGGTCATTGTTGAGGAAGATGGTGGAACTTCTAAATGCCAGTTTCAGGGTTTCTGTAAAGGTTGTTTCAACCACAGAGAACAAAAAAAAAACCTCTTCATGCAATTGAATTGTCCTCCAACCAGTCATAGCCATTTAGTTGATAGTGATGTTGTTGTCCATCACCACATAAAGCCCGTCCAAATGATTTGAATTGATCTTTACTGGGACGTTATTAGTTCCCAAGGGAGAGCATCCGGACCAACTACAAGTTCCCCAGTGTAGATAACAGATTTATGAGTTTACCAATCTGCGTTTTCTTCTTCTCTTGATTCCACCATCAGATTTCTGTGAACTTGAACTGGACCTGAACACAGCAGACAGAAAACTGTTGCTTTCTGAAAACAACAAAGACGTGCAGGTGGTAATTGAGAAGCAGCTGTACCCCAAACATCAGGAGAGATTTGACGGCTGGAAGCAGCTGCTGTGCACTGAAGGTCTGACTGGACGCTGTTACTGGGAGGTACAGTGGAGAGGACGGGTTAGCATAGGAGTGACGTACAAAGGCATCAGAAGGAAGGGAACCAGTGATGACTGCTGTATTGGATGGAACGATCAGTCCTGGTGTGTGTCCTGCTCGCCTCAGGGTTTCACTGCCTGGCACAATAACACACCATCAGACATCAACGCACCCCCACCCACTGACTCCAACCGGGTAGCAGTGTATCTGGACTGGAATGCTGGAACCCTGTCCTTCTACTCTCTCCCCTCCAGAGTTTCCTTCGTAAAACGGATCCACCTCCACACCTTCCACTCCACATTCACCGAACCCCTCTACCCTGCCTTTGGGTTTGGGCGAACGCCTGAGGTTGCATCTGAGTCCACATCCTTGTGGTCCTCGGTTTCTCTGTGCCCCTGCACCAGTTACCCTATTAACCAAATGGCATCTACAACTCGGTACACAGACGCCAGATGGAATGACAGCATGAAGCGTCGGTTGAAATTTTAGAGTCGTCGAATGTCGGGAAAAACAAAGCCACATCTGTAAATTTACACAGTGACAGTCTGAACCGTGGACTGTCGCCATTTCCTTGCATGTCCTACTGGACCGATTCATGGCTGCTTGACCATGCATCAACATTATACTAACTACCTACAATGACAGAAACCATTTTTGATATTTGACTGTATTTTAGGGTTTTAGTTTAGCCCATATCCCTCCCACTAACTTAAAGCTGGTGGGCCTTATGAACTATACTGCAGCCAGCCACCAGGGGGAGCTCTACTTGCTTTGGCTTCACATCAGAGGAGCAGGTCAACCGTCCATCTGTATATACAGTCTATGGTCTGAACCCATCTTTTTCCCGATAGTCATTATATATGCATCTAATTTATTTTACTCTGTATGATATTTTGTCAGGGGAAGATATATGGATGTAGTTTTTGCTATTTACAGTTTAGACCAGTAGAGGTCAGTGCTGTCTAAGTCCTGAAGTCAACAAACACAGTAGATGCTGACTCATTTTAAATGTATTATAATCATTTTTTATGCCATTAAACCTCAATAGCAATTTAGCGTATTTATGTGTAAAACTTGGTTTATAAGAACAAGGAAAAAGACTCAATTCATCCATTAAAAAGAAAACAAATAATAAAAAACATATTGATTCTTTGAATGTCTGTTTTGTGCACAACACATGAATCTATTATTATCTATTATTTTTAGAGCAGAATAAACCTGAATCCTGCTTCTTATTTGACGTGTCTGAATGAACATTATTGTCTTGTGATCTTACTTCCTAATCTGAGCTGCACCTGCTGCTTGAAACTTGCTGCCGTCTTATCTCTTCCTCTCTGCTTTCGTGAGCATGCACACATGCATCAGCGTCATCTACGGCAGCGACTTAATATTTTTCTTTTAAGCTACTTGTCACACAAAGCGGTAACACAAAAGAGCTGCATTCCTAGCTGCAGGAATTATACGTCTTCAGGGTGACAAGTGACTGGCTGCTTAATTCCATTCAGTTTAGAGCTGTCACTGCTGTCATAGCCATCAGTAACTCGGTTTCTCCGGTCACATGTTTGCACATAATACTGAGCATGTGTGTTTGCTTCAGAAATATTGAAAGGATGTGACTGGACTGGAGACCTGCCCATGATGTACCTGGGATAGGCTCCAGACCCCCCACGACCCTTCAGAGGACAAGTGAATGCATGAATAAAAGATGCTTCCTCTATCAGCCTCTTTGCGCTTTACCCCACAAAAATAAATCTTTGCATCTCCTGCAAATATATGAAAAATACCATACACTGCAAAAGCAGAATGTGTATTCCACAGACTGACCCCCTACGACTAACACTAACCCTCTTCAAGCAAACTCAGGCACGTGCTGTTGTCTTTGTTTTAGATGTAAGAAGCTCCATTAGACGCTCTGCAAAATTCAAGCCCAAGATGTTTTTTATACGGGTCAAATATTAAATCAAGATGCCACTATCTCCTGGGCAACCGTCAGTATTGAAGTGGAGTTTGAAGATTTAAGGTGTGACCTCAAAAAGCGGTGAAAAGAAAAATGTAAACAACAACGACACTGCTATGTCTTTGAACCGTAAGATTTTGAGCTGTTATCAGCTGTTATCTGATAATGATCAATTTACTATGAAATTTATGTGTATTCATCAACCTGAGATTGCAACCTGAAATACTGTGTAGTCACACATGTGTTTGCATGACAAATGAGTTGGAGGGAAAGCAACTAAAACGGTTTAAATCATGCATTTTCTATTATTTTCCTGTTGTAAACCATTTCCTTTAAACGTCTTTGTTCACTAACACGTGCTGTCTGTGGTTCATGGCTCTGTGCCACAGGACTCAGACCTTATAGAAGCATTACAGTCCATTACAGTAATGACAGTGGTGGTAATAATTACACTGGTGTGACAGGTTGAACAGGGAACCTCAGTGCACCCAAAGAAACCTGTTTGAAAAGCGCTAATTTACATACACACTCACTTACAGGAACACTAGTGAATGTGTTCTGAAATAACAGTCCTGCACTAAATCTGTCATTCAGCATTTGTTATGGCCGTGGTCTGTTGTACTATTGAAATGTACTGTTCCTATTATTCTGACAACCCCATATTAGCCAGTAACCCAATACAAACTACATCCCATTAAAAGGACGCAGATTTAACTGAACATGGGAACAGTCATCAGAATCAAAAAGAAGAATAAGACCTGTATGCATTAAGACAACATAAACAAGTCATTGCTATGGGGTGGGGGTGCCTGGTCTGGTCTAGGTGGGTGTCACTTTTTTGGTGAAGGAGCACGAAAATGCAGGGCACAGAGGGAGGCAGAACCAGAATGCGAAATGACTTTAAAACCAACTCAAGTATTCAGAACTTAAGGCGCTGGAGGGAAACAGGGAGTGAAAAAACTCAACTCACTCAACAAGAACTGATGAACACAAAGAAGCATGAGCGTAGGACAAAACAAGGGTAACACCACAGACAACTTGACTAAGAACAAAGGCAAAGGCAGGACTATACATAGACACGGGCAGAGGAGTTAACGAAGCACAGGTGAAACTATTGAGGCCCGAGCACAGATGGAGAAACCATTTATCACAGAAAATACTGAAAAGACCATGACTACATGTCTAAGTAACATCCACACCAGTGAAACGCCAGGTCCAGAAGCTTCTCAGCAGAACACTGAATTGTCATAATATTGTGGCTGCTTAGTGTATATATATATACGTATATATATATATATATATATATATATATATATATACACGTAGATAAACGAAGTTACCATCATGGTGTCATCAGGTGAAACTGATCCAGGTTAATCAGAGGAATCTAATAAATATCCTTATAGGAAGTAAATTGCGCTTTAATGTTAACCTGTTCAGCTGCATTATATGGGAATGTGATATACCTGTCTGACATGTGGATAATTCACCAGCGTACGCCAGCCATGGCATTGGCATAGGCACGTACAAGTTTGCAATCATTTCTCTCTTGATACATCTGAACTTGTCTGTGAAGAGTGCGTACGGAATATTTTTGTGCGTACGCAACTTTCGTAGATGAGGCCCCGCGTCCTGCAGAGCGATTTCTCTTCTTTTAGTAACTCTGGCTGACCCTTCAGATGGCAGCCTGTGAGGACACCCACCTCCAAGCAGCCATGCTCTAAACTCCCTTTGGTTCAGGGGCCATACCAGTAATATCACATAACGACGTATGAATCACGACAACTCCAGGTTCTTCCTTTTGTTTTAGAGCAAATAAGTACATTAAGAAAATCTTTCCATTTAATAAAAACTGTCCTTTTACAAAACATTTTATGAACAACCGGAAATTTCTTAAGGAAAATAGCTGTCATGTTCTGAGTGTTTTTAAAGAGCGAAACCCCTTCATAAACAAGTTAGGAACAGCCGTTGCATTTACTGAAAAATTCCAGTTAGAGTCTTCAATGTAGTTTTTGGAAATTCATCTTGCGGGTCAGACTGGACCCTCTGTTGGGCTACTTTTGGCCTATGGACCATATGTTTGTACACAACCTTGATATAATGTGTAATACTCATAATAAGTGGTGATTTCTATGGTAGTTCTCCCCTGTCCAGTTGTCATGAATGGATACATTAACTAAAACAGTTTGTTGTACCAGGTTATTTCAGCTATAAAGTTGGACAGAAGTTGCACTAACATGACATATCCTGCATAATGTATTTTATATTTTAATTCCTGCACAATGACATGATTGCACAATTCACCAGTAAAGCGAAACACTTTCGGTTTCCTTCACATACAATAACCTGTTAGATAATAAAGTTTCCATAAACCAGAAGGCGGAAATCTTTCTGTCACATGCGCACGTAGCCAACATGCAGTTATGTGACATTCCTAAAAGACACAAACCATGCCTCCTGTCCTGACAGACCTCATTATGGCATCAAGTGCACATGTTGATTGAAAGTTCTTCTGCGCGACGGCATCTCTGCATGTCACCCTTCCAACACACCTTGTTCTGACACACCTCAGAGTTCCATCACAGACGTGGACTGCTAGTAAGTATCTGCACATGTACTTTCGTTAATACACAGGATTAGATGTTACAGTCCAACGTGGAAATTTCCCAGGAGCCAAAACACATTTAGAGGCCCAGTCCAGCTGAAAACCGACCAGTCAACGGCAGTATGCAGCATGTCATATCAAACCTAGAGCCAATGTGTTATGAAATATGAACTAAATAAATGCTGCTGCAGTATGCAGCGTTGGGCACCTCTCTTTGCCGATGTTTGGTTAAGTTAGGCCCACAACACCTCACAATCCCTTTATCCCACCATTGAGTGACTTTCAACAACCCAGACATTAACCTTTCCCTTTAAGCAGCAATCAGACAAAACAAGCAAACTTAGCACCAAAAGATGAAGAAGAGACAAAGAGACATTAGTCTTAAACTACTGAATGAAACACAACACAGTCACAGGATGACACAAACTGATCATACAGAAGCTATATACCAACAAAAAAACAAAATGCTCCCAAGTAGATTCATTTAACAAAAAAATAGATCACAAATATATACAAAAAGATTAAAAGAAACACAAGATGACCACAAAATGATGACAAAGTTATCACAAAAAGGCAGAAAATGATCACGAGAAAACCCAAAATGACCACAAAACGACAAAGCTTATGACAAAACACAAAACATCCACAAACAGACGGAGCAACACTGAAAGAAACATGACGTCACAACAAAAATGAGCACCACCAGGCACAAAATGACGACAAAGAAAGGATCAAAAAGAGAAAAACAGACGACAGACGAAAGAAACTCAGTGGAACAGGTCAATGAACAGACACAAAAGTAAAAAAAAAAAAAAAATCATTTAGAGACAAAACATCCACGGAGAGACTCTACGTGACCTTAAATGTCTTGAGTTAATGAATGAAACACAACACAACCACAGGACGACACAAAATGCTCACAAGAAGAAACAAAATGCCAAGAAGACTCATTTAAAGAAAAAAAAAAATAACAAAAAGAAACACAAAATACCCAGAACAAAGGTTTCATTTAAAGTGGAGCACTTCCTGGTTTTCTTCCCATCAGTCTTAAAAGCGACTCACTCACTCGCTGGCATTCTTCTGTCTACACATGATGTACTACCTGGGAGTGTTGACACGTGAAGACTGTTGTTTGCTCCAAGCAGAACAACGGGGCTCATGGTCAGGACACGTCGACATAGCGACGACACTCTGCAGGTAAATGAAACCAGACGATAAAGTCAAACAGCTTTTCAGTGAACAAGACTCTGACATCAGCCTGAGACTTCATTGTCTGGATAGATTGGTGGAAACTAAATACTCCTGGACGGCACAAAACAAACACAATCGATTTCCACTTCTGTCTGAATAATATGATTTATTTTTATGGAATTGTACAACCTGACTAATTAAACATAAGCATGCCTATTAAAATAATCAAGAAACCTGTCTGTCTTCTGTTTGATTTGCAAACAATGAAGCCGTACAGCATTTCACCTTTATTAACAGATGACTTCATGTTAGTAATGCATAAATAATATTGCACCTTATTAATCCTTCTCTATTTAATATGCAAATGTTGGATACTTTTTTACACTTAGATTTCATTTTATTTTTTAAAAAATTATTTAATTTTATTTCATTTAAATTATTTTATTTAGTTTTATTTTATTTTATTTTTCAAATTATTTTATTTTATTTTATTATTTATTTATTTTAAACTATCTCAGTTTTTTTATGTAAATCTGAGCTACTATGTTGTTGGTTTGGTTTTTCTGCTTGCAAAAAAAAAAAAAAAAAAAAAAAAAAAAGGTACTGGTTTGAAAGGGACCATCCCAGAAGTTCGCCACACCTTGTGTGAGCTGCCTATATATGCAGAGAGGAGCTGGACACCTTGCAGCATCAGACACCTGGTGCAGCAGTTAAACACTGAAGACACCAAACAGCATTGATTTGGTTTGGACATCTGTCATCATGACTCCAGCCTTCCTCCTCCTCGTCCTCCTCTCTATGGCGACCGTTTGTCTGGTGAGTATGATTCTTTCTTCACGGTGATTTATGATGTGAATCTGTCAGACGTCTGTGTAAACCCTGCAGCCTTTAAAATGACAGATTAACTAAGGTCTAAATGAGATCAAACTGAACGGCACAGATTAATATAATAATGTACCTTTGTATGTGTGACTGTGTTGCAGAGTGACACCGGAAACCTAACTGGTGAGTTGAATCATTTAAAGCATTTTCATAAATCCTTTCTGCCGTGGATAGTTTAAAAGTCTAATGGCTCATTTCATCTGGTTCCCTCAGAGGAGTCTATGGACGTCTCTGAGATCATCGCGAGGGCCAACGCTAACACAAGTAAGAGACTAAACTCTTCAAAATACATGAAAATGATTTAATGAGGATGTTTTAGTGAAATGTTAATAAAATACCTTCTGAATGTGATCGTTGGTTAGAGGAAGGATGTTTGAGAAGAGATCAGATAAGAAGGATCAGATCAGATCAGACAAGACAAGATAAGACCTGATAAGACAAGATCAATTCAGATCAGATCAGATCAGACCAGATAAGACCGGACAAGGCAAGACAACACTAGATAAGACAAGACCTGAGAAGAAAAGACCTGAGAAGACAGGAAAAAACAAGACCAGATAAGACAAGACAAGAAGACAAGAGAATACCTGATAAGACAAGACAAGACCAGATAAGACAAGACAAGACCAGATAAGACAAGACGAGACCAGGCAAGACAAGACCAGAGAAGACCTGACAAGACCAGATAAGTCAAGACCTGATAGGACCAGACAAAACCAGAGAAGACAAGACAATACTTGATAAGACAAGACCTGATAAGACTACACCAGAGAAGATCAGACCAGACCAGACAAAACCAGATAAGACGACAATAACACAGAACGCCCTTGAAGGAGAACGTGGAACAACCCCTCCAGCAAAGAGCAGCTGTCTCTGAAGAGTTCCTCCAGAAAAATGTGTAAAAACGTCACAGTGGACGTAGTTCTGAACAAACTCGTTGCTCGTTGGGTTCATTGGTGAAGCCGTTACAGAAAAATGAAAAGATTTCACTGCTAAAGCGTGGAGATATGGCTGCACCTTGAGGAATGTTTTCTGCCAGAGGCTGTTTCCTCGATGAAAACAAGTTACTTACAGCTGACTTCTAAAAAAAGAAATAAGTCTTTTGAACAGCTCTTTGAATGATAATGTGAAGGTGTGCTGCTTTAGTTCATATCAACTGAACATCTTTTGTATTTTTAACTGTTTAGTGGAACTTTCTTTTCCCACAGACTAATAGTCAGATAATGAATAATAACTGATAATAAAGCATAATAAAGACTGTTTGCATGTTGTGCTGCAGAAACACGGCTGGTCCACGGCGACATCGTGCCCAATTTACGCAGGAACGCCGACCCATGCACGGCCACAGGATGCAAGTGGTACAAATCTAGAACCTACGTCTACGTGCCCGTCCACATCTCCTCTGCTTACAGTAAGCTAAAACTGAGCTTCCTCTGGTTCAAGTACGAACTAAAATAAAGACAAAAACCTGCCTCGACACATGATTCCTTGAGTAAAAATAACAGACTAACTATAAGAAACGTAATGGGATCATGAGAAAAACAAATCTCAGCATTTTGTAGAATATATTGCATTTAAATTCAAAAATCTAGTTTATTTTATCAAATGAGCAGCTGGAAGAACAGGTTACTGTGTTCAGCGGTTATTTGTTTTAACCTAAATCTTGCTCATACGTCTTCTGCACATTTCCAGCGTTGAAGCAGACAAGCAGGTTTTATTTTTAAAGCCGCGTAAAAAGCAGACGTTGTGGTTTGTTGGGCTTTTTAGTTCAGAGTCCTTCATTTCTGACAAAAATAAACTTTTTAAAGGTCCAACGTATAATATTTGTTGACTTTTATTTGTGATTTGGGGAACGATGTTCACCTGCGTTTACATTTTACTCGTTTCAACATTGCTTTTACTTTGGTTTTCAGTATATTTCTCTTTTGTATTTATCTTAGTTATAATTATTTTATTGTTATTTCATTTTTAACCTGTTCTTTGTCTCTGCAGGCACAGCAGAGCGCAACATCATCATCAGAGGCCTGCTGACCTTCCACCAGTCCACCTGCATTCGCTTTGTCTGGAGGAGGTGGTGGCATCGCAGCTACCTCTACTTCTACTCTGGATCTGGGTAAGAACGCATGCACGAACATATCTATCTATCTATCTATCTATCTATCTATCTATCTATCTATCTATCTATCTATCTATCTATCTATCTATCTATCTGAACCCTTCCCCTCTCTTCCCCTGTGTGTGCATGTCAGCTGCTGGTCCTACATAGGTCGTGTAGGAGGAGGACAGTACATCTCGCTGCAGAGAAACGGTTGTTTGTACCAGTCCACGGTGCACCACGAGGTCCTCCACGCCCTGGGCTTCCACCATGAGCATGTCCGCTCCGACAGGGACTCTTACGTCCGGATCCTCAGCCAGAACATTCAGTCCGGTGAGCTCAACCGCAAAGACGTGTCGTTGAGGACACGGTAAACGCACTGAAACACTAAAAAGAAGGCTATAACAAAGGAGACCGGGTCTGTATTCCTAATGATTCTCTCAGAGAGATCCTAACTTAGTTCCTAGCAAGGAGTCTGCAGAGTGTGTAATTAAACTCAAGGCCAACATGCACAGTATCCACACGCTGATACTTCCATTTACTCGATTCTATTCATTTAGTCATTTTTCATCCATTTAGTATTAATGAGGGTAAAAAGGCTCAGCTTTCAACAGTTTGGAGAAGAAAAGAAGCAGGAAACCCAACTGGACAGAGGAACAGTGTTTGATCAATGAATAAAAATGTTCTGAGACGTAGTTTTGGCTCCGGTGTCGCACTACAAGCCGAGAAGCAGACATGGGAAAACATAGCACAACAGATAAATGAGTCCTTTCTGCTTCAGTGACTTAACAGATCTCACCTTAGGAGATCCCGGAAGAGCTAAGACTCTTTAGAGATACCTTTTATCTTTACCAGGACCTTCTCTTAACTTTGAGGGAAAATTCCTGGAAAACTTCATGAGTCTAAGAATTTTCTTGTGAATACGGCCCCTGGTTGTTAACAAACCCTCAAGTGCGGGTTCAGGCCAGTAGGGGGCGCCTGAGGGATGACGTTGCACTGAATACTAATAAATGCTATTCAAGGTGCTGCCTGTTTTTATACAGGCTGTATCTGCAGCTCACAGCTTGTAGCACATGATCTGTCTGTTCTCAGCAGATGTATTCAGGTCTAGAATCTAGATTTCATTACTTTCTACTGGGTTTAATTAGCGTATGTCATCAGAGGCAAGTCAGTGTTAATTTTCATCACATAACTTGAAGCTGACATTAAAAAATCTGAACCAACGTGCCCAACAATGACAACTCAAGCCTGCCGTCTGTCTTAAAGTGGCAGCGCCTATCCTTTAAAGGTGCAATGGAAGTGGACCCTGCAAAGAGGCTTGCACCTGATGCAACTCTGCAATCCTGTTGCATATTGCGTGAACGACTCTTTAAAGAGGTTAGGGTTAGGGTTAGACAAAAATAAAAAATGTAGGGATAGGAAGACAGTTGTAGTCAGTCTGCAGAGTTGTCCCATTATTTTGCTTGTGTGTCCACCTGCGTTGTGAGTCAAAACGTCTGCCGTAGAAGCTTTTGCCTTGTGGCCCCCCAGTAGACTCCAGTAGACTCCAGTAGACCTGCCTCTGGGTGTGCACCACCCATATGTTCCAAATAAAACCTGAGACGGATGAGTCACTACTCCTCTGTCATGTCACGGTGGAAACATCTTCGCAGAAAACTCAGACCGGTCCCGTGGTTTGTGTTTCAGTTTTGTTTTCAGCTGTGTCACAGTTTTGGTTCAGACAACGATGACAATAACAGATGGGTCTGTAGAAGAAACATGCATGTTTATAACGCTGCTTAATACAGTCAAATCATTTAGCACTGATGCTTCACAGCAATGAAGGGTTTGAAACTGTTGTGCATGCTCTCTCCCTGTGTCTGCATGGGACTGGATGTTTCCGAGCGCAGCAAAGACCTGAACTTTAAAAGCTTTGTCTGTTCTTGCTCTCCTCCCTGTGCAGGAAACGAACACAACTTCGAGAAGGAGAGCACCAACAACCTGAACACTCCCTACGACTTCAACTCTGTCATGCAGTACAGCAAGTGAGTGTTTGTCTGAACGCGTCAGCTGCAGCTATCAGCGCTGTGCACCTGAATTAGCAGCAGAGACTCACTTCACTGATTATTTTAAGAGTCGTTCAAGGTCTCCGTCGATGAGAGCGGCGGTAATTTATTCACGATAGTCGGCGTGGATTAAAAGCTAATTACCCAGAGTATGTTCTGAGTTTAACTGTGTGATGAATTAACTGGATTTATGAACAGTGATCTGCTTCATGCGCGGTTCAAGAACCGTCCTCGTCTTCCAGAACACAAATTTTTATGAGAGGTAATGCATTTATGTGTGTGTGTAGAGTACATTTAAGAGCAGATGCATCATCTTTGCATCATGATTAGATGACCAGACAGGCGTATTACTAACAGGTGATCAGTGCTGCAGGTTGATTTAGCTCAAGATAAGACGATATAAGATAAGACAGGGAACAAAAGGTAAAAACTAAAGAAACCATGACAGTAAATATGTTACGGTACAAAAAAATATTTACATATGACTAAACAAAAAGTTGAAAAACCAACTGTTCATGTTAAGTGAAGGCTAAAGTGGTAGGAGGATGAATATATGTACATAATTCAACGAGGATCGGATGAGTAGAAATAGTGCAAACTCTTGAAATGATTCATAAGATTACATGTTTTAATTAATTTAGATCTAATAACCTAATTGTGATTATTATTCCATGAAAATCTGACAGATTTTCAATGTCATCTAAGACTTAACACAATGCTGCTATATACTCCTTCAAAGTGGTCACGAAAAGATCTTTGATTTTATGTTTATAAATAAGTTATATACTTATGTAAAACCTGTGCATATTAATTAAGAAATATGTAGAAATGTAATATATACGTGTATCTACAGCACATTTACGACACTGAGTTATGGTTTTGGTGTAAAGTATAAAGAGAAAGCTTTGAGTTTTCTTAACATTGGGAGCGTTTGCAGGTCCTCGTCGTGCGTTCAGCCTGTTTTAGAAGCAAAGACCAAATGTTATCATGCACGCATCACAAATGTGTTAAATGTTTGTGTCTTTTTTAAGATACGCCTTCTCCAGAAACGGGCTCCCGACCATCCTCGCCACGTCCGATCCTGACCTTGACTTTGGGCATGCTACAGAGATGAGCGCCAATGACATCGCCCGTGTCAACAGGCTTTACCAATGCTGTGAGGACAAAAATAACACCCTTTATAATCGTCCTGATTAAGTCATACTGTCAATATTGGTAAGAACCATCAAGTACGTCGCACTTCTCATCACGTTCTGTGTTTTTTTTTTTTTCCTTCTCCCAAACAGCTTAAAGCATCAGATCCGTCTTCCCTGAGCTCATCACGATTACACCAAAGGCTCTGAGCTGTTGCTCTGAAAGAATATTACTTTAAAATCTGCTTCAATTCTGTGCATATACAATACAGAGATCTGAAGGTCTACCCAGAATATATCTAAAACTATTCATGTGATGATTTTCAGAGAGAAATGTCACATTGCGTAATCATTAGGGGGATTTCTGTCTTTTAATCAACTATCATTGATTTCAAAGCATTAAGTAGCGTCTTTACTGATTTGATTTAGTGATGACTGGTCGTTTAACTGTTGGAAATGTTGTTCAGGTACGCAGCCATGAAGTTAGAATGACAATAAACTGGTGAAACAGAAAGTTTGGAGGAAGCAAAAGAGGAAACGTTTGCTGTGCATCGTGAAAATTCTCTTTCACATTGTACAATGAACAAATAGCTTTAGAAATGATGGAAATGGAGAAATATCAGCGGCCGATGGAGCGTTTGGACCGTCTTCTTAGGTAAAGGTGAATTCACTCCAAATTTTATAGAATTATGACATAATTTGGATAAAATATTGAATTTGAAAAAGTATTAAACCAAGACTTGCACAAACTGCTCTTTAAAATCGACTTATTTTCACCGCTGCCATCTAGGCTTTGCTAATTATGAGCAGACAGACAATAATCTAAAGAGCGAACTATTCTAAATTACCAGGTGATGATTAATCATCTTATCAGGACAACTTATTTAGTTTATTTCTTACAGGGACCATAGTCAAAATGCATTAATCATTTAAAAAGGGAGAAGATACACTGTCCCAGATTTAGTAATTAGCTAATTTCCATGTGCAGTCCCAGGGCAGGTAAGATGGGAGCACAGACATGATGTCAAATAATGTTATTATTATTTCTGGGGTGATGTTTTATTCATTTCTGCAATGATGCAAAAATAAACTTTTCCACCAGAAGGAGGCAGTGGTGTTTCATTATTTCACGGGGCATGTGCATCACGGTGCAGTTCCTCAGTGGGTTTATTCAGCCGTGACAGTCAGCACTCTTTGGTCTTTAAGTAGTTCTTCTTATTCTTCATCATCTTGGGGGAGAGTCTGCGCTCATTCTTCTGCTGCAGCATGAATCCTTCTCCACAAAGATGAAAGCAAAAGGCGGAGCGGGTCCCTGAAGAGGAACAGAGACCTGCTTCTCCTTGGTCAGGGTCGAGTTTGTTCACTGCAGGTGTCCAGCAGCAGCAGCAGCAGCAGCAGCAGCAGCATATTTCACTGTTGTTTTTATCCGCTCTCTCTCCGTATGTTACTGCCGCTG
Source organism: Planiliza haematocheilus (assembly GCA_005024645.1). Classification (NCBI taxonomy): domain Eukaryota; kingdom Metazoa; phylum Chordata; class Actinopteri; order Mugiliformes; family Mugilidae; genus Planiliza; species Planiliza haematocheilus. Next base: position 22,223 of record SRSE01000008.1, read on the forward strand.
TTAATCTCTAACTGGGATCCTTCGTCTCCATCATCCACTGTGAAATGCTGCTCTGTGTTAAGTCCAGCTCAAGTGGTGCAGAGACACTGCCGGTCCTCTGAGGCTGAACTAGACAGCCTTCCACTGACGGGACGTTAGATCTTTATGTCAGTGATCAAAGCTTGATGTGTTCATCGTCTCATGGAGCTTTCGTTTTTCGTTTAGAGCCGTTAGAAACCTCCAGTCTCCACGATTCGATGCAGATAAAAGCCTCTCTTTGCTCACAACAACAGCATGACTTCATCCTTTTTCACTGATTTAACATTCAAGGTGTTGATCTTCACAAAAAAAGCAGCAGTTTAGATTTTCTCCCTCAGAACAATAGATACAAAGTAGGAAACTGAACTGAAACAAGGCTGGAGAAATCTGTTCAGTTAAAGTTTAGGACTATCACAACACTGCTTGGGGCGGCACCATGGTGTGATGGTTTCCATGTTCTCCCTGTGTCTGTGTGGGTTCTCTCCAGGTTCTCCAGCTTCCTCCCACCGTCCAAAGACATGCTGGTTAGGTTCATTGGTGATTCTAAACTGGCCGTAGGTGTGAGGAGTGTCTCTCTGTGTTAGCCCTGAGGAGATGGACTGGAGACATGTCCAGGGTGGACCAGGTTCTCCAGCCCCTCCACACCCCTCCAGAGGACAAGCCGTTACAGAAAATGAATGAATCAATGAATGAACACTGAAATGTTCTGCTTAAAAGCTGATCAGCGGCTGCAGGTTGATTTAGTTCAACGAGTCTCTGATGAGTCAATCAAACCCAGCTGAGTCTCATCTGGACAACGCTTCACCAGAAGGAGATCAATCAAGGAAATCTGAACTTTAATTAGATCAATGTACACTAAAATGTATTCAGGATGTTGTAACTTCTATCATTCTTGATTGTTGTTCTTGATTGATTAAATCTTTAGTAGCTTGTTAATGTTAACGTTCGTCCATTTTGAAGGATTTTCTCACTGTATTCATCAACGCTCCAGTGAGTACATCAGAGTTGTGTTATAATTCACTGCTCACTCAGTCACACATTTCTAAAATAAATTCTCCCTTTCTGCTCAGTCAGTTTTAATCCAGGTGTCACGCCAGCTCATACTCTGTCACCTCCAGGTTATAGACAGATCCGTGACTCACCCGAGTCAGGAATAGAAGCCACGACGAGACTTTGACAGCTCCATGTCTTTGTCTTCATTTATGTATAAATGCAGCGATGATGACAATGTGTCGAGAACTACATCTATTTCAGTTTCTGGTGACTTTAGTCTTGTACGGTTTGAAGGATGTGAGAAGACAGATTTTATTTAGCTGGAGTCGTCACTGTTCTTATGCCGATCAGTGTTATCAGTGAGAGGTTTGAGTTGATGCAACGCTGTCTCCTCCAAGTTTCTGGTCTTTATGTAAAGCTAAGCTAACAGCCTAGCCTTGTGTTTAAGGAACAGGCAGCAGATCGTATACGAGCAACGTAAACACATAGTGAAACGTATCTCAGGTCCATGTAGATGTGTATACAGGACATCATGTCCCACACCGCCTCCTGTCACTCTGTGTATGACTACAACCTGAATCACAAGCTGCTGGTATGGACACATAAACACACTGGAGCTCTGTGTTCCTGTTTATATCACATGTTGGGCTGCATGAACAGCCGCTATTTACCTCCATCCACCATCAGCAGTAAGAATTTAAACCATTTTTATATTATTTCTAAAGGACTGTCTTGTCTCTCATTAGTGCACTTTGAGGTTCAGTGTCCCTGAAGTTGTCTAAGGGAACTTTGCAGACATCAGGGGCCTCATGTATGAAGTGTTGTGTAGATTTTCCTTCTAAATCGTGACGTAAGCTCAGATTTAGAAACTTTTCAAAGCACATTTCCTTTGTATGTCCCAATCCAGCGTACCTGGCTCCTCCCTGTCCACGCCCCTTTTAAATATGCAAATTATATTTAAATTGACCCTGCACCTGAGATTCCCCTCTCTGCACGATCAGAAAACAAAAACATAAGAATGAGTAAGACGGGAAAGAAGAAGAACTTGACAGAAAGTGAATTGGAGACGCTGCTCACTGGAGTGGAGATGCTCATAAATGTCTCTTTGTCACGCTGCCACAATGTTTACTTGTTCATCACGTATGATCTGTACACTGATGAATGAAAATGTTTCCTGTTGACATTTACTAATTCATGCCATGGTGCTTTTCTATCAATGTGTGTGCAGTCCATAGCTCTGATTCCATTCAGAAACCGTCTCTGGCTGCAGATTGCTCTTTAATGTTGACCTGTTCAGATGCATTGTGGGAATCTGATATACCTGGCTGACATGAGGAGAACTCCGTCCCACACGGCTTGCATGGCTCTGCTCAGGGTCGACTGGCTCAGTCCCGATCGCTCGGAGTAATAGTTTTCACATTGATGACAGTTTCCCAGCATCACCTCTAAGTGTCAAAGCCAAAGGATCCACATCTGTAGAATCCTACGTACGCCAGCCACGTCGTTGGCGTTGGCACGTACAAAGTTCATGGATATTTCACTCTGGATACATCTGAACTTTTACGTGAGCGAGTACGTACGGAACGTTTTTGTACGTACGCAACGTTCGTACATGAGGCCCCAGGTGTCAAGGATTTAATTACAACAGTCATGCATATCACAGTGATGCTTTGGAATAAATGGAACCTCAGCACTATTACAGCACTTATTCTGAAGTTTGTTACTTTATGTGGATATTTATATATTAATTATGAAAATTAGTTGTCTTAGCTTAACTGCTGACATTATAAAAAGATGGACAAACCCTCTGAAACGTCCTGATGAGCAGTTTTAAAGCTCAGTGTGATGATTCCAACCGTCCAACCATCTTGGCAGAGCCTGACTTTGCACTACAAGCAACGATAGCTACAACTCAGTCAACATTGCAACTGACTGACTGACTGTACATACACTACCGTTCAAAAGTTTGGGGTCACCCAAACAATTTTGTGTTTTCCATGAAAAGTCACACTTATTCACCACCATACGTTGTGAAATGAATAGAAAATAGAGTCAAGACATTGACAAGGTTAGAAATAATGATGATTTGTATTTGAAATAAGATTTTACATCAAACTTCGCTTTCGTCAAAGAATCCTTCATTTGCAGCAATTACAGCATTGCAGATCTTTGGCATTCTAGCTGTTAATTTGTTGAGGTAATCTGGAGAAATTGCACCCCACGCTTCCAGAAGCAGCTCCCACAAGTTGGATTGGTTGGATGGGCACTTCTTGCGTACCATACGGTCAAGCTGCTCCCACAACAGCTCAATGGGGTTCAGATCTGGTGACTGCGCTGGCCACTCCATCACCGATAGAATATGAGCTTCCTGCTTCTGCTCTAAATAGTTCTTGCACAATTTGGAGGTGTGTTTAGGGTCATTGTCCTGTTGTAGGATGAAATTGGCTCCAATCAAGCGCTGTCCACTGGGTATGGCATGGCGTTGCAAAATGGAGTGATAGCCTTCCTTATTCAGAATCCCTTTTACCCTGTACAAATCTCCCACCTTACCAGCACCAAAGCAACCCCAGACCATCACATTACCTCCACCATGCTTGACAGATGGCGTCAGGCATTCTTCCAGCATCTTTTCATTTGTTCTGCGTCTCACAAACATTCTTCTTTGTGATCCAAACACCTCAAACTTAGATTCGTCCGTCCACAACACTTTTTTCCAGTCTTCCTCTGTCCAATGTCTGTGTTCTTTTGCCCATCTTAATCTTTTTCTTTTATTGGCCAGTCTCAGATATGGCTTTTTCTTTGCCACTCTGCCCTGAAGCCCAGAATCCCGCAGCCGCCTCTTCACTGTAGATGTTGACACTGGTGTTTTGCGGGTACTATTTAATGAAGATGCCAGTTGGGGACCTGCGAGGCGTCTGTTTCTCAAACTAGAGACTCTAATGAACTTATCTTCTTGCACAGTTGTGCTACGCGGCCTCCCACTTCTTTTTCTACTCTGGTTAGAGCCTGTTTGTGCTGTCCTCTGAAGGGAGTAGTACACACCGTTGTAGGAAATCTTCAATTTCTTAGCAATTTCTCGCATGGAATAGCCTTCATTTCGAAGAACAAGAATAGACTGTCGAGTTTCAGATGAAAGTTCTCTTTTTCTGGCCATTTTGAGCGTTTAATTGACCCCACAAATGTAATGCTCCAGAAACTCAATCTGCTCAAAGGAAGATCAGTTTTGTAGCTTCTGTAAAGAGCTAAACTGTTTTCAGATGTGTGAACATGATTGCACAAGGGTTTTCTAATCATCAATTAGCCTTCTGAGCCAATGAGCAAACACATTTCACCATTAGAACACTGGAGTGATAGTGGCTGGAACTAGGCCTCTATACACCTATGTAGATATTGCACCAAAAACCAGACATTTGCAGCTAGAATAGTCATTTACCACATTAGCAATGTATAGAGTGTATTTCTTTAAAGTTAAGACTAGTTTAAAGTTATCTTCATTGAAAAGTACAGTGCTTTTCCTTCAAAAATAAGGACATTTCAATGTGACCCCAAACTTTTGAACGGTAGTGTATAACATGGCAACAGGTGAAGGGGATGCATGTGATTGGGTAAAGAAAAGTTGAAGCCAGCTCAGCTTTCTTCTCCTAATGACAGATATCTGACGTCACGACCAAAACAGTTCTCTAAAGTCTGACATTTTAACATTGGGATCTATTTGGTTTGACTCAAACTTTGGAAGAACTGCAGGTTCTTTTTTCTTCTGCAGCATGTTGTTAACATTTTCCAACATAGAGCACAGAACTGAGACAGGATGAACCAAACAAAAAGGTAATTAAACAGAGACAAGTCCAACAGTAAAAGAAAAGACAAGAAAAAGGAAGGTTTTAACAATTCAAGGGGGTTAGGAGTCAAACCAGAGGCACAAGCACAAAGGACGTGGCTAGGTGAGTGTTATTCATATGGCAAAGTCCGAACCAAAACATATCAACCTTTGGGTAAAATGTAAGAGAATAATGAAATATAAAAGGATTGATCATCTGGAACCATGAGCTTGTTGATGGCACTGCTTTCAGGCGTTGCAGTAGTATTTCATTCTGAGCCCATGTGGGCCACTGGCTCCAGACCATTAGCATGTCAAAGAAAAAGGTTTGGATATTAGTTGATAATATCTTAAAAGCAGGATCCAGGTGACCTTTGACCACATGGCGTCTTCTAAATAACTAGAACGTGGAAAGAATCTAGAAGATGAAGACGAAACGCTGCTCCAGATCCCAAATGGAGGCAAATCAAGGTCTTAGGATGAGCTGATGTCTGAGCAAACATCTGGACAGAAAGACAAAGAGAGGACAGGTTTTACTAAAACTTGCAAACAAGAACTTTCTGTCACGGTGATAAAGCTTAACACATTTCCATCTCCATCATGCACTGAAAATATCCGGCCGATAACTGAAAATGCAGGTGCATCCCTACTGCCTGTACACCAGTTGCTAAAATTGCTGCTTGCACGTGTTGTTTCTGTGATAAAAGTCCAGAAATTTCAGGTCATTTTCGGCCAAAACAGGATGTTGTAATGATGCAACCAACAACCGCAGCAAATTTTTTTTTTATTTTCGGTGCATCCCTGACAGGCAGTCCACATTTCTTTGCCTTTCCCTTTTACTAGTCTCTATCTTTGCCTCTGCGTTGTTTATTTGACTCGAGTGACTCACCGCTCAGTAGCGCCGGGACTCGTCCCCCGGCTCAGCGCACTCTCATCGTTTCCCTGGCAAAAAAAAAAAAAAACTAAAATTAGGAGAATTCTGAGCGGCGGCAGAAAGTGGCTCTCTGCAGAAAGCTTTATTTTGAGAGGCGTCCCTCTCGTCTAATGTGCTGCAGGCGTTCACACACTCACATGTGAGAACAAATGTGTCCAGATAAACAGCAGTAATCCCTGCAGTGTCTGACTCTGTGTGTGTGTGTGTGTGTGTGTGTCGTAGCAAGAGGAAGAATATTTTACTGCCTTTAGTCTCTTGGCAAATACTACTCAGCTCATGTGATCAGTGAGTTTCTGGGGCGTTTCCTCATATGAAATACGACCAATTATAAAAACGATCTGTTTGTGTTGACAGCTAAATGTGTTATGTAAGTCTCCTACATACTGTATTTCACATATAAATATAATAGATATATAATTTACGAGCTGTGTAGAATATGTAATCCTATATAATACAGAATAAATCCTTGTTTGTTGACTTTCACAGGCAGTCAGATGTGTTTCTTTGCAGGCGTCTCCGAGCAGGACGATGAGCGGCACGTCCACCTAAGAAGCCCGGCGATAACGTTGCAGATTAGTGCTGCACTTGTTAACGCTTCACATGTGTTTGCGTTAACTGTGCATAAGAGAATTGATTTGCATTCCCTCAGCCTCCCTCCAGACAACGCTGGTATCTCTGTAAACGGCAACATGTCTGCAAAGAGGACCTGTCCTGAGGGGGAATAAATGTTCCTTACGTAACACGCAAATTTATGGGGGGAGAAGAAAGTGATAAGTCGGCACAAAGAGACACGTGACGTCTGAGAACAATGATGGTGGTTAAAAGCCGGGTCAGGGGGAGGTGATACAGGCATCCAGACTCTTTGAACTGATACTTGGCTTTGTCTTCATTGTCTTGTTTTTGTCCCATCAGCAGCTGAAAACAATCAAATATTTGGCATTTTTCCTCTGGAGGAATCTGAGTTATCCAATGACTTAACTGTTACATTAATCAACGTTAATGTGACACATTATTTATGGTGCATGGCCTGTACACTGCAAAAACACTAAATCCTACCAAGTACATTTGTCTCATTTCTAGTCAAAATATCTCATTGCACTTAAGATAAGACACAATTGCCTGCAGTGGACCCGGCTGGTCTTAGGCAGATGGGTCCCTCCATATGAGCTGGGTTCTGCTCAAAGTTTCTTGTTTTTCCTGCCACCGTCGCCTTCAGGCTGCTCTGGGGGTTTCAGGCCGGGTTTTGTAAAGCGTCTTGAGGCCATTTGTATTGTTATTGACGCTATATAAATAAAACTGAATTGAAATTTAGCATTAAAGGACATTTCATGAGATTAAATTAGATGAAACAACAATGAAGCTACCTAACGAATCACCAGCCTCTCAGTGATTAAAGAAAAGCTCTGCGCAGAGGAGCACTAGTGCACTAAAAGTACAGATGCAGAGTGTAACAGACACCAGTATGAAGGTTGTCAGTGTAATTGTCTTAAATAACATTTACGACAATGTACGTAAGTAGACTTTTAAAGAGCAGCAAAGTTGTCTAGTTAGGTAAGAAAGGGCAGGAGACACATTAGGGTGAAAAATAAATTCAATTTAATGAAACAACTTACAAGAACCAACAGCGCTGCAGAGCTGTGGCGAGACGATTCAAATTAATTCCAAACAAAAAGGTGAGGAGAAGAAATAAGTCAAACCAAGAAGAATTTAAAAACCAAAGGAAAACCAAAAGAGTTTTCACACTTCAGGGGAGTTGGCCTGGAGGCAAACAAGTGTTCTAGATGTTAGCCAGGAGGTGCACCATTAACCATAACTGGTCGGGAGGTTCACCAGGATGCACATGTTCAGGAGACTGAGCAGGAGCTGGAAACACTAAGAAACTCAAGAGGCCAATGGAAAAGGCGGAACCCTTCCAGGGGCTTGGTAGGAGGCTAGTGAGGTTCTCCAGAAGAGGAGTGAAGGAAGGAAAATGTACGAGGTCAACATCTGGATCAGGAACAAAGATAAGAGCAGAGTCGTCATGGTGTGGTCTAGGATGTGGATGTCACCTGCAGAAAGATAAAACACCGTAAGTAAACTCTGAATCCTGTCATAACGTGCACAGCTGCAGCTCGGCCCAAGCCCCTGGAGTTTACTCTTCATATTCTAAGATAAGAATAGTGCAAAACGTTTCAGGCACTAAGTGTGCATGCAATGAGTGGTTTTTATGTGCAATTTTATTTGATACGAGCACTCGCTGCCTAAAAGCTTGGCAGCTAGGTTGTTTGGCATCTTGAGGAACTTGTCACAGCTGCTCCGTGAAGAATGGATTTATTCCAACCAGAGAGAAAACATCAGATCAAATATTCACATGGTTATTAGGAGATCGTATTCTCCTAATTGAACCGATTATAGAAGGTTTTCACCACGCTCTCCAGACGATTGGAAAATCCTTCTGATCAGTCAAGTGTGTCCTGATGGTGGCGGTTCTATTTTTATTCTAAGTTCTTATTAGTGACAAACCCATGTCGGTTTCAAACGAAGCAACTTGGAGCGCCATTTCAAAACGGCGCGTCCATAATTCAATGAAAGTTACCCGTCTTCTGTGTTTGTGCGATGTCCAGTGAATTTGTAGAAATGCACGTTTGCACAGGTGACTAAAGTGGCTCGCCTTTTGATTTTGCGCTGCCAATCTGGCTCATGTGAAAAAAATAGTGAGGATCACTGGGCCAGTGCGAGGAAGTGGGGATGCATCGTCCATATTTATATACAGTCTATGCTTCTGTGCTTTGATTTCATCCCAGACTGACTGGTGTTTGTGTCTGTTTGGGGTGACTGGGTAAGAATGTGGCCAACCTGTACAGCTGATACATCAGATAGTTGAGCCTCCAGCTGTTGATTTTTCCATCTGAGGCCACAGGCTGTTCACAATGATTTCTAAATATATAATATATAAGAATGAGGTGTAGATGCAGGTGTCTCGGCTCCTCTCAGGTCAGCATGACGCTCTTTCTTTAAATATGTTTCCCGAGGCAGGAATGTGTCTGCAGGCGAGTGGGAGGAAAATAAAAAATAAAATAAAAAACACCTTTCTTCCCTGTCAAACAGGTGACCTTTGAGGTGGGTGTGGAGGTATGATTTGTCCAGAAGTGTGTGTGTGTGTGTGTGAGATCTTTTCTGCTTACGGCTTGACACACTCTCTCACACACACACACACTGGCTGTTTGTGTGTGTGGAGGAGTAAAGATGAGCGGCTGGTATCTTAGCAACAGCACGTTAACGGAGGAGAGGGGAGAATGCTTTGTTGAAAGTAGATGGTCGACCAAAATATTGAGACTCTGAACACACACACACATTCATTCATGTCGAGCCTCACCACTAATGGGCCAGTGTGTTGCCGGGGCCCCTGGACAGCAGACAGAGGATTTTCTATTTGAGCTACCTGATACTGACTCATCGATACGTCAGTGTTTCCTGTTTCACGCTGTTTTCCGATGCTGGTATCAATGTTGTTTTTGGTTACACCTACACATTTTATTCTAAAGTATTCAAAAACCCTCCTGAAACAGCTGTGCAACCGGACACAAACACTCTGCAGCACCATAGCATCGAATTAGAGAAATTAATCTGACATTGAACGATGACTTTCAGTCTCATTGGAGCTGTAGAAGCAGCATTGTTGCTCCGCTAAAACGCCAAACGTTCAGCCGTGTTGGGTTTCACTCCGTGCTTTATGTTGAAATTGGAGTTGGAGTTACTTTCGCTGAAAGCGCTGCAGCACAGAACACGGAGAAGACGTCTGAGACGATGGTTTATAGGGGGATGAACAAGGGAGAATATTCTGCTCTTGTCATGTCATGTTACGCCGCAGCTACAGAGCAGAAGTGACTTACGACTATAAATCAAGATTAAAGAGTAGAGAAGAGCTCCAGTGGTGCACATGATGTCATCAAATGTCTAGATCAGATCTGAGCAAAACATTATGACCACCTTCCTAAAAGTGTCTCCAAAAATGTTCTGAGGGTGTCTTGTAGTGTCTAGCAACACAATGTTGTTAGTGGGGGGTCTTTGAGGGGAGGGGCCTCTGTGGATCATCCCACAGATACTTGATCAGTTTGGGATCTAGTGAATGTGGAGGCCAGGTCAACACCTTGTGCTGTTCTTCTTCCTAAAGTGTTTTTGTGGCTGCATCCTGCTGGGGATGGCTGCTGCCATCAAGGAGTGTCATTGCTATGGGGTGGGGGTGCCTGGTCTGGTCTAGGTGGGTGCTACATGTCTAAGTAACATCCACACCAATGAATGAAGCCAGGTCCAGAAGTTTCCCAGCAGAACACTGAACTGGAGCAAGATGGTTCAGTGTTATGTACTTCTTCTGTCAGGGGTCATAATGTTGTGGCTAGGGTCTTCTATTGATGTTTTCAGACAAAGTGAACTCTTCCAGGCTAGTGATCTCCACTCCATTCCCATTTCCTTCGTCTTTTACTGTTCCCATCGACTTCTATCAAATCCATATCGACACCTCTTGCCCCATCTTGTCTTGTCGATGCTGCTTCACCTCTCGCTCGCTGTCTGTCTCCATCTCACACCCTCACACACACTCCTCTCAGAGGTGTTTCTGTCCGCCCGGGTGTGAATGGGACTGGATTCCCAAGGGAGGAGATGGATGGATGGATGGATGGATGGATGGATGAATGAATGGATGGATGGATGGATGGACGGACGGACACGGGATTCAGGAAGGGAAGTGAATGGCACATAGACAGATAGAGGCATTGAGTGTGTGTGAGGATTGTGTGTCTTGGATGTTGTACACTTCGCAAACGCAAAAATGAGAGCAGACAAGCGAGAGGGCGGAGGAGAGAAGAAAAGAGGAACAAGATGAAAGTGAGAGACAAGATGCAGAAACAAAAAGCAAGCCTAAGCACAATTCCTCCCCTCTATCAGTTCACAGTAAATCATTACTCCACTGCAGCTTCCTGCATTGTTCTTTCTGAAGTATATTTACTTTGCATGTGTAAATCATACAATTAGTTTTCAAATAACTCAGCTGTAGATCCGTACCGCGTGCTAAAAATACACGTTTGAGAACTAATTACATATTCGTTTTTAATTAATCGCCCTTTGAATCTCACTTTTCTCTCCACTAAAAGCCTGCAGAGAAACATTCGCATTCTCAGATGCTGTGAAATTAACGCACCTTCCTCCCATCAAGTGTTAATTTTTGATCCCGTCTCCGGGAGAAGATGTTTATTAGCCTTAGTCACATTTTAGTGATAATTATCTCTGACAGTTTCAGTCGAGGAAAAACTCATTGCAACATTTAATTAGTACTTTTAGTCAAACTGCAGCAACAGTCATTTTATATTTTCTCACTTTAGTCCAATTTAATGAAGCTTATATGTGTAGCAGCAGAAATTTGTATCTACACTGCACTTACAGCACTTATGCATTTCTTCATATTTCTTTGCAGAGTTGGATTTCAGCCTATATTACAGAGAGATGAAAGAGGTAGCATATGCATGAAGGATTCATTCTAGGAACTGCTTTTATGGAACGATTTAGTTTGCAAAATACTAATCTCCAAAACACAGGAAGCAATAACTTCATGATGTGCAAGCAGCAACTCGTGAAGTACTTATATGAGACTTAGGGTTAGGGTTCGAATCCAGGTCAACTGGGGGCCTTCCTGTGTGGAGGTTCTCTCCAGGTTCTCCAGCTTCCTCCCACCGTTCAAAGACATGCTGGTTAGGTTCATTTGTGATTCTAAATTGGCCGTAGGGGTGAGCAGTTAAGAAAATAACACCAATGTCAATGAATTTGGGGAGAGGAGTGTTACGAGCAGTTTGTTTAAAGCATGTAAAGACCTTAAAGATGAATCTGCATTTGTCTTTATAGAACAATGGGTTGGTTTAAAGACAGTGCCAGGATTGTTAGTTTCAACAGTAAGAGCAGCTTCTTTTCTTCTAGACGCTCACTCTAAGTGAACAGAAAGTTTTTCTACACTTGCACAAAAACTAGACGTTTTTTTCTAACTCTGCTACAAGACGTGCTGTAATTTTAATATTTTTTTTCCTCTTCCCAGGAAGCGAAGTGATGTCTGAGGCGTCTGCTGACAGGGATGCGGGGAAGGAGGGAAGGTGGCTGGTTAGAGGGAAGGGATGGAGAGAGAGTTCATGTGAAAGAAACATCAAAGACAGGCGGGAAGGTGTGGAGGGAGGATGAGAAGCAGATGTGTTCAGAGAGGAAGAAGGTCCTTGGCACTGAGCAATATCCTCCTCCCACTGGGTGTCATTACAGACTTTGAGCCTCTGATCAGTGGCTTTAAAGACTCCACAGGGCCACGGACTGCTAAGCCGGGCTCCGTCACACCATAATGACTCAAGTATTAAAACACATCATTTTTGTTCCCCATCACCTGCTGTGATTCCCAGCTTCCAACCTCAAACCATCTCCACTTTGACGTTTTCTTGTCTGTCGATACTTTAACGAGTGCGCGGAGGCAGGCTGCTAAGAATAAAAATGTGTTACGGAGCCAGCTGGACTCTTTTATAAGTAATTTATGATTTCTCTCTCAAGAGAAGAGGCTGTGGCCATGCTAGCTGCTCCGAGAGGTGCCTGTAGGCTAGCTCATATTTGCTGATTAGTTTGTTGTTGGGTTAGTTTGAGAAATCCTGTCAGCAAAATAAAGATGTGAAGTTTGCAAAGTTATGCAATCGAGCAAATTCTCCAGTACCAAGCCCTAAACCGCGCTTTATGCTGGATGCTGAGATAAATCCTGATGATAACACTCTGGCCTGTGTAAACTAAAACACCCCTAAGACACGAGTGGGTCATGGTTAAGGCTGACAGTCTCTGAGAGAGTATGAGATAAGTTTAAAAATATATATTTCTAATGGTACATGATGCAAAGTCACAGTGAAGGTTGTACCAAGCAAATAAGGACAAAAGTTTAAATCTCAAAAGCTGAAAAGAGATGGACCCCTGTTCAGAGGTGGGGCTCAACAGAGTGTCCCTTGTCTCTCAGATCTTCTCTAAAGTCAAACCAAAGCAAGTAGAGCTCCCCCTGGTGTCTGGCTGCAGTATAGATCATAAGCTCCACCCCCTCCATCTTAGTGGGCGGGGCTTGTGCCTATTAAAACAGCATTGAAACATTAAAGTACACGTCAATTTTTCTTTCAAAGATGGTTTCAGTAATTTCAGGTAGTTAATATAATACTGAATGAATGTTTAAGTGTCAGTTATTCTCAGAAGTTTTGTTTTATAAAGCTGTTTGATGCTATAGAAACAGGATGTGACATCATAATCACTACAAGCGACTTCATAGGACTGTGAGTGTTGGACAAAATGAGTAAATAAACAGTGTATAAGTGAAACAGTTCCTTGTAACTGTTGGAGGTAGAGCAGAGCGTAGTATTAATTAAATAAAAACATGAGTCTGGAGGAAATGTGGGCGGGGCATCGACATCACGTATTGTCCATATTTATATACAATCTATAGGCAACACACACACATGTTTCTATTTAAACCCCAACTCCCCAGCAGCCATTTAGAACTGAGGAAACGACTTGAATGAAACATCTTCATGCTACATGCTTTTGTTTTATATATTAACATCATCAAACGTCTTTGGAGTGGCATTTCAGCCGACATCTTTTCTGCTCTGTGCATCATCAGCAAGGGAACTCAAACTTTGAGAACAGAAAGTAAGAACTCTGCTCCAGAAATGTCTTCTCCTTTAGTAAATCTCCAGTAAATCCTCATGTCTTGACAGCACTCTGAGCTTCAAGGGATCAGTAAAGATGGAGCAATCTGTCTACAGGCTGTGAGCTACCTCCTCCCGTACAGTCTCTACTGTCGGCTGATGTTTACCGGGCTCACAAAAAAAGAAAAAAACAAGAAGCACTTTAACACAATCGTATGTTTCATATTTTTGTCTTGTGTTTCATGGGTTAACCTAAACAGGCAAGACATCAGGCGTCCGATACGTTCATTATCGGAGTTGCGGACTTGACAAGACTCTCCCATCATCAAGATCTTGGTGAGATCTCTTGGTATGCAACACTGGACGCCACAGCTATGCTTGTGTTTAAAGAAAGCTGAGAAATAACCCCGTCACACTGAGTCAGTCGCTTTTTTCACAAAGCTAAAATGAGAAGCAATTAGACACAAGTTCTGTGTGACTGACCCCGACCCTGCTTTTCACACGGACAACCTCCATCTGTTCCGAGTCGCAGTCAGCTGTTCTCCGACGATCCCAAACATCTCAGAGACACTGTGTTCACTTTCACTCGGCACAGCCAACTTTCCGTCAGCTGCTGGATTACACCGAGCAGTGAGCTGAGATATCAAACACTTACAGCATGAGTCATGAGTGCAAACACCATCAGAGACAGGTATCGTGTCGCACATCGGTCGCTTTTGAATCTATAAAATGAGATGCACTGAAATGAGATGTTGTTGGAAGAAAGCAGTGTTTAATTAAATCAGCACAATCAAGCAATCCCAAAGTTTTACTTTAAACTAAATCTTAATCACAGTCTTGGTATAAGCGCCATGCCTCCTATTCATTTAAATAGGTTTTCTGTTTTCTCCCAGGTTGGAATAAATCGTAGGGGTAAACATCAGGTGAGGAGCTTCCAGGAGGAACATCCTGCCATTTTCATGTTTGCTTGTTTGTTTGAGCTGCTGTGGTGCTTAGTTGTAATCGGATGCATGTCTATTTTAGAGTGTTAATTCATGGTTACAAGAAGTAAAGCTCATGTTGGGCAGCTTAGGGGTCCTTTGGGGTGGGACATGGGGAGTACACTTGCATCTTGTGCAGCATGCCCAAAGAGCAGTTAGCACATTGCACTAATGTGTTGGTGTTTGTGTATTTGTAGCTCTATAGAAATAAAGAAACTATTTTATTTTTTAACGTATGCACGTCTGGAAGCCCCCATTGTGTGTCCAAGTGTGTGCAGAAAAAGCAACCATTTAAAGCTGGAATCCATGTGGGAAAACGTATTGGTCTATTTGAATAAAAGTTGTGACAGTGCTGCAGGTGTCAGCAGGTTAAATCCAACAGAAAGAAAAAGCAAAACCCAAGATACATGGATCCATAACACACAGGCAGGACTAACCAGACAGAACAACCAAGTAACTCAACAGACACCTTCACAAAAGGAAAGGCAGGACTATATATATACACACAGTGACACACACAAGGTCTGATTGGTTAACGAGACACAGGTGAATCTAACGAGGGCGGAGCACACAAGGAGAAACCAATCAGTCAAAGGAGAGAGGAAACAGGAAGTAAAGCTGGGTTTGATTCCATCTTTGGTTTGATTGAACTTTGATTTACTTTTTCTTTTCTTATTGTAGCCAGATTCTAGTATCCATTCTGGTATCAAAATATCTACGTTCTCAGTGCTGGCTGTGTTTTTTCCCCTCAGAGAAAGACACAAGCGTACAGACCAGAGCATATCAGCATTGGCAGAACACTGTTAGTGGAGAAAGACAACCGTTCACTACTTGAGTCAAAGTAAAAAAGTAACAAGGCAACATTAGAAGAGATTTTTTACCGAAGTCGTCCAACTGCCATGGAGTTGCAGACCCGTCCGAACGACCTGGTTATTCTGTTGAGCTGATCTAAACACTGGATTTAGTTGGCCATATTTTATTCGGTGTTGATAATTTTACATGCAATCGGGCCAGATGTTTATGTAAATTATGTTCATGCCCAGCTGTGTACCGAGTAAGGGTTCCTGTTACAAATACGCACAGTGTATTGTAAGTGAAAGAATACAATAAGAAAGCAGAAGGACAGTTGGACATTGCGACAGAAACAATACAGTGAGTTCAAATTATTCAGTTGTTGGTGAGTCATTATGGGAAAGATTTAAAGTGGTACATGTACTTCACTGCTCTATACCTGCAGGGTTGATGAAATACACACTGGGTGGGTTACACTATTCTAGTATACACTACAAACATGACTGGTTTACCATTGTTGGTCTTCACATTCGGTCCTATCCTTTAAGCGTTGTTGAATAAGTTTGGAAACGACTCCTCTTCTGATCTCCACCTGATTTGATTCCACAGCAGCAGATCCACTTTGTCAATAAAGTTCTGCAGCGATTCACATGTAAACACATATAATCCTATCATTTGATTTAGCGTCCATGTGAAGTTGGAATCTCTTCATCAGAATGATTTCAGTCAGGCTCGAGTAGAGATGGGCGATATGAACTAAAAAATGTATCCCGATAATTTCTGCTATTTATCACGGTAACGATAAAAACGACGATAAATAAACATAATTTTAGCCTAATCCTTTTGACTGTAGTGCATTGGCAAGTTTCGTCTGAGTTGTTTTTTGAAGTCGACGCTGCTTCTTGCGCTTTTTCTTCATTTTCTGGTTTGAGCTGAACTTTGCATGTTGTAAATTGCTGCTCTGCATCAGACTTTTAAAACCAAACCAGTTGAAGATAATGTAGGTGGAGCCTCGTTTAGAATGCTCCTCTCTGCCGGCGTATCTGCTCCACCTTCCACCTCTGTCAATTTCTCAATATTCCACACGTGTTGGGCTGAGAGCATGTCGCGCACATATATACGTGATCATTGGGAATTTTACGATATATCGTAAACGATGAAATATCGCACATCCCTAGGCTCAAGACAAAATTTAAATTTAAGTCTGTGAAGGTTCTCAGTCATCCAGGTCATGGTGTATCCAAAAAAGGTTGAAAAAAGGGCAACTGGACTTGTAGAGTTTTTTTAAGAAGACGTTTCACCACTCATCCGAGTATCTTCTTCAGTTCTAGGGTACTCGTTAGTCCTCTCTACATGTCCGGTTGCCCTTTTTCTGAACCTTTTTTGGATATGTAAATTTAAGCATTTTTGGAGGACGCTCTCTGATTGATGGGTAGACTGACATCCTCTCAATGGTTATCAAATGAGTCTTGTGCTTCATTATTGGGGGAGAATCTGTCATTTAATTATACACATTTATATATTTTGCAGGGGCAGAGCTGGTGTGTAATCGCAGTCTGAGCGATTTTATCCCTTCGCTCACATCATTAAATAAATTCTGCCTCGTAATTAAACATATGCGGGAGAATGTGACAGCGTAAACAACAATGCAGCGGCGCAGCATGCCTCGTTAAATTCCAACAAATCATCCTCTTTCTGTGTGTGTGTGTGTGTCCATGCATGTTTCTATAGCTGGGTCTAATGTGAGTGGGCGTCAGAGCGAGGATGAGAGGAGGTGGATGGTGCCGGCTCCATCTAGGTCCCGATCCACAACACAGCCTGTCTGCACACACACAACACACACACTCTATAATTGGACTCAGAGGAGCTGGGAGATCCGCCCGCAGGCTCAGGATTATGCTGATATATGGCATATATTGCCACCCTAACATTCCTATCTCATATCTGGCTTCTATTGTAGGCTAGCACTTAGCACACCGCTGAAGTTAAATAAGGGTGGAAAGGTAGAGTGCTCATAAAAGGGGGGGACAGCGTCAGGGCCAACTGTCATCTTAGAAGCAATCTAGGTCAAAATGTTTGGAAAAAAAAGTCAGACCTCTAGCACGGTGAGTTTTTGATTTCTAGAAATCTCTTTACATCAAACGGCAGATCACTCTTCAGGGTCTGTAACGGAGACACAAAGAGACACACGCTGGTAAAGCTGGATTTACTCGTTTGTTGACAGGCGGATGGATTTAAATTTCCTTGGTCTTAACTCAGAAGAATCAGAAATGAAACAAAATGCTTGAGGGAACGAGGGAACATTCATGAAGAAGAGCTGGAACAGACAATAGGCTGACTGCATCAAAACTATTTCAGATAATCAAAAATAAATGGGAATTAAATGAACAATTGAAAGGAAGTGAAAGGCAGGAAAACAAACAAATAAGACTTTCAGAATCGAGATCGTTTAGCTTTTAAAGCGCTAAAACCAAGACAGTTCATAGCTGAAAGGTTACGGTTTTACCTCCAGTGTAGTGGAACAACCTTCAGCAACATGTCAGATGATTAAATACCCTTTAAAACACCTTTAAATTGTTTTATTGGTAATTCAGTTCATTTGAGAGTATGCTAATTTGTACATTTTTGCTTATACTATCTTAAGAGTGTTTTTTTATGTACAACTAAGCTACTGTGACCAAGTCTAAGTCCTAACATTTCATTTCATCCTAACTTTGTTGGGTCACTTAAGCTGTAAGTGCAAGAACGCATTAAACAGGTTTGTGACATTTCCTCGTAAAATTGTGGAAAAACCCCAAAAGTCTTTCATCCCTAACACCATTGACGTTCTTAACTCAACTAACTAACTAAGTGACTAAGTGTCCTGTACATATGTCAACTTTTGCATTTTAGCACTGTCTGTCTCCTGTGTTGGGTGAGCCGAAGACAATTTTTTCACCTCGGTGGACAATCCAGTTTTATTCCATATTATCTTATTCTAATTCACTTTATATAGCGTCAGTATATATACGCCTCATAAGTGCTGGTGGCTTTTAACAGGAAGACACTTTGAGCAGAACCAGCTCATATGGGAGGACCCATCTGTGACAGAGAGAGCAGCAGGAGGAACAAGATGATACATACATCTGTCAGACATGCATCTCATTAAAGCACGCACATAGCATCTACACGTGATATACACTGATCATCCACAACATTAAAACCACTGTGAGTGACACTCACCATCTTCTGAAACTTCTGGACCTGCCATTCATTCATTGGTGTGGATGTTACTTAGACATGTAGCACCCACCTAGACCAGACCAGGCACCCCCATCCCATAGCAATGACACTCCTTGATGGCAGCAGCCACAGACATAAATACATAAACGCCTCATTGAGCGTGTTGGCCCGTTGTTGCGATGCGTCAACTTCGGTGCCATATTGGAGAAGGCAGCTCTGTCCCGTGAACCAATATGAGTCAGTGGAGTGAACTTCTTCTACAGGGAACTGATAGGAACCAAAACCAACGTCTTAAACATTAACTACTCAGAATGTTACAGACATTGTTTTTGGTTTCTGTCGGTCCCCTGGATATGTACGTTCGTGTGTGAATGTGTAAATGCTTATAGCACTTTGTAGAAGACGCTTAATAAGGTTCATTCCATTAATTCGTATTGGTTCGCAGGACAGAGCTGCCTCCTTCAACGTGGCAGAGACATTGCCGTGCGGTCCAGCGCTCAATGAGGCATCTATGTATATATGTCTATGGCAGCAGCCATCCCCAGCAGGATGCAACCACAAAAACACTTTAAGAAGAGGAACAGCACAAGGTGTTGACCTGGCCTCCACATTCACTAGATCCCAAACTGATCAAGTATCTGTGGGATGATCCTTTGATGATGGCTTTATAAGCAATAAACTCAGGTGCAGGTTGATGAAGGCAGAACCACAGATGAGTCGTATGCAGACCTGCAGAACTCATATTCTCATACAGGATATACTTGTACTGTTTAAAAGTTGCATATTTATGACAATCAAATTGCATTGATTTATTTTTCTATTTTATCAGATTCCCCGGAGCATGCTGTATGGCTCCATTAAAAGATTCAAGTGAAAATTGCATTCAGTGGGATACTGTTTGCTCCTGGACTTCTTGCTGCATGCATCCATCTCCACCGATACCTTTTGACAGCCTGTGAGTAGCCTGAGAGGCAAAGCCCAGGGCAGAATAAAAGGGGCTGGATTCCCGTGAGAACAGACATAACTGAAGGCGACGCATATGACTGGAGGAACATGTTATCCTCTGTCTCATCTGGACTGTCATGGCTGGATATCATAAAAAATATATACATAATACAGAAAGACGTTTGAAAGAAGTTGTAGCTACAGGAAGAAACGAGACGGAGAGGCTGTCATTTTCTATTCAACACACCTGCTACGTTATGAACAAATTACACTCTGCATCCATGTCCAGCTCATTTGCCGTGACTCTAATGTTTGAGTGGATTCGTGCACCGAGAGCTGCAGCTCAGGGCGCCAACCGAACACGCCAGGTGTTTGATGTCTGAGCGCCACGTTCTGCACCGCATCTGGCCTCCTGCTTAAAATTCACCTCGTGCCGTTGTTGTTATTTTTTTTTGTACCCCATTAGTTTGTTTAAGTGTTAAAGGTGTCGATTGCTGCGGCTGAGCGGCTGTGCTCGGTATTCAGCCTCGTTATGTGTCAGAGGTGGTCTGGCTGTGTCATTAGCAGAGTTTCAGATGGAGGTAATGAGGCGAGAGTTTCTCTTCCGTGGAGATCTTTTACACCTGAAGTGGTTGGGGGATGGTGGTTTGACTTGGAACCAAGCGACTGACGTTTACCATACACCAGTATCTGACCAACTAGTGAGAAAGAAGTCATTTTATAAATGCTGTCATTTGTCATCTCCTGGAAAACCATTAAAAAAAATGTCGTACTCTGGGGCGAATACTAAGTTTGCGTCTCCTTGACTACTGTCTTCAGATCTCGGTGGTTCCAGCACCATGCAGGGTTGCACCATGGCCAGGACAGAAAGTGAGGGTCCAGGTGGCTTACGGCCTTTTGGCATATTTTGCAATGACAACCAAAAAAACAAAAACCTATGACGCCCCCACAGTTCAATGACAGTACCCCACAACCCCACCTAGGGGCTCCCTCTCTGTTTGCCCAATGACAGATTTTGCTGCCCGGGCTCTTCCTGAACCTTGGATCACCACGGACAACATGTGTGGGTGGTGTCTGTTCATGCAATTTAAACCTAATCGAGCAGACTGGGCTTTTTAGTAAACTAGAATTACTAGAATAATAGAATAGAATAACTGTGTTATAGTCACCAACAAAGGCCCTATACACCATAACATCTCTTCCATCTATTCATTTTCGTCTCACATCTGGACAAATCAGACTAAAGTCTAGGTTTCGTCCACTCTAACGTCCGTTCCTCGTGTTTCTTGGTGTGTGCAATTCTCTTTTTCTTATTTGTCTCACGAAGTAATGGTTTTCTTTGGAGCGGTTCCACCATGAAGCCCTGATTCATACAGTCACCTTGATGCTGAGATGTGCCTGCTGCTCCAATTCTGCAATTTGAAGATTTTGAAATAAAACAGCTGAAAGAAAGCAAAAGAAAAAAAACTGTCATTTTTATCCATCTCAGAATTTATTTCTCTTCGTGACAGGTTTAGTTCTCTTTCATAGTTTTTTTTTTTTATACACAAATGGATGATTGAGTTTTATTCCGTGCATATGCTGAAACACTGTAAGAACACAAAGCTACATT
Source organism: Planiliza haematocheilus (assembly GCA_005024645.1). Lineage (NCBI taxonomy): Eukaryota > Metazoa > Chordata > Actinopteri > Mugiliformes > Mugilidae > Planiliza > Planiliza haematocheilus. The sequence continues at coordinate 43,218 of SRSE01000008.1, forward strand.
TACATAACCTCATCTGGTATTATTGTAAGATCACTCAAATTGGTAAAAAAAAAAGTATTTCCCAGGAGAAAAAAAAAGACAGATATTGGTTTTCCTGATACTGCAGTAACCTTGGTGGCACATTGCTGCCTTATTCGCCTGCGTTCTGCTTCATCACACTGATCAGAGCTGACAGGGACATCTGAAGCTGCCGAGGCTCGGCTCCTGGACCAGCAGCTATCGACTGGCTGGTCATCAAGACTCCCAGGCACTTGAACTGATCTTCATGCACAAACGCACAAACACAAAACCCACAATTTGCAGCGGAGTCCTCATTAAAGAGTAAATCAGCTCTAAATCAGGCGCTGCAGAAGAACAAAGTTTGTTGAAGCTGGCTTCTAATTAGACTTTAATGAAATGTTTATCACAGTAGTAGCAGAAATATGCTGTGAATTTTATGCATAAGAAGGATCCAAAACATCAGCAGATTTTCACAAGTCCAATGAGTAGACAAAGAGAATCCAACTGAACTAATGAAACAGAAACATTATACTTGGAGATTTATTAATTCAATAAAATGAATCATCTGTGAGGTGCAGAAGTAAACTCATGTTTCCAGTATCTGCTGTGACCTCCTTTTAACTAAACGTTTCTGGTAACTGACGAACAGTCGTCCACAGCAGCTTGGTTCCTCAGAACAGAACCACTTCAGTTCTGAGATGTTGGTGGGTTTCCTCACATCAACTGCTGCTTCAGGTCCAACAACAACATTTCTATTGGATTAAAGGTCTTTTTTTCCTTGCCAATTTTCCACAACCTCCCAGGTTTATCCAAAAAAGGATTGAAAAAGGCAACTGGACTTGTAGAGTTTTTACAGATCCTGTTGCCTTTTTCAATGCTTTTTTGGATAAATCATGACCTGGGTGACTGAGAACCTTCACAGACGACCACCATGGTTGTTTAGTGTTCTACTGATGGTGGATTCATGAACATTGGCCAATGTGAGAGAGGCCTTTAGCTGCTTAGAAGTTCCCCATGGGACCGCTCTTTGTTGGTGGAGCACTCCTGTGAAGGGGAACAGTCGTCTTAAATCTCCTCCAATTGTTCTCAATCTCTCTGACTGATAATTTGTGGATTCCAAACTCTTTAGAGATGGTTTTTTAACCTGGTGAGTCACAAAGACGTGGCACCGAACGACATCTTAGTCTCATCAAATTGATCGAAAACAGTTCTGAACAGACGGACTCTAAGTTGGCCATGAGGTCCAAGAGGTCCACCTACTTTTGCATCTCACAGATATGTACATGTATGTATATTGCAAATACATAAGCATATATTTCTGTTTCATTTGTTTGATTGGATTCTCCTTGTCTACTTTTGGGAATATCTGAATATCTGCTGATGTTCTGAGTCATTTTGAAATGTAGAAATGTAGAAATGTAGAGTCGTGCAAAACGTTTCAAGGGTCACTGTATTCTGCAAATTCTAGCCAAGAACAACGTTCAGACAAAATGTAATGAATGTGTGTTACCACTGATATTTTTAATGGAACCAATCTCAGTCCAGTCTGGACTAAAAACCTTCATATAAAACATATTAAAACTCCTGATATTGCAAAATATGTGAAACTAAGGTTGAAATTTCTCGTTTGTGCATATATTTGCTCCAAATTTAGAAAAAGACATCACAAAACAGTCAAATGTGCAAAACATGCTCCTCGTTTAGAAAAGAAAACAATGAATCATGTCAGTCTGAGGTTTCCCATCACTGCAAACGTCAACAGCAGTTTGGCAGTTTACTTAGCTGCAGTCATCTAATCTGCAGCACTTTGGCAAAGCAAAGCAAAGGCGCCAAGTGTTGTGTGGTGTTTGAGGCGATCCGTCCTTGATGCCATTAATTCACATGGTAACATGTTGGCCGCGAGCCAGCCTATCAGAGAAACCCTGGAGAGCCGTGTGGGAGCTCTATCTTTGCTCAGTAACAGCTGAGATGTGCACACTGTGCTGACCTTGAGAAAATGTGTGAATTTTTCTTCTCTTCCCCCTTTTTCTCTGCGTGTCCACGTGATTCTCTGCAAGGTTTCATGCAGAGAATAGCTCATATGTTCTACTGATTTACTTTCATTTAAAAAAAAAGGCAAAGGATCCTGACGAAACTCTCAGTGGGAATCTATTTTCAAAGGTGGAAAAAGTACAGAAAATTAGAGCAGATGTTCTAAATTTGGTGCAGAGAAAAAGGTTGGTGTAGGTTTTAACGTGAATCGGATCATCCCTGCTCACAGGATGACACTATTTATTTATTTGTTTGACCTTTCTGAAACTAAAAACACAAGAGCACAGGAATGAGCAATGTGATGAAGTTGCACACGTTAGCAAGCAGGGCCAACTCTAGCTTCCTGCCAATGATGGGAACATTAGAGATACGGCCTTTATTGGATTCCAAGATTCAAGATTCAATAAGGAGGTGTGAAATGCTGCTTCTTCTGTTCCCACTGTGCTACGTACAGACAATAACTACATCTGCTACTACCACAAAACTACTTTAACTACATCTACTATGATATATTAGGACACAAAACACTCAGAATAACAAGAACAAGTGGAAACTTTAACTGTATTGTGAATGCACACTTTTACTGATATGTACACCAATCAGAGCATAACATTATGACCACCTTTCTAACATTGTGCAGGTCTCCTTTGTGGTGACTCATCAGAGAATGGACATGGGCCTTCTGAGGGTGTCCTGTGGTGTCTGGCAACACAATGTTGTTAGAGGGGAGGGGCTTCTGTGGATCATCCCACAGATAGTTGATCAGTTTGGGATCTAGTGAATGTGGAGGCCAGGTCAACACCTTGTGCTGTTCTTCTTCCTAAAGTGTTTTTGTGGCTGCATCCTGCTGGGGCTGCTGCCATCAAGGAGTGTCATTGCTATGGGGTGGTCTGGAAAAGCAGGACACAGGAGAAGGCAGAACCGAGATGCAAATGACTTCAATACAAACTCAAATAACCAGAACATAAGGCGCTGCAGGGAAGGCAGGGTTTACAAAAACCCAACTTCAGAAACTGGTAAAAACCAAGACAAGAACTGAGCAACATGTAGAAGCATGAGTGCAGCACAAACAAGAGTAACACCACAGACAACTTGACTAAGAACAAAGGCAAAAGGAACGGCTATATATACACAAGTGGGCAGATGAAGCACAGGTGAAACTAATGAGGGCGGAGCACACAAGGAGAAACCAATCAAAAGACTGCACCATGACTACATGTCCACACCAATGAATGAAGCCAGGTCCAGAAGTTTCCCAGCAGAACACTGAACTATCACAAGATGGTTTAAATGTTATTCACTTCTCCTGTCAGTGGTCATAATGTTATGGCTGTTGTGTACGGTTGCACACATATATAAATAGTCGACTCCTCTCATCTCTGCACAGCTGTCTGATCGCAGCGTGAAGAGGGCGTAAATGTCTCAGAGAGTGTTGATGTTTCAGAAAGTTACTGAGAATCATTGAGGTATGGGGAGCTTCCAGTTCAGGCAGGTCATACATTCAGCTTAAACTCTAATATACCCGCACCAGAACAGGTATTTCTCTTTCTCTAGGCTCCCAAAATAGAATAAAACATCTAATAACATGTCCAATTTATTTTCCAGAGTGTCATTTTGCTACGGATGACGAGTCAGCTCAGCAACACGAGGCTGCATTAGTCATGAGCGGCGTACCTACAGATTATTCTGGTGTTTTGGACAAGCTGAAACAACCATGATAAGAGTGCGATCTGCTGCAGTCAGCTGATTTAGTCCTGCCCCCTGGCATCCAGTCGGGTACAGAGAGAGCGAGAGAGAGGGAGTCTCCTTGTGTATCCCATTTGTGGACGTTCATTATCACCAGCAGCTAGTGGCAATTAGTCCAAGGGGACATTTAATTGTTGTATGTGTTTGGAGATAAAGTGTCACAAAGGACAAAACGTCCTAATGTGCGTCCTAATCTATTTCCATTGACTGAATATGGATTTAAAGTAAATACACAGTTTAGAATTAAGCACATTTGCTTCTACTCAACATTTTAACTGATTTTAATTCACAGGGTAATTGCATTTTATCTCTGTTTACCTTCTGTCCGTGTCTAACGTAGCTGAGGTTTCCATTAGTCAAGGTAACATGTTCCATCAACGCCCAGCAGTCCGTGAGGGAAACGTACGTGGCTCGTTGCTGATGGCAGGTATTATTAGCTCTTAAATCTTGTCGTACTCCAGCTATTCCTTTCCTCCTTTGGGAGCAGGGTGTCATAATAAACGCTACAAGCTATTTTCTATCTATGTGGTGAGTGACAAACGTACTCTCGGAATTCACCATGGATCTGAAGCGGTAAACTGTGCGTAGCTTTGAGGCTGCTGCACTTTAAATGGGTGTTGATGGGTTGAAGGGTGAGAAACTGAACGGACTGATTGGCGTGCTAAGATGAAACGACAGCGGCTCGTTCGAATTTCATGAATATGTGTCACTGTTCTGTCTTTAGACATGTTTATGAGTCGAGTTTTGAGTATTTCCTGTCACCCTGCTTGGTGAACCAAGTCAGCTGTTGACTTACCCGCTTACTGTGTTAATTCATCGGTTCTCCTTCCCCGGATATACCTCTTCATGTACCCTTGTGTTTCCTGGTTTTGTCCTTCTTTTATTATTTGGATAACCCTGCCTTCTTCTTTTAAGTCCTTATTAAACAAATAATTCTTAGTTTGTTCAGTCATTGGTTTCTTGTGCGTCTGAACCCTCCTTATAAGTGCTATGCTTCGGCAACAGTCTCTAGACCATTCCCAGAGCCTAACGAAATGGAACCTGCAAGAGCTGTGATTGGTCCGCTTAGAAGTAGCGTGTTTCCGCTTTAGTATTTCCAGCTGCTTCTCAATCTCTGAAAATTTTGAATCAATTGTTCTGGATCAATGAAGATGGAACAGACTGAGGTTAACTGAGGAGGTTCAGCGATACAAATGACTCGTCTTCACCAAAATTTCAGCTAAAGTTTCAGATCATTGTTGAAAATGAAGCAGGAAGTGGAACCAGAACCCTTGGGTGGTGGTTTTAGAGCACAAGTACAAATGTCTGTCACCGACGTCATCCCACAGAGGCATAAATCTGGCTTCAGTAACAGATGCCTCCATTCATTTATCCTTCCTACGTACATAATGTTTATTTACTTCTATTTCTCTTTCTTGTAGATTTGTACATATGCATATTTTCTATACTATTTGATTTTATTATTTTATCACCTATTATTACACCTATTTTCATTTATATTTGCAGTTTTCAAGTGTGTTTATTTAGGTGCAACGAAGCAAGAAATTTTCCTCGTGGATGATTAAAGTGTGGACCAAAGAGCATACATGATAAATGAACATATATAATATCATATATTATTAACATTATGTTATATATCTTAGTCCTGTGATAGACTGACAGCCTGTCCATGGTTTAGCCTCTCAGCCAGTCATTACTGTCAACCTGGATCAAGAGCTTTGACATCTTCATCTGACGTAGCTCAGTGAATCTGCCTATAAAGAGCGCCATCATAACCTTTTTACCTGCATGTCATCATCTCTATTAACCCATCAGCAGGACGTTAACCACCAGAGAGCCAGAAAGCATTCTCCCATCTTCCCTAACCCGTGCAATGTGGGACAGTCTGACGGCCTGCGAGGGGTCCAAGCTGGCACCCGTCTCCCAAATCGCAGCCCGATCATCCGGGAGAATCAACACCTGGGCCGGGTGGCGGAGAATCCCCCCCACCCACTCCCCCCTTAGGGAAATATCAGAACCTAAACCTGAGAGATGAAAACAGAAAGGTGGAGAAAGATGAGATGAGGCGAGAGACAGAAAGTAAATGGCAGCGAGAAGAGACAGGAGGAGGGTGTGAGATAAGAAAATGAAGGGAAGGAGGAGGAGGAGGAGGAGGAGGAGGAGGAGGAGGAGGAGGAGGAGGAGAGGTGAGCGGTGATGGCGAGGCATAGAAATTGCATTTTGATGGAGGCAAATTGAATCAAGTCTGCGATGGAGGCCTGAAGGCAGAGAGACAGATTGAGACGGTCATGTCAGCGTTGAGAGATTACTGCTAGCTGGGTGTGTGTATGTGTACTTGTTTTTATGAAGTTGTGGGGACCAAGTCCTTGCAGAGCACCTAAGTTGTGGGGTCATCTTGTCCTTGTGGGGACATTTTTCTGTTCCTTTGACCTCAACTCATAACCTTTTAAGGTTTAAAGAATATCAAGGTATCGAGGTCTGGTTAGGGGCTAGAGAATGCATAATGTCAAAAGAAAGTTCCTTCAAATATAGAAACACAAGTTTGTTTGTGTGTGACGTAGCCGTCTACAGAAGGATACTTGCACCCGCACACTGACAGCAGCCAGGCATCACAGTGAATTAACAAGGATGCACACACAAAGAGATTATTCTAAAAGGATAGCGAGGTGTGAAGGACAGGTATGTACTAACAGGATCCTAAGGAAACTCTCAGCTCTGAATCTAAGAAAAACAAGAAGCCACAGTGAAGAAATTTGGAAAGTCACCCTCAGCACCCGCCTGGTGCCGTCTCACATCAGAGACACGTCTCCCCGGAGGAGCCCGCGTGATCTGCGTTTAATTCACACGTCGAGGTTTTAAAACGCCACACGAGACACGGCAAACAGCAGATTGCAGGTTCCACGTGAACGTTTCCCCATGTTTGTCATTCGTCGCTCACATGGGCCTCCTTCTGTCACGCCTGGAGCTGCTGCTGCAGCTCCAGGCAATTTGTTTTTCAGGGGAAGCGATTTCCAGAGACGCTTACTCACTGAGAAGGCTAAAAAACATTTCAAAGACTCATCAACGACATTAAGAGAACATCAGGAAAAGTCAAATGAAGAGAGGAGGAGAAAAACTTGAGTGTTTGTAGTTGTAGTATGAAGGCAAACAGCAGATCTGACCAGGACAGAAACAAACAGTATTTTCAGATGACGTAACTCTTTACAACATAAGTAGCATATTAGCAGAACAGGTGCAGCAGCAACTATCAAAATGAGACTTTACCTATTAATGGAAAGCAGGCGTATTGTTTTCTTGGATTTTACCGTATAAGAACTTTCAACTTTCAAATGTCTAACAAGTCAAGTTTGAATAACATTTTCCTGCGAGTATTTGAGGATTGTTTTTTGTGTCTCAAAATAAAAGTTGTGTATTTTTATTCCTCCAGTTTTCCATGTTGTACAGATCATACTTAATATTGCAAGAAATTTATCGTGACTGATTTAAACTTTGCCAAACCCTGATGAAAACCACGAGACCAAACAAATGTCTACAATTTATTTTCCTTTTCCATGCACCTTGGTAGCAGGTAAAATTGCACCAGAACTATAATTTTCTCTACAACTTTGCCTGCAACTTATTATTTTCCTGCAGAAAATGTGAACAGTGCTTTGTTTATAGATGGTAAAAATGTTCCAGCTTGTGCAGCCCAAACTTAGTTTAGTTTTGTTGTCCAACTTTTTATTGTTCCGGGTTTTTAATCAGGATTTTAATAACTTAAAGGTTGGAGCATTCAAGTCTTAGTCATGTTTGAGTTGTTTACAGTGTATGCAAACCAAACTTTTCCTAAAACTCGTTATTTTCCTGCAGAAAAATGTGAGGATAGTTTTGTTGGAAAGGAAAAGTGAGCTGGATAAGTATTTTCCAAGTTGTTATTATTTTAAGTCTGCACAGAGATGTCCTCCATTGATCCATTGTGAAGTTACTATAGTTTGAGAAGTAGACCACGCCCCATGTCATTTTTTATATATCTCAAACCTCTCTCTGCTCTTAGTCTCAGTTCTCAACCTTTAATTTCACTCCCTCGATCCATTTTGCCCTTTTTCATCCCATCCCCTTGATTCCTTTCATCCCTTTTCATCCCATACCCTTCAACCCATCTCATCCCTCCATCCATTTTTCTCATGACCAGTCTCCCAATAAACCAATAAACTAAAACTGCATCAATGAAGTCTTTGTTAGTGAATTCACTAGCTTCACTTGTCTCCTTTTACTTTAAAGCTGCTCAGTTTTGCGATGTTGTTAAATCAGTGTGCAGATCCCAACAATGCATAAACCTCAACAACTGAGACAAATTCTTTCTATGTAAGTTGGAGCTGGGAAAAGCATCGTCTCTGATCATGATTCATCCACATCACAGAGTTATCGGCATTTATCATCATCAACAACAACAACAAGCCGTGGTTTTGTTCTTTGTGCAGTGCGACTGAGCTCAGTGCAAAGCTATATTTAGTCCGCTGGTTTGCTCCATAAAAAAAAAAAAAACTAATGATGAAACTAGGGCAGCCCACGGTGACAGAGCCCCTTGCAACCTGAAGCAATGCTCTCCGAAGCCCTTGATGTTAATAATAACAACAGGAGAAGAAAAACTGCCAAATTCATTTTTCTAGCAGCATATTTTGCAGAGGAAGGTAAACTAAGCGTCTGAATCATATTTATGCAATATGTCTGCAAGCAGCAGGTTTATCCAAGGACTTGATCTTTTCTTAATTGAGTTTTCTGAGATATTTGTATGAGACAGATGATGATTTATGGCTGCAGGAAGGCCACTGGTTAGTATGCAAACACAGCGTTGGATGGAGTATGACTCACACCTGGCTGCCATCTGTGTTTTGAAAATTAGGTAATAAAATATGAGATATGGATCCAAGATTAAAAGAAAAAAAGGCATTTGAGATATTAAAAATCTTCCCGATAGAAACCATAGATAATCAAAAATTAAATATCACAAATCACCCCAGCAAATGAAAAGCCACTCAATCTAACTTTAAGATATTCAAATATTTGAAATATTCAGGAAAGCGGAAGGCACGACTTCCCTGAAGTCTGGAGACTGTGAGCGCTCGTGGATCGCTGTGATGAATAATTAACCAGAGGGAAATCAGGATCTCTTTAATAAAACCGGGCTTACATCACTGCTGTGCAGGAATACTCGATCATTTACTCATCAGCTTAAAGTCAAATTTGCACACGGTTCCACAGAGGCATGTCTCCAGGCGGAGGAAGAAAGAAATCTGTGAGCATTATGTATGCGTGTGCACACACAACGGCTACACTGCATCACCTCTTAATCAACCTGCCCTACTGTTGAGTCTCTGAGTAGCACGATGATGGGCTACTCAACACGATAGATTTGAAGTAAATTCATTTTTGTATGAAATAGAAGCACCCAAATTCCAATGGGCTGCACCACAGAAGGTGTCAGAGAACAACAGGGCCAAGGCTCTGTTGGGACAAACAGATCCTGGCTAACCAACCGTGGTAGACAAAGAGCAGAAGAAGGCGGTACCAACATCAGAAGGTAGGAACACAAAAAGCTTCAGAAGGAATCAAGGGTTGAAGAAACAGCTGGAGCAGATGTGGAAGGTCAAGGAGAGCGTGGTCGGGGTAGTGACCCCCAAACTGGGGGAGTGGCTACAACAGATCATAGGAACAACATCTGAAGCTTCAGTCCAGAAGAGCGCAGTTCTAGGAAAAGCTGCGCAGAACCCTCCAAGGCCTCTGGTAGACGACCTGAGCTTGAGGATGATACGTTTTGCTTTAAAACTTTTGTACCTGCTGGATGTAAGAACTTTACTTTGGAGAATGAGTTCAGTCAGACAAGAATTTGAAAATAGCTCGATGTTTGGTGAGGTGGTAGGAGGATATAGTTCAAAAGGTTTAAAAGAAGAGAAAGGTTTCCTGGAGACAGCGTCGAGGAGAAACATCTTCCAGAGAGGGTTAGGGAGTTTATGGCAGCGTTGGATGACGATGGAGGAGAGAACACAAGGTACCAGCTACCCTCTCCACACTACATTAACTTTGACTGAAAGATTTATTGGACTGAATCCAGTCCACTCTAGGAGAAGACAAGGAAGACAAAGACAGACTTTAGGAAGACACAGGAGACCAACTCTAGGAGAAGACAAGGAAGACAAGGACAGACTTTAGGAAGACACAGGAGACCAACTCTAGGAGAAGACAAGGAAAGATTTTAGGGATGTGTAGAAAGGACGGTTAGTTTATAAAAATCGGCAAAAGGAGCCCAACTAAAACATCCCAGAAGACTTCCATAGCCGTATTTTATTGCAAGGACTCCCTCTATCAATCATCTTTCACTTCCTGTTTGTCACGCTCACATCATTTCCCTCTCATATCTACTCATCTCCTTATACATGCATACATCCATCTCAGCTCCGTCCATCCGTCTCTCTGGGTGACGTGGAGCGGCAATAAAACAAAATGTCAGGAAGGATGGAGATGTCATCGCAGGCTTATCGCCGTATCTCCAATCTCCACAGAAGAGACAGCGCTTTGTTATTAACAAGGTTGCCTGCAGCTGCCTACGCACGCCGTCGCCTTCCATCTGAGGACGAGTATTAATTTTAACACCGGGAAGAGAAAGAAAAAAAGAAACTCTGCTGTTTGTGTTTGTGATGACATATCCCCATATCTGCCACGTCGTCTACTCTTAAAATCTGCAGTTATTTTTTATTTTTTTAAAAGAGATGACATTTCAAAGGCTTTTGGACGAGCTGTTGCATTTGCAGCAGATGCTTTCCTCACTAATTATTGCCAGCGAAGACAACTCTGACATTCTCTCGGCGAGATCAACAGAAACACGAGCTTCCTCGTTCCCACTCTCACGGATGGAGAGAGTGAGTTATTGGCGCTGTTCATCTCTCTGCTTGGTGCCTTTCCACCGGCTACAGGTTAATTGGCTGATCCCAAGTGGATGGAGGGCCGCGAAGAGGCCGGAAGAAGACACCGAGGAGAACTCTGTCAACTATGTGGAGTTGGAGAGGAAACAGTAAAGAGAGAGGGGGGGGGTTGAGAAAATGAGGCAGACACTGGGACCAATTTGCCGTCTTCTCCCATCATTAACTGATAGCTGGGCCGGGTCATTAGCTGAGCCTGTCCTATACGCCGGTCTCATGGTGCAGAATGAGGAACACCTGCTGAAGGTGGCAGATGGCAGAATAAAGGGCCCAGAAATAGACGCCCGTGAGAGGAAGAGCACATGAGTCACCTCCTGTTTGCTTCACATTTCAAAAATGGTAAAATGGGGGGGTTTACCAAAGCTGGGAAAAAAAAAAAACACAGTCATATGCTGGGAGATTCTTTATTGAGATTTAAACAGGCGGTTATGAAATCCTCACGTCACGTGGCGATAAATCAGTGAGGCAGAAGCCGGTGAGGAAATGTGACGATGAAGAGTGTGACTGCTAAACGTCAAACATGAGAAAACATCATGAACATACGACACGAGATTTGAGACCAGATGCCTGACATACGTCGTTGTGCTGTCGGTTTTGGGGGTGTGGCCTGTTTTTTTGGCCCTCGTCAGACCCCTGCATAGCAGAGCGATCACTCTGATTGGCTGATCAGAGAACCTTTGATTCCAGCTCATTCTCTGTCTCATTGTTTCTCTAATCTTCTCCAGTGTCTCCAGATTTCTCTCCATCCAGTGTTTCATTCATTGTATTGATGATGGAGAGTCTGACCACTGCTCAAAGCTTCTCCAGCTCATCCCAAAGATTCTCAATGGGGTTAAGGTCTGGACTCTGTGGTGGAACAATCCATCTCATGCTCCCTGAACCACTCTTTGACAATCTGAGCCCCATGAATCCTGACATTGTCATCTTGGAATATGATCCATTGATGGAATAAGCTGCTCATTCAGTATATTCAGGTAGTCAGCTAATGAACCTAGACCCAGATCATAGCACTGCCCCATAGCACAGGCTTGTACAGTAGACACTAGGCATGATGGCTGCATCACTTCATCTGCCTCTCTTCTTACCCTGATGCCCCCATCACTCTGGAACAGGGGAAATCTGGACTCATCAGACCACATGACCTTCTTCCATTGCTCCAGAGTCCAGTCTTTATGCTCCCTAGCAAACTGAAGCCTTTATTTCTCTCTTCCTGTTTCCTCTTTTGAATGATGCATACAGACTACTGCCACCTGCTGGTATGGAGAGTTATTTCCTTTCAAGCAAATGCAAAATGTACCAATTCACCATTGGACGTTGTCTTTGGTCATAGGTGTGTTCAGTTGCAGCAAGACAAAGGAGACAGATGTCCATACCTTCAGTTCCAAAGGATTAAAATAGAGAGACAGCATCATTACTCCACTACTTCCCTCCAGGTATCAAACCACAGGGAAATGAAACAGATTAAATGAAATGAAATGGAACACTTGCTTGTTTTATTTCCAATAAACTGTTTTGCAAGTGAATTGTGAGAAAAACTGCATAATTAACAAAGCAGCTCTCAAAGGTGTAATCTGAGTGAAAGGATGTCGTCATTATTTGGTTGTGTTTTTGGTTTTAGAGGTTGATCGCTGTGAAGGATGTGTCCCGTCATTCTCATTTCCTTTCCTTCACTCCTCTCGCTTCCAGACAGTATTTAATGTTAAAGACTGTCGTAATTTACACCGTGATCGTCTCGCTTTTATCCAAACTAAATCTAACTCGAGACTTAAAAGGCTTTGAAGTAAGCTTTATGAAGAGATCCAAAATTCCTATGAAGAGTCTGTGAGACGGAGAGAGAAACCATTAAATGACACAAGATGAAAAGAAAGTGTGCAGCTTTAATTTAGACACAACAAACACAAAGAGACAGAGTGACGGTGGCAAAACACCTGACACTTTGTTCTTGTACTCATTAGGCAAACATGTAAATGGAAAGTTTTATTCGGTTTAAATGAACATTTAAGTAATTAAAAGAAATGCCACGTAGCTTATGTTGGTTTCCTTCAGTTTCCTGCAGTGTACGAGAGGGTGGAGGGTTTTTCTAGTATCATCACAAGCTGCATAAATTTGAATATCTCAGTTATGATTTATTTTGTATTTGAGCATGCAAGCATCATATTCTGCTAAACTACTTAACTCAGATTCCGACCACTGCCAGCTACCTGTGCAGATAATAAAACATAAAGGCAGCAAATGGTGCCAATGCCAAACATAAGTGGGGATGGGACTTGATTAAAAAATAATCTAATTAAGGCTTTGTAATCAATTAATCTCGATTAATCACATTTTAATCGCACAACAATATTTGCCGCAAACATTTATTTATTTATTTTAATTTAAATGCATTTTAGACTCAAACTCATTAAATGTCTGGAAATTCAAAACTGAACAGAGCTAAAGTTAAAGAGGCATTTGAAGTACTTTAAATACTTTTTAGAACAGTATTGACTTTAAAATGCCGACGTCTTGTCCGTACTCGGCCCGGGACTGCTAGCGCTAACGGCTCCAGCAGTTTCTGTGCTTTTATCAAGGCTTCCATCAGGTAATTATTATTTTTTTTAAATACAATTTGTCTTCCATCAGTCCTAGAAACGTGCTTTCATCCGATTCCTCCACTTCGGTCGCCGTTAGCCGCGCTTTGATGTGTGCATCAGTGTAATCGTGTCAGAAAATCATTCACTCATAAAAAGTTCTGCGTTATTTGGAATGAAAACTGCAAATGTGTTAATTGTTTTTTAATTGATTAATTGTAATTAACGTGTTAATGTCCCACCCCTTATAATGATATATAATCTTTATTATATACATAATATATTTGAAAGTTTGACTATTAAAATCCTCGGATCCTGTCCTTAGAAATCTCGCTGCTGTCAACAAACACGTCTACGTGTGATTTAGATCCAAGTCTGAGCAACGACACACATGAATGATGACTGGATTTAAAACAAGAAGTGTGACGACAGAGAAAAGCAAACCATATGGAAGATGAGAAACCAGAGGTAAAATATGACGGAAACATCACAAACCTCACAGGCCGACGACAACGTAACTGAAATATCTGTATATGAATCTACCAAACCTCTTCCAGTTCTCCAGGTGAGACGATTTTAATTCCTTAGGCTGCTAAAGTCATTCAAAAGTAATCATGTCACATTCTTGAGCTTTAGAAAGACTCAAACAAACCAGAACCGTGTGCTGAACTCAATAAGCAAGAAACATTTTTACACCCAAAGTGATTCATTAGGTTGTTGGCTTCTTCTCGTGGATCGGCGCGAAGTATAAAAATATCTGGAACGCGTAAACAGAACGCTCCGTCACTGTTGTGTCGTCCTGAGCTCTTTTGGCGGCTTCACACTTCATTACCTTCCCGGTCAGAGCAAGACGCACGACATTAGATGTGTTTAGCCTCATTGCGCGGCCGTGCTGCCCCACTCTGTCACTCCTATAGATGTGTGTGAGCGCGCCGACCACAGTGCAAATACAAATAAATAAATAAAAGAGCACGCCAGTTCTGCCCTGGGAGCGTCCAGGAAGGAAGCCGGGAAGCGGCGGAGCGCGGCAGCCTGCCAGCCGCTGGCCAAGAAAAAGCAAAGGCGCAGGAGGGATTTAGTCAAGTGCTCATTTAAATATGAGTGAGCAACAGACTGTGGAATTTGAATGAGATTATAAAGGGAGACGGGGGTAGGATGAATTTCAATTTGAGAGCATTACATGTATTCTCTTTCTCCTATCCTCAACCCCCCCCCCCCACCCCCTCCCGCCTGCCCGCCTCACCCACCCTCCCAGAGGTGAGATAATGACTCCCAACAATGAGCAGGAGGGAGGAAGTTGGCAGCGCCGTCGCCACATAGCGAAGCCCCGCGGTTATTATGGCACGTCTGTTCCTCCCCTCCTATTTATCTGTGAACACACACACACCGGTAAACACACTAGTAAACACAGGTACACACACACATGCACACACACACACACACACACACACACCATGGTTTAAGTTAACAGAGCATCCCACCGGCGCACTGCAGTGGTACGCATTGCACCTCTAAAACCTCCTTATCAGATCTCAGCCTGCGTAGCATATATACACAGTGTGTTTGTGTGGAGTGTGTGTGTGTAGGTAGGAGAGGGGAGGTGAGGGGAGGGGGGAGCGGGGTGCAGGTGGGGGTGGGGGGGTTGCCGCCTAATGCTTCTTCAAAGACAACATCAGCAGCAGGTTGAGGGAAGACACTGGAGGAGGGAGAAAGAGGCAGATGGAGAGAGGAGGGGAAAAAACAGTGAGTGAAGGGGGGAAAAGAGCAAGGAGGGAGGGAGGGAGGGAGGGTGAGAGAAAGAGAGGGGAGGGTGGGCAGAGATAGAGAGAGAGAGAGAGAGAGAGAGAGAGATAGCGAGCGTAAAGGAGGAGGGGAGGTTTATTCCACCAGCGCTGGTGAGACAGAAGTTTCAGCTCTGCGCTTCAACCCACAGCCAGGACTCAAGACGCACCGCGCGCACACACAAACAGGTGAGACATCTTCTTCTATCCTTCTATCCTTCCTCCTCCTCCTCCTCCTCATCTTCTTCCTCTTTTAGCCTTTTGTGCATCCGCTAATGCCGTGCGAAAGGTTGCAGAGGTGCAGCCCAAGTTGGGGATGTGTGCAGGCATGTGGCTCAAACGGGCGGCGCATCGCTGGAGGCTTTTGCTGCGTCCTGAGGGAAGGATGTCAACAGAAACAGTTCAGAAAGGGCTTCTTCTTCTTCTTCTTCTCCCCCCCCTCTCTTTCTCTTTCTCTCTCTAGTAAAGGACGTTCTCCACGTGAACTCTAAACACAAACAAGGGCTGCGAGTGAAGTGTGCAATATTAATTTCCTCAAGTGTTGCATGCTGGCTGCAAAGCGCTGTAGTGCCTGTGTGCGCTCAGCAGTCGTGCCGCGTCTGAGCAGCATGCATTATTTATCTGCAATGATCTCCAGAAACAGCGATACCTCAACAGGGACACAGAGAGAGAGAGATAGGATTGCATACTCCGTGTTGAAGTGTTGATTGTGGTTAGCAGGGCAGGTGTAATCCACAGAGCGCAGCGAGCGACCTGCATCTTTTTTTTTTTTTGTCTTTTGTCTTGTTGTGAACCTCGGTGCCACGGCGAGCTGCAGCGTGGCAGAAAGCAGCAGCACGCGTGGACATCCTATGGTTTATTTATCTGTCATTATCCGTGGGGGAGATACCCAAGAGCAGCGTGCACGGCAGCAGGAGGCTGCGAATATGAGGCTGAGGTGATGAGACGTCTCTTATCTTAAGATGGCTTTTCCACACTCAGGAGGGTGACTCCTTTTCTCTGCAGTAAAGATACGCTATCTTAATCTACATCAGTGTTGAGCGCGGCGGCCGCGGGGCTACAGGCTCATCATCAGGGTGTGTGTGTGTGTGCTGATTACACATTTTGTGAGTTGCATATGCTCGTGTTATTTACAGCATCTGTGTGTTAGTGTGTTTGTGTGCACGCATGCAGCTGTCCTCCGCCCGCCGAAGGCTGACGGCAGCTTTCGATGTCGTGAGAGCAAAGAAAGAACGCGCGAGTTACGGAATACAAAAACAAAACTCGCCTCTGTGAGCTGGAAAGTTTTCATCCTGCAGTTTTGAAGGAGACTGCAGCTGTTGCGTACTTGAGATTTACCTGTAGAGCACTTGAATCAATTCAAATGTTGATCCAGAGTCAAAAAACCAAGTCTTTCTTTAGTGTACTCCACTTGTTCGCTGTGTGCATTTCTTTCCTTTCTGTTCTTGCTTCTTGTAAACCTGGAAACAAACCTTATGATTACTGATAACGCCTTCGAGCCCCGACACCTTAAACGAGAGCTAAAAACAAAGGGAAACACACCGAGTTGCCTGATGACAAAACATACTCAACGTGTGCTCTGGCTACCTGCTCACGGTGATCAATCACAGTCCCCAAGAATACAAGGTAGGCTCATTGATCGGAGGGTTTCCATGACCACAGGAGTAAATAAACATTTACTGTGCTCACAGCACTGAAGTAAGCTTTAAAGAAAGCAGAGGCAGCCTTGGATTGTCGTCACGCATACGTTTCCTGGAGAGCTGTTTTGAAGCTCAGTGTGCTGTCGCCGGGGGTCGCCATCTTGGCAGTGCCTGACTCCACATAGCACCAAACTAACTGTCTGTGAAGGTTTTCGGTCATTCAGGTCATGGTATATCCAAAAAAATGTGAAAAGAAAGGCAACTGGACTTGTAGAGTTACATGAGGACGTTTCATCCAAGTCTTCAGCTCTGAAAAACTGGTGTAGAGCTGGGGTTTAAATGGGAATGTGTGGGTGTTAGCTTGTTTCTGACTTTTTTTGTTTCTACTTCCTGCTTCACTTCCAACAATGATGACTGAAATTTTTTGCAACGCATACAAATGTTTGCGTCTCCGAACTTCTTCAGTTAACCTTTCCTCAAAGTGTTCCATCTTTTCCGATCCAAAAAGAATCAATTTGGAAATTTCAGAGAAGGAGAAGCAGCTGGAAATACTAGAGAGGAAACACGCTACTACCAAGAGGACCAATCACAGCTCTTATGGTCTGCGTCGCCGCAGGACATAGTTTCTAGGGAGGTGATGGGATCCTCCTGTCATTTAAAGGAGCTGCATCCTTTATTATACGTATCATTAAGCCTTAATAAAATGTAAATATGTGAGTTATACAAAAACCTTCCCCCCATATAGTTGTTAGTTGTACAGAATGGAAAAAATTAGCTATGGAGACCATAGCTAATTTAACACCATTTAAACCTCATGTGCAGCACTTAATCAAGTGTTAACGTCAGTGGTTAATAAAATGCTGAAAGGGACATCGAAAGAATTTGAGCAACTAGCATCGGTAAGAAAATTAGTTTTGCGTTTCAACTAAATATTTCAAAAACTACTATATTTCAGACGACCAACTAAACTAAATAACTGTTATTACGTATACCAGGCTGTAAACATGTTTATTGCTGCTGTAACGTTTAAAATTTGAACATGGAGGTCTGTTACTCGATGTCGGAGGAAGCCTCTAGTGGACATTCGAGGAACTGCAGTTTTGTCGCACTTCGCGTTGGCTTCAGTTTCTTTTCGGCTGAATGTGTGTGCATCATTCGAATCACTTGAGGAGGAAGGATGCATCCTCCTCCTCTGAAGTACCTTTTGATCTCTGAGGAACTGTGTTTTTTTTACTCTACCATGAAGTGTTTAACTGATTTTTGAAATATTTACTCAGCACTGTGAAAAGAGAGTTTCACTTTTCAGAAATACGACACTGGCTCGAGCGGGTCCTTCAGAAAGTAATGGGGGAAAAAAATAACATGCAGTGCTTTTGGTCACTGAAGGCCACCTTGTCCAAATAAAGAAGACACAGGACCCTGCATCTACTCAAGAAAAAGTAGAGAAGAAATTCTTGATGCTTTAGTCAGACAGTCTCTCTCGTCCCGTGGATGTAATTCTCCTGTTGTCCTCGTTAGTTCTTTATTCCAGCTGTGACAGGTGTTACTTTTCCCTGGGGAGCTTGTTTAGATGATAATTTAGAAACTTTCATGCCGAAATCACTTCTGAATCTGAATCCGCTTCGTCTCTCCTAACTGGAAGAAAATAGTCCAGCACACACAGCAAATTGTGATGCAGATGCATCGGTGTAAATGAGGAAATAACTCAACTCAACTCAACTTTATTTATAAAGCCCTTTAAAACAGCTGTGGCTGACACAAAGTGCTATACATAAAATACAACCTAAAAATATAAGACATCAAGCATAAGAGACAATATAAAAACAATAAAAACAATGTAAAAAAAATAATAAATGATAAACAGTATTAAAATAATAATAAAACAGAACAGAAAACAGGGTCTCATGCTGCGTTAAAAGCCAGAGAGTAAAAATGGGTCTTAAGATGTGTTTTAAAAATGGACAGCGAAGGGGCTTGTCTGACATGTAGGGGGAGATCGTTCCATAATAAATAAGAGTAATAAATAAGAGTAATAAAGGCTTAACGGTGCACGCTGAATGTTACTGAGTCATGAGCTGCATTGGGATTCTTTCTATTCACTGCCCAGCAACCCCTGTTCAACCATCTCTGCATTCACCAATGAGTTTTCTCTCAATTATGGCTTCTGTGTCTTGTAATTCTCATAATTACAAGAAAATAATTGCAACTTAAACACAGGGAGCATTAATAATGTAATCCATGAAGCTGATTTGAAAAAAGCCACGGTGAGCGATGTTTAAGGAGAGTAAAAGCTAAATTCCCCTCACGGTTCTGCACCAGGCCGACGTCTTGCTGGTATTCAAAACAAGTGAGACGTCAGAGCGAGGCAGGAGCTGCTAATTACGTGAGCAACCTTCTCAAAGTCAGCCGGGGTTAGCAGAGGTTTGATGTTTGAAATACTTACAAGCTGCAGAGAGAATCACCGCACAAGACTTTTCAAGTGCAAAAGTATATTTAAGCAGCGCCGCGTTGGACGTTTGATGCCGGTGCAGCCGATAAAACAGGCAGGATGTTTTTATTTTTAGCTAAGGCAGTTTATCCAGCACCTGAACACCCAGGTGGAGATCTTCCCGCTCTGTTCTCGCAGCTCGTGAAAGCACAATACAGCATCCCGCATGAAGAGAGTGAAACCAATCACACGAGATTATCGACCGGCCGCGGGTGAGCGCGTCGCGGATCGGTGAACACGCAGCGAGTGTGAATACAAAGATCGGTGTGAGGAGGAGAAGAAGAAGAGATGCAGTCAGGTTATTTTAAACTCAACGCCTCGGGGTTTGGATGGCTGCAAGCGTCCGTTATAAACAAGCCACAGAAACAAAGCCAGAGCAGAGGAGACGGTGACAGTTCAGCAGCAGAGGACGTCTTTGAGTCACACAGTGTCATCACCTGCTAATCCCTGTGTTGCTACACTAATCTGTCTACTGCAACATCCCAAAGATCACACACACACACCCACACAGATCATTCCTCAAGCAGCAACCTCGCAATCCACGTCCCACAACGTAAAGTTAAACCTCTCGCTCCTTTTCAGACGGTGAAAACGCCATCTGTGCCAGTTACTGGTCGTGAGTTAGAGTATTTCTGCTTCCTTCCTTTCCCAGAATTATTGGAAGCGGAGTGAGAAATGTGTAAATTTTGCTGATTTCGTAGTTGTTGACAGGTGCGTGGGTTTGAATCCCGTCCTCCTCCAGGTGTGGAATAACACGACCCACAGCCTCCTAACGGAAAACACAGGCTCCTTCTTCTCCTCCATATCCTCGTTGTGACATATGGGCAGATAATTCGGCTGCTATCTGGGTTTTGTTTTGGTCAGAGACGAGAGTAAATTATGTAAAATTCAAGCTGAGCTTAATTAGAATAATGCAGATTTTCAGAATCTCTACAAGGGGCGGTAGGTGCAGCATTCACATCAGCGATTAGTCACAAGAGCTGGTTCGTATGAGGACAAGATCCAGGTTCAGGCAGATTTTAAACACGGTGTTTGTGCTTAAAGGGAAGGGTGAGGGGAATGTTTGCACAGTCGTTTCAACTTATCACTCATGTTGTCTTCCTGTTGACCACGCAACTTTTATCTATTTGTTTATGAAGCCTTGCACATTTTAAAGTGCCTGTTACTCTTCTGTCCATCACCACATAAAGCCCTGTTCACATGATCTGACTGGCCCCTCAGATCCTTGCAGGAGCAGTTTTCACCTAAGCAACTCCAGACCGAGGCTGGTAACTCAGGACGTTGGTTGTCCCTAGTCCTGAGAAGACAAGTCTTCCTGATGTTCCTTCAATAAAACTCTTTGAAGTCTTTATCAGTAGCAGGTACGCAAACTCTGGACTTGCGTACTTGGTATTTTAGTCTTTACAAGTCCCACTGAAATATGGACGCTAGAGGACAGGAGGTGTTGGAATCGCAAAACACATTCTGGGATATCTAACTGTGCCAAGTCGGCAAAGGTTACCATCCGATGCATTCTCAATAAAACAGATAGAGCAGTTGCACATCTGGATATCTGGACTCTACTTGATCAGATGCATGCTTTGACCTGGGAAACTGTTTCTTGGAATGGACGTTAAGGACAGTCTAGGACTCCTTTTGAGGGCACAGATAGTTCATGCTGGCTTCTTTAGCTGAACTGGGGGTAAGACTGGAAAAATATTCACTCAATAAGAGGACAAAGAACAGAAACTGGAGGGAAATAACCGAGAGAAACTAAACACTGAGATCACTGTTTGGCCAAAGGGGCCTTTTGGGATGACATTGTTGATCGACTCCAGACTGAAGCGTCTTCATTTTAGTTGGACTGTCGATATATTTACCGTCATGACTCAGAAATAACAAGCAGAACTCATAAACATGACTCTGGGGCTGGAGGGAGGGGGTAAAAAAATATAACGGATCACCTTCGCTGTTGTTTTCACAAGCAAAACAACACTTGGCGAGGCAAAGCCGAGAGAGGAGACTGTGGGCAGGCTGGGAGCAAGGTGAGTGGTAAAGCAGTTCAAAGGGTTAGTGGTGATGAAATAGAGAGAGTCAACGGTCAGAAAACACAATGAGGGAAGGAATGGAAAAGCTTGAGAGAAGCAGAGTGGTTAAATACTGCAGAGCTGATCAGGGAGTGGAAACAGATGAGCAGGTGGGAGTCGTTTATCAACCTGCAGCCTGTACTTCTGTTCTTGAGAAAGTACAGTTCAAGTATCAGGACGTGTGCTTCACCCACTCGTTTTAGAAAGACTGCATCAGGAGGTAACATGTGCGCACTATTTTGCCTATTGCAGAATCAAACTTGTAAAGTCTGAACTACCAAGTCCAGTGCAGAGCCAGAGTCAGAGACTAAACAAGCACGAATGGATGAATGAATGAATCCTCAAGCAAATGCATCATCAACAGGTCTTCCAGAGACATTCGAGTAGCCGAAGATCTTCAGATTTGGTGATCGTCTGACTTTTCTATGTCTAGATTTGAGGAAACATGTCTTCAACCTGACTGAAATCACTCTGAGTAGAGACTGACTGTTTCCATGGACGCTAAATAAAAATGATAATTGTTTACATGAACTGATAGACTAGAAGAGGATGAGCCAAGATGTCTCCATGTCTCCAACGTCTCTGTCCATGTGGATTCCAGCTTGGTTCATGTAAAAATTGTAATTGAAATATCTTCAAATCAACTAATATCGACTTAAATTGGACCATGGGAATTGGACGTGAATCAATTCAGGGAATCTGTAACAATACCCAACCCTACTCCAGTCTTAGAAGAGTTTTAGAAGACAAATCAAGATGTCTCCACGTCTCCATCATCTCTGTCCACATGGATTCCATCTTGGTTCAGCTTGTTTCTCTACCTCCATGTTTCTGTTCCTCCTGGTAACTCGTCACCTGATGTTGACCCCACGTGGAGCAGACATGCTCAGAGAGAAAGGATTTCATCCAAGAAGCAGAGAGAAACCAGCAACATCAAGAGTTTAGCTGGTTAGTAAAGGTTTACACCACTCTCTAGAGGATGTCCACCACCTGGACATCCTCTAGAGAGTGGCAGGCGTTGCTGGAGCCTAACCCAGCTGTCATTGGTCTAGAGGTGGGGTCCACCCTGGACATGTCTCCAGTCTATCACAGGACTAACACAGAGAGACACTCACACCTACGACCAATTTAGAATCACCAATGAACCTAAGCAGCATGTGTTTGGACACCACCTCTACATCTGATTGAAAACTCCTTCTTCTCAGATCAGTTAGTTCTGATTGTTACAGTTTCACTCTGATTATAAATTGACTGTGTTTGCGCGTCGATGCATTTGGGTCAAAGCGATGCTTTACCTGAATACAACCTTGCAGAGTTGCTGGCATCCCTGTGGACGCCTGACCTTGTTTTCCTGTGCCTTTCAAGGTCTTTCCGTCTCTGGAGAGCAGCCTCGTGATAAACAAACTACAGATTCAGTCTGATATCCTGGAGAGGCAATAAACTCGATTCAGTGATTCAACCTGCACGCTCGATTAATGAGAAATTAAATGTGTGTGAATAGTAAAAGGATTAATGGTGACTGAGATGTTTCAGATCATAAATCCTGTTTTGCTGCACCGGAAACATTTCAAGTTAACAAGTCACCTGCCTTTTTTGATTTGGTCAAAATCATCCATCAAGAAATGATTAAAACAGCCCTAAAAATGCCAGATAATTCACTAATGGATGTTTTTTCAGTCTTACTCCCAACATTTGTGCACGGTCCCCGTAATCACTCACATAATGAGGAGGCAGCAGTTAGTCAGCCAAGTCTGCCGCCTCGCTCTCCTATCATCTGTCACCGGCGGATCGAACCCTAGCCACGTTTGCTGTAAAGACCGATACCCTCCCGTCCTGCCTCTGCAGATATAGCAGGTGAATTGACAGGACTGAAAGAGCAGCGTCCCTCCTCCAGGTTTCCTTTATTCTCCCACCGTGACGGGAGAAAGAAGACATTTACAGGGCAGGATTAGACTTCATAGAGATGGATCTCCTCTCTTGTTTGCTTCGCCTGACAATCCTGGCTTACACCTCAAATCTTTTTTTTTTTTCCTCCTTTCATATTCTTTCTGTTTGTCATTCTGTGTTTCTCTCCATCCCTGCCATGCAGCCGGTCCCCAGGCTGGTCCATGTGTCTACAGTTGAGCAGGCAGCTGACAGCACGGTGACAAGTGCTGAGGATGAGAAGCTGCGAGGGGGGGGGGGGAGGGAGGGAGGAAGAGGGAGGAAGAGGGACTAATGAGGGGGACAGCAGCAGCAGGGGTCTGTCACTGCACCTCTAGATAACAGCCCCCCTGACTCTCTTTGATATCCGTCCCAAGTGACCAGGTCGCTACATCAGCTTGTAGCGGTGAATAGGGGGTAGGGGTGCTTATTAGCCACCTCGTCTCTGGCCCCTTTGTGCACATGTAAAGGGAAGAGGAGGAGAAGGAGGAGGGGAGGCGGTGGAAGGTGTTGTTAAACCACAAATGGATGAGAGGATGAACTCGTTTATTGCAAAAGATTATAAAACACGCTCACGTTCTCCCCTCAGCCTGTTTCCACCCCCAACTGTTTTTATGAAAAATGCAGGATACTGTACGTGGGGAGCTGCAGGAGGCTGCAACACGGAGACAGGGAGAGATGTGATGTGGAAAATACCAAAACAACAAGACTGCTAGCCCGCATCCACCCAGCCCATTTAATAATGTGCACGGATGAGACATATATATATATTTTAACAATACGCTGTTTGGATCTCCAGTTTTTCTTCCAAGCCCTGTGGAATCTACTGAAGACTTAAATGAATGTGTTAAATGTAGAACACATGATATAATCTAAAAATGCGGTTGGTTGGGGTTTTGGTGCATTCACACTGCGACTGATAGAAGCTACAACTCGTTCAGTTATGACAGCGAAGTTGTGACAGATTTCCTGTTTAAGTGTCACTCAACCACTCTTTATTGTGTGAAACAGCTGAAGAAAGCACTCGTGATCAGTTGATGCGTCACCGCGTCGGCACAGCGGCAACAAAAAGGCTGAAGCCAGACGCCTCTCTCGACACGTGGCGGCAAGCGTCAGGTGTCGGCTCGTCGCTACGTATCGTCGACGTCCATTGAAAATTTCTGTTTCTTGCCCTCTTGTTCGTTAGCGTGAACGTAGCATTCCTCAGATTGGGAGCAATGTAGGGCTGTAAAAATGAACGCGGATTAATCCATCGTCATGATTAAGCTGATTAAAAATGTTAATGCAATTAACCCACCTGCAGTGCAGAACAACTGTGAACGTCTCTGGCAACGGCAGTTTGATACCGCTAATTGGATTTAACTGTAGGTGGCGCTAGTGATGCAGCTTATCCAAACAAGATTAACTAAAGAAGACTTTTAGCAGAGATGACCTAAAACGGCAGAACCAAAGAAAATAGTTTGGTCGACGAAATTTTCTCTAACCGGGGTTGGTCTGTCCCAGCTGTCATTGGTCTAGAGGTGGGGTCCACCCTGTCCAGGTCTCCAGTCTATCACAGGGCTAACACAGAGAGACACTCACACCTACGGCCAATTTAGAATCACCAATGAACCTAAGCAGCATGTCTTTGGACGGTGGGAGGAAGCTGGAGAACCTGGAGAGAACCACACAGACACAGGGAGAACATGCAGACTACACACAGAAAGGAACCAGTCAGTTGATGGATTAGAACCCAGAACCTTCGCTTTACTGTGATGCATCAGTGCTAAACACCGTATAGCATTAGTTCATTTTTACATGGTCAAGGAGTGTGTGGGCAGCCCTGCATGGTTTGTAGCTCTTCCTTGCTTTTTAGTTAATAGTTTCTCTGACTCTTTCTCCTTTTAAATGATGGATACAGGCTAAAACCAGTAGCTTTCATATAGGTGCAGAAGCTATGTAGCCTGGAAAGTTGGTCGGGAGTCTCTCCGTTGGGAACTGATTGTGCTCGGGCAAACTTCTGCCGGACCAGACCAATGAAATTGTTTGGGTGGAGCTTTAAGCAGTAATGGACGGATGAGTAACGTCATCATCTGAGCTCTATTGGGCTGAGTTTGTTTATCGAGATGTTTGGAGTCTGCCATCACGTCTGTTAATATAACATTTATATAAAATGCCAGTAAAGGACGAACAACTAACAGAAATCAAGTCACTTCGTTGCTCTGATTGGTTGATATCTTGTTCTCTGTATTGGCTGAAGCACATCCCATAATTCAATGTAGTCTTAGTGGTGTGTTTTAAGTGCAACTTTTTGGTCCAGACAGATATCAGGAGGCAACGGCGCTCGGTGCATTATTGAAGTGTTGAAACGGTGCCTTAAACTAAACTTTTACATCAGCAGATTGGATCCATCCAGCTGTCGTTTTGTCGCACAGGTCTCAGTCTTTCACTCTCTGGTTCTAGATCTCACGCCTCTACTGTAACACATGACAGAGGAACCGACGCGTCTCGCAGCGAACAAAGTGTCCTGATTGTCTTGGATGGCGGCGCCGGTGGTGTCTGAATGTCTCTGTGTTGACTGGAGCAGTGCAACGTGTGAACAGAAAATGGAACATCCGATGATTTCATTTTTAAAACAGGTCCCGGACCGAAATCCCAGTCGTCTTCTACAAAGTCTGTTTAAGGATGATGGTTTTTATTCAGCACAGAGAACTCAGTCCTATTTTTTACAGTTTGTCACAGATAAAACTTCGGTATAAAACTTCTCTTTGGTAAAAAAAAAATCCCATAAAGCGTGAAATAAAAGCATTTATAAATAAAGCTTCAAGGGCTACTAAAGATATTTTGACTCATATTTAGACACCAGTTGGATGCTGTCACTTTTCTTCCCCATCAACCTCTGACTCCTCCCGGCTCGCCATCACATGTCTGATAATACGAACTGTGCAGAAGCCAGCGGGGATGTATCTTCCTAAGACTTTTCTCTACAATAGAAATCTTTGCTCCATCAGCGCCAACGAGCGTAATCATTAGGGATCATCCCGGATTTCATGCATCCACTTTCCTTAGGCTGCACCCCCTGATAATGGGACATAATCACAGCACTTTGAAGTCCACCATCAGTCCAAGTGCACATTTTGATATTGACTTCTAGTCAGGGGTGCGAACTTTCATATTCACCCTCCCTCAGAAGCCCCTGCTTTGATTTCACCAGCCCAGCAGGTAGGACGGCGACCGAGGTCGGCTTCAGAGCATCGCTCACGCCCTGGACCGCTCGTGGGAAGCAGAGCAGGGCCGTATCGATCCTGATGGAAACCTTCATACGCCGTTCAAGCACATGCAAACATGAGCGATATTAATTCTGTCATCGAATTGATTAGAGGAACCAGAAGGATGAAAAATAGTTGTTTTGTTCAGCTTCTAATGAGCCCTGGGAGACTTTTTGACCTCTGAATGAAGCAGGTAAAACACATATTGATTTATATTCTTCTTTAAAGTAGCCTACACTCGATAGATGTGAAAGGGCACTGAAGTCTGTGGGGAGGCTGTGTGTTTAATATGTGAGTCCCATGGTGTGCTGCACTGTGTTATTGACTTTTTCACATTATTTTGAACAAGTCAAATAAGTACTCGTTCATCACAATGTGGATTTAACTTGTGTTTTTTTTAGCACAATTCCCCCTACTAATATTTTATACTCACCACGTTAGTCAGACAGATTTGAAACAATCTAAATCTAAAAATCAATCTAAAATAATCTAAATATTACAGACTGACTAAACTCTGCTAGAGCTGTTTGTTCTAAACTCATTTTTAGCTTCAGCTGAATCTAAACTCTCTAGGTCTACAAGTGTCTACTTAAAAGCCAGTAGAGCTGTGATGTTTGCAAATGAATCGAATCTATTCACCAGCTCTTTAAAGCGGTTCTTTTTACTTTGCGTTGTGTTTTACACAGATGCAAACACAAGATCCTCCTTTGCTACTCCGTTGAGTGAAATGGAGAACCGGACCAAGTTGAGGAGGTCTGGTGGTGTAGTGGTGATCATGGCTACCTCTCAAGCAGTTACAGTTTGGTCTTCACCAAATTCTCCACGGGATAAAGTGTCTCTCTAGAATAATTCAAACTCAAACATGCAACAAATAGAATATACATTGGTGGGATGTCTACGTTTGAAATCTTCCCTCCCATTGAGGTATTTCCTGGATAAAATGAGTTTCCACCAGGCTGGCATCATAAAAATAAATATGAGCCAGTCTTTTTGAACGGCTCTTTGAAAAGAAGGGATCCAAAAGGTCTGGCTCCCTTCAAAGAGCCGTAAATCCCTTCTCTAAAAGTCAGGTCATCCTCTGGGAACCATGAAAGTCAGTGTAAAAAAATGCAACCCCTGCTGTAGACATATTTTACTTGGTATGTTAAAAAAAAAAAATTAACCAGGTGGTGATGGAGGTGGAGATCACTCAGGGAATTCATCCTATGAGCAACATAAATATTTTGTACAAAATGATATGATTGAAACTTAAAACCTCAAAACTTGAGGATGATATCTGGATCAACTGTTCAACTGTTGAGATATTTTAGGAATAATACAGTTTAAAATACTACAGAAACCCCTTTGGGAAATAAATGTATCTCTAATTTTTACTACCAAATACTGTACGGTTTTCTGTTAGATGTTAGATTACAATAATGATCTTCAAAATGAGAAAAATAAGACCAAATGTAATGAAAGCTGGTGCATTTTGTTATTCCTGCAACTGACTTCGAAAAACTGAAGCGACACATGCAGATTTATTTAGTAGTTTCGTAGTTAGAGAAATCAGGAAGTAATCAAAGCTGCAGTAAGGTTGAAGAAAGCAAGCAGAGATTGAAGTGCAGTCGTAGCATGTCATTTTATTCAGCAGGGGGCAGTATTCTCAAAATTACAAACAATTACCGACAACACTGCTAAAAAATCCCCAAAAATAGAAGAAAGAGAAGCAGTATCAAATGAGCAGGAACAGACTTTAGATCAGAAATGGATAATTTGAACGACAAGTTCAGCTTCAAAGGTTCTCTGGACAAGAACAAAGTCATCTGCATTAACTATTGATATCAACTGAGATGTGACCTGAACAGCAGCAAAGACCATTTTGTTTCAGCGTTCAAACAGGGAGAAATCCACGGTACCTCTGCGGTTTCACCCACAGCAGCAGATTCATCTCTCTAGTTACTGTTGCTATCACAACACTCTCAGTTTGACGGTATAATATGGATCAAGGTCAGATGAGAGATTGCTGAAATGCATTCTGTTAAAAAGAAAAAAGTACATAATCACAAACCCATGCAGAGGTGGGTGGCTGAGGCTGAACACACAGTGCACAGCGTCTTTTTATCTGAACACGGAGTATGCGGTGTGCGGCGAGCTGGATTTCTGCTTTTAAATTTAGTCCAGATCTCGTGAAGCGCGTAGCAGCTGAAGCTCTTTATCATGTGTGCACAAATCCTGCAACAGCGAGGGCATGAATGTTTGGAAAAACTCACATCTTTGCTTTTTCAGTTGATAAGATGAAACATTACATCACTATAATTTATTAAGAGATGCGTCTCTGGTTACCTGATGAATAAAAGTCTCGCTTTTTGTTGATTTACTCATTAAATAATAACTAGAACTTCAAGCATTAATCTGTCAAGATTGTATATGAACATTAAAACATTCTCTTACCAGAACCTGATATAAATGAGACTTTATCATAAGATTTATTTATATTATTTAGTGATGACTGACTTAGATACGATGCTGTTTACTGATCTAAACACAGACAAACAAACTGCTTACAACTTGCAAATGTACAGGAAATCAGCGCCACCATGCTAGCAGTTAGCATCTGCCCTAGAGAGTCTTTGTTGAGTCTTTGTCTGAAACACAACAAACAAGAACACACAAACACCATCTCGTTGAATGAATCGTCTTGAGTTGCTTGTGCATCCCTGTTCTTCTGCAGACCAGCTTCCACGCCAGCACATCTTTTTGGAGTGGAAAGGTGTAACATCCACACCAATGAACGCCAGATCCAAAAGTTTCCCAGCAGAACACTGCATTGCTACAAGATGGTCGATGTTATTCACGTCTCCTGGCAGTGGTTTTAATGTTGTGGCTGATTGGTGTATTTGCAAAGGCGTATACCCAGTTTGTATGTGCATAGGAATTCTGAATTCTGGATCTCAAAAGGGAAAGCTGTGGATTCATCCGTTTGACCAACCTTCATATTGTTTTCTACAGTGTTATTGTTTAAAACCTTCCAGTGACCTTAGAAATGAAAGGCATCAAATCATCCTCGTAGTTGCAGTTTCATTTCAAACACCATGAAAAACGTCACTGTCGATTCCAGAACAGAAGACACTTCATCACAAAAATAACACCCCCTTTAAAGCTGAAGGATTTTGCTTTTATCTGCTGCTGATGACATCGCCTGTGATGAAAAGATGGAAGGCAATTCAGAGAAATGTCAGTTTTCATGGCCGCACGTTGCTGATTATTCATACGGTTCAAGGAGCACCCACTCTGCTTAAGACAAAGTGTCAGAGGCAGTGATTATTTTCTCATCGGGATCAAGCTGCTCTCCTCTGGCCAGCCGAGGATCTGGACCCGCTCTCTCTGATTTCGTGTCTGTGTGGCTTTCAGGGCTGCGTGCTGCCGTTCCAGCCGGAGTCATTTTCAAAGGCGCTATTTACTCGCATGGCGACTGCCCCCCCACTCCCTTTATATTGTGGGGGAGCAGGGGGGGCGGCCTTGAGCTGGAGCTTCACAATAGACGTTTGTCTGAAATCATAAAGCGAAAGATGTTTCATCCCCTGAGAGTGGTAAACACGGACACTAATAGAAACTTACGCCATCAATTCATGTTTTTGAGCCTGAACTCAGCCTGAACGCATGATTCTTAACTAAACCTTTGGTGAATTAAAGAACTAATTAAAGGGACTTTTCATCCCTTTTCATCCCATCCCCTCCAACCTTTTTTATCCTATCCCCCGACCCCTTTTTAATCCCATTCTTTGATCCTTTTCATCCCTTCCTCTCCAATGTTTTTCATGCCATCTCCTTCGATCCCTTTTCATCTAATCCCCACTGACCTTTTTCATCCCTTCCACTTGATCCTTTGCATCCCATCCCCTCCGACCCTTTTTATCCCATCCCTCAACCCTTTTTCGTCCCATCATCTTTAGCCCTGTTCATCCCTTCCCCTCCAACGTTTTTCATCCCATCTCCTTCAACCCCTTTTCGTCTAATCCTCTCTGACCTCTTTCATCCCTTCCACTTGATACTTTGCATCCCATCCCCTCCGACCTTTCTTATCCCATCCCTCGACCCTTTTTCGTCCCATCCCCTTTGACCCTTTTCATCCCTTCCCCTCTAATGTTTTTCATCCCATCTCTTTTGGCCCCTTTTCATCTTATACCTTTTGACATTTTTCATCCCTTCCACTTGATCGTTTTCATCCCATCCCTCAACCCTTTTTCGTCCCATCCCTTTGAGCCCTTTTCATCCCTTCCCCCTGATGTTTTTCATCCCATCTCCTTCGACCTCTTTTCATCTAATCCGCTCTGACCTTTTTCATCCTTTCCGCTTGATCCTTTTCATCCTATCCCTCGACCCTTTTAGTCCCATCACCTCTTACCCTGTTTATCCCATTCCTTGACCCTTTTTCGTCCCATCCCCTTGAGCCCTTTTCATCCCTTTCCCTCCAGTATTTTTCATCCCATCTCCTTTGACCTCTTTTCACCTAATCCCCTCTGACCTTTTTCATCCTTTCTGCTTGATCCTTTTCATCCTATCCCTTGATTCTTTTAGTCCCATCACCTCTTACCCTTTTCATCCCATTCCTCAACCCTTTTAGTCCCCTCCCCTTCGACTCTTTTCATCCCTTCCCCTCTGGTGTTTTTCATCCCATCTCCTTCGGCCCCTTTTCATCTAATCCCCTCTGACCTTTTTTGTCCCTTCCATTTGATCCTTTTCATCCCATCCCCTCCGACCCTTTTTATCCCATCCCTCGACCCTTTTTCATCCCTTTCCCTCTAATGTTTTTCATCCCATCTCCTTCGACCTCTTTTCATCTAATCCCCTCTGACCTTTTCATCCTTTCCGCTTGATCCTTTTCATCCTATCCCTTGACCCTTTCTAGTCCCATCACCTCTTACCCTTTTCATCCTATTCTCACCGACCTTTTTTCATTCCAGCTCCTCCAACCCCTTTTCACCTAATCCCCTCTGACCCCATTCATCCCTTTTCATCCCATCCCATTGATGCTTCTTCATCCCATACCTTTCACAACCTGTCTGCCAATAAACGTATTTGCATCAATTAAGGTGTGGTCTTTGTTAGTGAACTTTCTTTTCAAGAGTGAGATGGAAGGATGGATGAGTTAAGAGTCAGTCTGTGCTAAGTTTGCTTGGTCTATGTC
The DNA here is from genome assembly GCA_005024645.1 of Planiliza haematocheilus. Taxonomy (NCBI): domain Eukaryota; kingdom Metazoa; phylum Chordata; class Actinopteri; order Mugiliformes; family Mugilidae; genus Planiliza; species Planiliza haematocheilus. Next base: position 74,837 of record SRSE01000008.1, read on the forward strand.
AGGCTGGCGGTGAACAGTTGTGGTCTAGTTTAGCACAAGTCAGATCCCTGTCAAGGACTTTTTGGCCCAGTTGTTGAATCAGTTGCGGAGCTCACCAGTCAGAAAGATGACTCTGGTGGTTTAGCCTAGTGAACCAGTGCACAAGATGAGCAACAGAGGTTGCTCAAAGCCCTCCTCACTTTTAATCTTCATCCAATCCCATCTGCAAATATTTACCCAGTGACATGGTCATCTTGAACGAATAAACCACAGACCATCTGCTCAGCATGATTCAGGGAAGGCCAGATCTCTGTAGCTCTCCCTGTAGCCTCCCAGCTGGTCCTAGCTCTTCCGGTTTACCCATCTGAATGCTTGTTGGCCACTGTCGTGTGTTCAAGTGCAATTTTCTTGGCCCAGAGGCGGGCAATGCTACAGTCGGTCTTTGTTGCCAGTCGTTCTTTGTTGATGGTTTGGTGTTTCTGGGCCCTTAGTGTAGCGTAAAGACTGGAGCGTTTCGAGGACAGAACCTGGCTCACTCCAAAATGAAAAGATTTTTATTTATTTATTTATTTTTTTGTTGGCGCTATTTACTTGAAGATCCCCTTTTATTTGCGTGGCTGTATGTCTGGGCAGGCTGTCATGCTGGTGAATGAATCTGGGACTGATCTGACTTCATTCTCCATGTCTAACATCTAAAGCGCTTTGCACTGCACTGCATGTAGTGTTCTCCAAATCCCAATGGTGGATGAAAAAATAAATACAAATAGGACCTTGTGCTTTATTTTACACAAACTGTTTCTGCACAGCTGAAAGCGAAGTGCTGACACAATAAGACGAGAAAAGCAAGTGTTGATTTACTGCCCCCGTTATGTGTTTCTGGATTCAGTTGTAGTTTCACACAACGCAAACAGTCACAGATGCCAAAATGACTGCAAAAGATCTTGCATTGTGAACACACACGATCACATGAGATTACTGAGTAGCTAGCATATGTGGAGGAGTGAAAATAACCCATTTAAATAAACCCACAAAGTGTCATTTTACCATTTTTGTGTGTACAAACCCATCTAGCAACCTGTTAATTTGTGAGATTAAGGAGGTGTTTATGGAACCATGGCATCTTTATCTCCTTGCCCCCGGTATTTACGCTCAGCCACACCAAGTGTCTCCTGCTTTTAGCTCCATAATTACCGCACAGACATGAAATTTTAATCAACCTTTCTCATCTAACTATTCCTTTAAGACAGCCCCAGCTGAATCACCCCTTTGTATGTAAATGAAAGAGCATAAAAAGCAGAGCCATGGTTGTGTGTGCGCCCCTTGTGCAATACGAGATGAGAGTCTCTTTGTTATTTTGGCTTCGGTGCAGGCAGGCTCCTGCCTATACAATGCAACAATAGTTCTCTGTGCGGCTTTGATCTAATGAGAGAGGAAGAAGCGCTGGAGGAGGAGGAGGGGGGGGGGATACGAGCGAGAGGCAAAGAGAAGAGAGATGAGATGTACACGATGAGATTGAAACAGCTACTCCAGGAACAGGTTTTATTTTCACTCAACCAAAGAGCCGGCGGTAGAAATTGAACTGTGCTGTTTTCCGGAGTGATAAATGGACGACTGTTACTGGCTCCACGTTCACCAAAGGCCTGGTTAGGGTGATTAAACGTTAGCCTTCAACCCACGCTTTTCATGTAGGTGCACAGCCATGCAGCAAGATGAATGCGTCTGCTATAGCTTGAATATTGGTGTGGATGTTCCTTAGACATTTAGCACCCACCTAGACCAGACCAGGCACCCCCAACCCATAGCAATGACACTCCTTGATGGCAGCAACCAAAAACACTTCAAGAACAAGTCAAGAAAACATGAAGAACATCTCAAGGTGTTGACCTGGCCTCCAAATTCACTAGATCCCAAACTGATCAAGTAACCCGTAGGACCCCGTCAACCCATAGGACCCCAATTCCCAATCACAGCCGTTCAAGCCTGTGCAACACGTAGTTACATTTCTGGGGAGGTGGGCACATCATAGGCTAGAGCGTAGGGTCAGGAGCTACAGTACCCACAGTACCGCATGGTTCCAGATTGTAACGGTTCCTACTATACTAGAAATTCTACACGACGGTACTACCGTGGATTACTATACTACTGGTGCCAGTTTCCGCTACGTAGCGGCCACCTCTACTCTCCTCCCGGCTTCTCACTGCATGCTACTCCCTTATAAACAAACAACCGAACTATACAGCTGGCTGTTTGCTTGTTACTGGGTCCGCCCACCTGTTAGCTGATTGGCTGTTCGTGTGTTTCTGCCGGCAAGAACGAACTCCATGAATACAGCTCTGCTTCGATAGAAACTCGCTTAAAAACAAACAACAAGCTAAATTTCTGTCTCGCCCAGACGTGTGCACGGGTTACAGTCACAAACACGAGACAACACACTCACCACGGCAGAAGCACCGGGCCTGAGTGGTGAGTCTGCCGCGGCATGATAAATCGCGATAATACCGGAACCGTGATACTTTATTTGGTATAGTATCGTGGTTACTCATTTTGGTATCGTGACATTTCTACTACAAGTTAAGCTTCAGTCTGAACAGAACAACTAATGTGGTATAAAAACCAAAACAAAGATCTAAAAGAGGATAAAAGGCTCCTTAGAGCTGCAACATAAAATCTGTTTATTCACTGTTAATATTTAATGTTTAGCCATAAACCGGAAACAGCTCCGTCCACAGCGGAGCCGTTCCTCCACTCCAATCATGGATGGAGTGGAGGGACGGTGGATGATGGTTAAACGGGCTCCTGTGACAGTCAGATGATGACGCTGCAGCTTGCGCTCTGCAGCAGCAGGAAGTAGAAAGGCATATTAACAGGTTCTCAGAGCAGACTTAAAGGCAATATAAACTAGTAATCCCCGGCCTGCTGGCGAGAGCTGGAGAGTGGCTGTTTTGCTTCAGTCTGGGGGCTAATGTGTTTGTTATCACCTAGAGCAGATGGCCCAGCGTGGAAGACACTAACACACACACACACACACGTATGTGCACGACCACACGTGCAAATCATACATGCACACGCTGACACAAAGCTAAAAATACACACTGCAAAAACACCTCTCCTAGAAACAACAAATAATCTGTAAACTAGTGAAAATGGATCATTTCACACCAAACTCTTATCTGCCAGCAAACATCTGGGAGTGAGCAATAAGATCTAACTCCTACAAAGAATAAGATAACCTTTAAACTGAGCAACGGATCGTCACAGTAGTGTCACCACACTCTGTAATAAATATCTTTGTTCACCTTCTCCACTGTATCCTGGCATTAATCCTCTTAGGACAGGAAGAGCGACGCAACGCGGCGTCCAACACAAGACAGCATCCAGCAGTTTAGATCTTTAAAACAGAACCGTTCTTAACATACAGCCTTGAACACGCGCTACTCCATCTTTAAAGGAGTCAGTCCCCTAGCAGAAAGTAGTATACGTGGAGTTAATTTCATTAAGTATACTAGTGTACAGTATAAGTATAGTAAGTATACTACAGACCATGTACTTGTAGTGTACTAGAAAGTATACTAATTTAATACTTCTGGCTAAACTGGAACGTTTAAAATATACGTAAACTAAAACGTGGACTAGAAGTATATAAGTCGTAAACTAGGATTATATAGATGAGTGTACTTGTAGTGTACTAGAAAGTATACTAATATAATAATTCTGTATTTAAAATATACTTAAAGTATAATTAAAGTATACTTAAAGTAAACTTTTATAAACTAAAATATGGACTGGAAGTATATAACTAGAACACTAGTAGCATATAGATGAGTGTACTTGTGGTTTTGTCCTCGTGTACGTGATGAATAGAAGCATCCCGTCCCAAGGTACCGCACGCTGATTATACAGGCAGCCGTGATGTTTACAACATGTGCCGGCAATGAATGAATGAAAGACATTAAAGTTCTCCGTCGTCCAGGTCAGGTCAGGTCAGGTGAGGCGGCCATCTGTTAGATTTGTAGTCAGGACGGCGGGACTGAAGCTAAACTCCCCAGCAACACCAACAGGAGGAAAGACTATTTTACGTTTCTGAAATGTCAGAGAAGGTGCATCCACAGAGGAACATGAGCAGAATGACGCACTGAGAGTCTGTTTTTGTTCTTAAAGACAGAAAAGTGAAACTTATATTAATATTGCCGTGTTAAGATAAAGCTGAGGGCGATGGCTGGTTGTGAAAGGAAGGTAGGAAGCTGAAGAGAAAGAAGGAAAGTGTTGCTGAGCTGGGCTGAAGGTCTGGCAGTAGAGGAGCCAGGTAATGACCCAATGAACACAAAAAGAGACGGGTTACGAAATGTCAAACGTGGATTCAAAGATAAAACCTAGACAGCCGAGAGCAGGACGCTGACACACATAGACAGACACAATGAACTGGGAAGGATGAGGACGAGAGGACGAGGTAGATATACTGCACAGCTTGACGAGTGGACGGGCTTCAGGTGTGCAGGATGATTGGATCGCCGTGCTCAGAGACTCACACACACTCACCGAGATGGAAAATACCAGAAACACCACAGACATGACATTATGTGTCCTTTTATAATTACGTTTATAAAAACCTGCAAAGAGTCAAAGCTAAACATTACTCTCATCTTACATCTCGCCTACACATGAGCACTAATCACAAACATTATTAAAGAGAGCATCAGTATCTTCTCCTCTGGCTTATTTTTCAACAAGAGCAGAGACGCAGGATTGAATAATTATCAGCGCAAATTGAGACGAGTTATTTTGAAACGGGTTAAATAACCGAGCTTGACAAGATGATTTATCTCAGACAGGGAAAACGGAATTTAATCATCCTGAAAGAAGATGTCAAGGCTTTATTTTTGACAGTACTGACACGTGAGCAGAGGAAAAACACATACTAAGATTATGTGCATGTATAATACACTGATCAGCCACAATATTATGACCATTGACAGGAGAAGTGAATAACATTTAAACCATCTTGCTCCAGTTCAATGTTCTGCTGGGAAACTTGTGGACCTGGCTTCATTCATTGGTGTGGATGTTACTTAGACATGTAGCACCCACCTAGACCAGACCAGGCACCCCCACCCCATAGCAATGACACTCCTTGATGGCAGCAGCCATCCCCAGCAGGATGCAGCCACAAAAACACTTTAGGAAGAAGAACAGCACAAGGTGTTGACCAGGGGCCTCATGTACGAAGAGTTGCGTAGATCGGTCAGAGTAATAGTTTTCACATTGATGACAGTTTCCCAGCATCACCTCTAAGTGTCAAAGCCAAAGGATCCACATCTGTAGAATCCTACGTACGCCAGCCATGTCGTTGGCGTTGGCACGAACAAAGTTCCCGGACATTTCACTCTTGATACATCTTTTAAGTGAGCGAGTACGTACGGAACGTTTTTATACGTACGCAATGTTTTTGTACGTACGCAACGTACGTACATGAGGCCCCTGGCCTCCACATTCACTAGATCCCAAACTAATCAAGTATCTGTGGGATGATCCCCCCCCCCCCACTAACAACAATGTCCATTCTCTGATTTGAAGCACAAGGGAGACCTACACAGTATTAGAAGGTGGTCATAATGTTATGCCTGATCGATGTATATGCAACATAAACGCAACCACTTCATGTCGAGTGGGCACCGAGTGTGTAAATTCACTTTGGCACATATAATAGAGCTTTAATCAGTGATACACACACATCCCCGCCCACACACACATTGTTGTAAAGGCCACACACACGTTTACTGCAAATCCACAAATAACAACTAGATAACAACTTCCCACCTCCTCACGTTACGAACAGTTTCACAGGAGCTTCTGCCAAACTTCGTCTTCATCATTCATCCTTCATCCTTCCTCCTGTCTTCTTCCTTTTCTTCCTCCATCTCCATCATCAGTTATTGATCAGTCCCCAGGGAGCAGGGATCAAGTCATTGTCCTCCTCCGTCTATTTATAGGCACGAGGCTGACCTGGGGGCTCAACCTGAAAAGCAAAGCTTTTTTTTGAGTATGTTTGGACTTAAAAAATACTGATAGAGCTTTGTGAGTCTGTGGGCCACTTTCAAAACCCGCCGTATCAACTCAAAAATGCAAGAAGGTCAGTCTAAAAATAAGGCTGGTTTTGAAATCCTCGACAGGCTGACCTTTTGGAGACAAAAGGGGGTGGGGAGGGGGGTGGGGGTTCAGTTGACGCATTCCTGCTGGCCTGAAAACACACAAATAACCAACGGCGCGTCCGTCCAAATCTCTCTGCTGGACCCTCTGTCTCTTTTCCTAGAAGGGCACATCAATCCTCGGAGCCCGAGCCGACTGACTCAGAATGTCAAACACGGTTAGAATCACAGTCGCAGGGATTTAGTAGATACTAGAGATCAGATGAGAGCGTTTGATAGCTGAAATAATTAGCCAGCTCTGGAGGGAAGGGATGGGACGGCTGCTGTACGTGGAACAGATTTGAGACCGATACTGGACCTCCTACAGCGTGCTTCAGACCATTAAATGTCCTTTAAGCTCCTGGAGAACAAGAAACATCTTAATAACTTCTTTCTGTGAAGATCCAAGCTCCTCTTCTTTTGAAACCTCAGCGCCAGACAATGACAACACATGAAGGTTTTAAATTATATTCAAGGCAAAAGTTTTCAAAAGAAACAAAACTAAAGCTGCAGTTTTCCAACATGAACATTTCTCTTCTTGAAATAATGTATGATTGCACATCAAGATCAACATCCAGGTCGTCTGCAACCACGCAACCAATCAGATGCTGCAAGTGCATAGTTATCATGGGCTTAAAGGCTCATTTGAAGTATTGCTGGATGTTGAGGTCGTAGCCTATGTAACCTACGCCGGTGCCTACACTTATGCGCTCATTATTGTGGTTCGCTCGGTAACAACTCCACCCAAACACTAGTTGGCGCTGTGTCTTTTTTTGATTCATTTTTGTTTCTACTTTCAACAACTGCGACTGAAAGTTTAGCCAAAATTTCCCCAAAGACAAGATGTACAAATTTGTTTGTATCTCCAAATCTCCTCAGTTAACCTTTCCTCTATGTGTTCCATCTTTATCGATCCAAAACAATCAGTTTAAAAAAATACAGAGATGGAGAAACAGACGGAAATACTAAAGCGTAAACGCGCTACTACCAAGCGGACCAATCACAGCTCGCCACAGCATCAGGATCTGGGCTGTCGCCAGTCTGAGCCTTAACCACCTATAAGAGTTACAATGGTCTCATGTCTGGGAAATACTGGACGTGAAATAAACTTCTACAAGTTTGGATGGAAGGTTGGTCTGGAACCACTACGTTGGGAACTGATTATGTTCCTGCAAAGATCTGCCTTGTCAGTCGATTAATTTGTGTTTGGCTTTATGCTGTTATGGCTGAGAGAGAATAAGGAAGACAGCCCTAATCGCTTAATGTCACATACTTGTAGGACTCTCCAACTCTCAGCCCAACACGTGTGGAATATTGACAAAGTGACAATGGTGGAAGGTGGAGCAGATACGCCGGCAGAGAGGAGCTCGTTCCTAAATGAGGCTCCACCTACATTATCTTCAACTGGTTTGGTTTTAAAAGTCTGATGCGGAGCAGCAATTTACAACATGCAAGGTTTGCAAACAAATAGTGATACAAAGGACAGTAACGGCACTAAAACACAGCTCAAACCAGAATATGAAGAAAATGCACAAGAAGCAGCGTCGACTTCATCCATATATCGCCCATCTCTAGTCTTTTTTAGAGATCTTTTTTTCTGCATCGACTGAAACGTGCTCCTTAATGAAATCTTATTTTCACACCACTTCCTTCATTGCTCCTTCACGTAAACAGCACGGTGCAGAATCATCACAGGGGTAGTCATATTATTAGTTTTCCTTATTGCTCAAAAATATACAGGTCCGCCTCTTCAAACTGATCTATTTTATGCTCATCAGACATCACAGTAACCCTCCACCTTGCCGGTATTCAGCGTTACCGCTTCAGGCTTCACTCATGCAGAGCTGAGGACAGTCACCCGCCCGTGCAGACGGCGACTGCTCGCCTGAGACCTTGAATGATCGGAGTTCGCCTGATAACGCTGCTACCAGAGTCACTCACTGAAGCGTGCAGGCTGTTATTTTCTGAGATAACGCAGCATTTGCAAGTGCTACGCCTAGGACCTCATCTTAGAGGGCTGGGCTTAATGACAGAAACACTCGTCATTGAATCCGGTTTAACAACACCACAGACTGCATCGTCCAGCATGATCATACAGTTAAATCCCCAACGCTCTGACACTGATTCAACATCAACACTGAATAACAGAACAGTGGTGAAGGATGATTCAGTGCAGGACTGTTTCATTGGAATGCATTTTATCAAGAAGGGATGTGAGGTGGGAGGGTTAGATGCAGAAGAGTGAGGCAGGAGTGGTATTTAATGAAAAGAAAGACAAAGCTGACAAAAATGCTGCAGATGAGGCAGGACATCCAAAAACAAAAACCACTATGAAGACATGTACATTTACAAAGAAACAGCATGACAGGACAAGGAATAAAGAGGAAGGCAGGGCTTTAAATGCACACGGGGAACAGAGGGGTGACGAGACACAGGTGAAACAAATCAAGACGCAGCACAAGGAGAAAGCAATGACCCGATCAGAAGAGAAAACACAGGGAGGAACACATGACAGGAAATCAAGAACTTTGCAAAAACACTAAACCATGACACATTTCTTTTACTAGAGTATCTAATATTTGGTCCAATAAGCAGAGGTGGACAGAGTACACACCTTCAGTACTTGAGTAAAAGTACAGATACTCCTGTCAAATATTACTCCAATACAAGTAAAAGTAACTTAGTCAAAGTTTTACGTCAGCTGATTATTTTTTTGCTTTGCTCGACTTAATTAAATTTTTCATAAACTGGAACAGCCATGAAGATAAACTGTTTGCATTTTTAGGAATACACCCATAACCTCCAGGCACGCGTGTAATTCAGTTGTTCAAATATCCAATAGTTATTAGTAATCAGATTACTGTAACTGCATACGTCTGCATACGTCAAGGTTTTGTGAATTAATAAAAAAGTAATTTGCATTTATAAATGGTTTGTTTTTAAACTGTGCAGGACACGAGACTAATTAGTCAAATTTAAAATAAAAAAGTGCAGTTTTTCTACTTTGCACGCTGTAATTCGGCTCCACTCTTCTCCGTTCGCCTCGGCTCTCGTTGCCGCTCTCCGAGCTTCTCTCCCCTGGGTGCTCATTACGGAAGAGGCTTGTTTGATCTGTTCTCTCATTGCTGTTTGAACCTGAAGCGTCACTCTCTCTCTCTCTCTCTCTCTCTGTGGAGTCTGTCAACATGACTGGTTAAAACTGCTGCCATTACCCAGACAAACAAACAGCGCCCCTTAATGCAAGCTGCCATCATACATGAACAAGCCTAACTGCTGCGACGTCCATTCTGTACACCTTTTTAATTATTTTTCTACACTATAGAGAAAAAGAAAGAGTTTGTTTTATGATTCATGAAAGAAAATGTGAGTCCTGCTCTTGCGGAGCGGATTCCTCCCCCTGCTGCAGCGGGGCGAGCAATCAGACACAAACGATCAGTTGTGCCCCAGTGCCCTAAGTACGATTAACGGCTGTAATTAGTTTCCATTTAAAGAGGTCGATTTAGCATAAACATACGAGGGGAACGTTTAGTTTCGACAGTAAATAACTCCGAGGTCTCTGCAGTGATGTGGTGAAAGTGGAAAACTAGAGCTGTGGAGGCCGATAAAAGGCAATAGAGACATAAAATAGACACCATGAGCTGACATGGGAAGATATTTATAGTAAATAATATCACAGCCGTGAAGGAATCTTACGAGAATCTTAAATTATTCCTAAAGGTGACATCAGTGCGTCACGTGCAGTTTTATTGTGTTATATTCTAAAGCTAACTCAGACATGAAGACGTAATCTTCTTGTTCATTTTATCTCCTTTATCTTTTAACCGTGTCATTGTCTAACTGTGGTTTGTATTTTCCTGGATCTTCCTGGTTAAATAAAGATTATCTGCTGGAGCCTATCCCAGCCGTCATTGGTCTAGAGGTGGGGTCCACCCTGGACAGGTCTCCAGTCTATCACAGGGCTAACGCAGAGAGACACTCACACCTGCAGCCAATTTAGAATCACCAATGAACCTAAGCAGCATGTCTTTGGGCGGTGGGAGGAAGCTGGAGAACCTGGAGAGAACTCAGGCAGACACAGGGAGAACATGCAAACTGCTGTGAGCCAAAATAAATAAAGATTTAATAAACTCCAAGAGCGACAGTGTCATAGAGTCTAATCTCAGATGATGCAGGTAGACGGGGACAGGATCAGAAGAAGTTGACGGGTGGCTGAGGGAGATTTCTGAAGACTTCTAGGATGACCACGGAGAGTTGGAGATGGGGAGGAGGACCTAAACTTCATCACTGTGCTTTGAACCATCTACTACTGCATACCTGAAGTTACAGCTTTCCCTATTTCAGTCCATGTTACCCCTGAATCACGTCTTTTTCCAATTTACCTGCGTCCCAAAGACTGTGCTTATTGGGTGAAATGTCTCAGATAATATGTATGGCCAGTAGTAAGGCACTCATACAGTAACATACGTACGTAGCCTACACCGGGGCGAACCATTTCTACTTGTGCGCTCCTAAGTCTGTCTCACTCTGCAACAACGCCACCCAAATGCTAGTGTTTTTGTTTCTACTTCCTGCTTCACTTTCAACAATGAGTTTCTTGAGTCGTACAAATGTTTGTATCTGAACCTCCTCAGTTAACCTTTCCTCCATGTGTTTCATCTTTACTGATCCAAAACAATCAATTTGAAAACTGTGGAGATGCAGAAGCAGCCGGAAAATACTAAAGCAGAGATACGCTACCAAGCGGACCAATCACAGCTCTTACGCAGTTACATTTCTGGAAATGTGCACGTTAGCTACAGCACTAGGATCTGCATTGCATCAAGTTAACACAGAAGTCTAAGGCCTCGTCCACACGTACCAAAACAATCTTTTCCCCCTCTGTTTTCCCTGGCACCGTTTCAAGAATATCTGCGTCCACACGGATCCATCTCAACAAAATGCTACTTCATATTCCAGGCCTATAGGTGGCGCTGTTTCAGTTTCAGAAATTCACCAAATATGTAGAGGAAGAGGTGGAGCATGCGCATAAAGCTTGAGCGCTGTTTACAAATCGGCTTTAGAAGAAACCAAACTCAAGGAGAAATGATATTTAGCCCTAGTAATCATAATAGGCTCAATATCTTCTCCAGCAGAAACACGAGCATGTAGTCCACCATTGTTGGTGATGTTGTTAGGAGACGTCTCGCGGGATATAAGAGGTGGAAGGCTGCTCCAGGGGTGTGGCACGTAGGCGTTTCCCCGTCCACACAAAAACTCAAGAGCTGCATTTTTGAATTTTTCTACCATGGGACCAGGTTTCATGTGGACGATCGGCCAAAACAATGCAAAACATCTACGTTTACACCAAACAGCGTCTCCGTGTGGACGGCTCCTAAACTTCCTATTATTCTACTGTCCATCAGCCACATGAAGCCCCGCCCAAGCGATCTGATTGGCCCAGATCTTTGCAGGAGACTCCAGACCAACTTTACAAAACAAACAATTCGTAGGTGGGGAAGATGCTCCGTCCTCCAAGCTACCACTCAACAACAATGAGGAAATATTCATTATGCAAATGTGTCTGTAAGGAAGGATGCCTCACAAACATACAGATACGATTAAAATAAAGTGCTCAAGGTGCGAGAATAAAACAGTATCTCCTTTAGGACAGCATCAGCAGGGCTGCAGGGATGACGGTGTCGGTCTAATGGCCCACCACCGCGGCTCAGACTGATCATCTCAGCAGCTATTAGACGGATGGTGTGAAAATTGGCACAGACATTAATGAGAGGATTAATGAGGCGACAGGGAGGAGGAGGTTCATACGAGGCTGGTTGACGATGTCTGGCCACACGTTGCAGCGGGGACAGAAAGCTGGAAGCGTTTTAAAATCTGGCCTCTCTCATGTCGTTGTCACAGACAGCTCGACTGAGACGTTCATACGCCGGCTCCTTCCTCACCTCCGCTCAGGTGACCGGCGATAGTGTGAAGTGGGTGTGAACGGTCGGTGAGACGTTAAAAGAAAATATTCGACACCGACTCATTTGATTTGTCTAAAAGGTGTGTGAGGAGAAAATCACTTTCTGATTATAATCGACCGTCTGAATAGAGGTCCTGGAGAGATAGCAACGTTTCCTTTAGAGTCGAAGAAGCAGTTTGAGTTTGACAGACATGTTTGGTTTAGTCTTAGGCCCCGTCCACACAGAGACGCTTTTTGGTGTAAAAGCAGATGTTTTGTATCATTTTGGTCGATCGTCCACATGAATCCTGTAAACGTGTTGCCTTAAAACGCACTTTTCTGAAACCTGGTCCCAGGGTGGAAATGCAGCTCTTGTGGACGGGTAAACCGGAGCTTTTGGCAAACAGTGATGTCATGGCCACACCCCTCAAACAGCCTTCCACCTCTTATATCCCGTGAGACGTCTCCTAACAACATCACCAACAATGGTGGACTACATGCTCGTGTTCCTGCTGGAGAAGATATTGAGCCTATTATGGTTACTAGGGCTAAATATCATTTCTCCTTGAGTTTGGTTTCTTCTAAAGCCGATTTGTAAACAGCGCTCAAGCTTTATGCGCATGCTCCACCTCTTCCTCTCTGTTTTTGGTGAATTTCTGAAACTGAAACAGCGCCACCTATAGGCCTGGAGTATGAAGTAGCGGTTTGAGTCGTGTTGAGACGGATCCATGTGGACGCAGATATTCTTGAAACGATGCCAGGGAAAATGGAGGAGGATGGTACATGTGGACGAGGCCTGTAGGGGGGTGGAGACGGGGCGGAATTGTCGATGGTGAGGCGGAAACTGTCCGATAATGATTAGGTCTGATTTGTCACAGTTTAGTTTGCACCAGAGGGCAATAACTAACTACTATGAGACTTCTTTAACTTCATGCATGTGAAGAGATCATGGATTTTGAACATCCTATATTCAAATAACATCTTATCAGCTGACAGTTGTCTTATTTTGAGTGTCAGAGACTTTGATATCCTCCTCTGGATGAACTAAGTGAATAATAAAAAAAAGAAACGCTTATTTTTGCATCATGCACTAAACTCATCGTGCAAATGCATGCTAGCGTTAAACTGACTTAAATCAGTCACCGTGCATTCAGCTCAAAGCGTCACGGTGCTGCAGACGGCCGTGCAGAGCCGTTAGCAAGGCTGTGGGCCCTTTGCTTTCTAATTAATCAGCTTAATAAGCAGTCCCATCAATACATCCCGTCTCGTGTATTTCATAAATGACATAACAAGGCTGATAAACGGCGGTGAAAGCCGCGGCGTCAGCTGAACATGCAGGACACTCCTGTGGGTCTCTCTACATGATAAGCTGTGTCCTTTTGTTTCGACGGCGCTTTGAAAACGCTGACAGCTCCACCTGTGTGTGTGTGTGTGTGTGTGTCTACTTCCTGTTGGTTCATTAGAGGAGGACAATGAGACAATGCTAACCCTTGTCACTGCACAGGGATAGCGTGTGTGTTTTGTCTTCCAGGCTGTTTATTGGAGACCAGTGTGTTTCTGATGTGCAAATGTGTGTCTGCTATCTTTTTGTGGTTTAAATATTATATTTTACTACCAAATTAGTGCTTTTGATCACGTTTCTTTGCTTTACTGCAAAAACTCAGCTTTAAAAAAATGTTTAAACGTATTAAAATAAAGGATATGATACTGTTTCATACAATTTTTAAAACAGGTAAATCTATCCAGCGTGAAATAATCCAGATATTTTCAAACTAGTGTTTTTAGACTGAAAATAGGTAAAATATTTAATATTTTTTATTTTATAATTGTGGTTAATGTGCTTAAATTCAGCGAATACTAGTACCGTCATCTTTAAATGTCTTAGGTGTTGTGACCTGGCTCATAAGCCATGACAAAAAAAAAAACAGAGAAACGTGGTAACATAAAGCAAATAGGCTGGAGGAATCCAGGTCGAAGTCAAAGTCGGCTTTATTGTCAGTTTTGACATGTGCAACACATACACAGGATTGAAATGACTTTCCTCAAAGGCCTACGGTGCAGCAACTTAAACACCAACAGATCAGAGAGAGACTGAGGATCGTGACTGCCAGATCTTAAAGGCTCAGGGAGGTCCAGGTGCTATCAATTGCTCAAATTAAGACCCACCCACTAAGGTACCTGCAGAAACAGACAATCAAGACAAAGGGAAAACACACAACAGGCTTCTTAAAGGATCTTAAAACCAGGACAGCTGCATTTACCATCGACTGTTATAAAAAAATGTCTGCAAAAACCTCTAAATATGATCCAGAGGAGTGTGATAAGTAACGGATATGTAGTGTATAATTATCTTTAGTGTCAAAATCAACACGGTTAAGTTTAGAAACAGCTTTAGAGCAGCTCTCTGGTCAAAACACAGCGTTTTGTCGACCCATCCATCAGCGATTAACTCCTCCTAATACCAACTTTTAGCCAGATTCCCTTCTTGTTGCTTGTCATTTTCTCTGCTCTCCATCCAAACTTCACATTGAGCAAAGACAGAAATGCAAAATGAATAAATAGGTGCATAATTCAGATTTCTCCAAGTGTCGTTTCTACCTCTTTGTGGTCGTTTTGCATCTCTTTGTGGTATTGTACAAGCCTTCTATCACTGCTTTGTGTCTGTTTTTATTTGTCATTTGATCCAGTCCAGGCCCTTTGAGTCTGTGCCTGGTTGACCCCGTTCATTAATATTAAAAATAACCTTTCTGGGGCCGTGAGAGAAACTCATTAGTGGCGTCTTTGTGTCTCTCCTGTGATCCATTTTGCAGCTGTCAGTTTGTAATCCTTCTTTAGTCCTTGCATCTAGTTGTCTTTATGTTGTGTGTCTTTGTGGTCACTTGATTGACTTTCCAGTAGCTTCAAACATATCTGGCCTCCAGGCCCCCGTCTCCTCTTGTGTCCTTTGGTCTGCGCCTGTTAATTTGACGCAACAAACCGACATCAGTCAACGGGAAAAACTGGAGAAACTTTTCTACACACACACACACACACACACACACAAACTCCAGAGTGAACTCTAATGAGGATCGTTAGTGCGTGAAATAAAGTGACGGGACAGAGACGCCACAGTGTGGAAATTAATGAAACTATTAGTACAGAAGTTACAATCAACAGAAACCAAAACTAATAAACAGAGTCCTCAGGCAGTGATGAGATGGTGGAACTAATGTTGAATCAAGTGGAGGGAAGTTTATTAAATCGCCTTCAGCTGCATCAAAACAGCAGCAGAAACCAGACGAGGACAGAAACATAGGCAGCCATGTTGGATCTGTTTCAGTTCTCCTGGTGATCCACGCTGCGTCTCCTCAAAGGTCAAACCACACCTGAACTGTTCCCTCAAACCCATTTCTGTGTCTTTCCTCAGACGCGATGCTGCTCCCATCGAGCGCGCTGATTGGCCTGCTGTGCCTGAGCCACGCGGCCGGCGCGGCGGCCTTCGCCCGCCTGCTGGACGACGTGGAGCTGCGCTCGGCCTTCTCCGTGGCGCGCACCAACAGCATGGAGGGCGGGCCGAAGATGACGGTGACCTTCGACACCGTCTACGTCAACATCGGCGGGGATTTCGACACCAAGGCGGGTTTGTTTCGCTGCCGCATCCCCGGGGCCTACTACTTCTCCTTCACGGTGGGGAAGTTTCCGCATAAGGACCTGTCTGTGATGCTGATGAAGAACAGGAACGAGGTGCAGGCCATAGTGTATGAGGAGAACGCCGGAGAGGAGAGGAAGGTGAGTCTCAGGCTTCGGAAACAAGTCTTGGAGGATTTCATGATGTATATTTCCTCTCTTAAGAGTTTAGTGTCTCTTTCCGGGGGCGTGTTTGTGTTAAGTTGGGGAATGAAAGCAGAACATAGATGTGAGATAGATGTCTGGATTACGCGTCTGTGCCTGATATAGACTCGGGTTAATAAAGTCCGCCTCGATCCTCAGGTGCAGAGCCAGAGCGTCATGCTGCAGCTGGAGTTCGGTGACACCGTCTGGCTCCGTCTCCATGGTGACCCCCGCTACGCGCTCTACAGCAACACCGGACACTACACCACCTTCAACGGCTACCTCGTCTACCCCGACGTCTACGGCTACCAGACGCACCACCATCAGGACCATCCCGCCTACAGCCCCCAGCAGCCCCAGCAGGACGCCAGCCTCCTGCAGAGCGGTAACCAGGTCAAGACTACGACAACGGAGCAAGAGCAAAGAGAAGAGGAGGAAGAGGACGACGAGGAAGAAGAGGATGACCAGAGATCTGCCTTCTCCGTCGGCCGCACGCAAAGCATCGTGGGAGTGAACCAAGTGGGCCTGCCGCAGCACCAGCCGGTCAGCTTCGACACGGCGTTCGTAAACATCGGCGAGGACTTCAACGTGACCGAGGGCGTGTTCACGTGCCGGGTTCCGGGGGCGTACTACTTCTCCTTCAACGTGGGCAAGCTGCCGCAGAAGACGCTGTCCGTCAAGCTCATGAAGAACCGCCTGGAGGTGCAGGCGATGATCTACGACGACAGCCAGGGCGAGAAGGCTCTGCAGAGTCAGAGCCTGATGCTGTCGCTGAAACCTGGAGACACGGTCTGGCTCTACTCCCACCAGAGGGACGGGTTTGGAGCCTACAGCAACCACGCCAAGTACATCACCTTCACCGGCTTCCTGGTTTACCCTGACTTCCCCACCGCCTCAAATGCCGCCGCCGCCACCGCCAGCAGCCAACCACACGCAGACAAGAAGCCCTAGCTGCAGCGCAACGCTTAGGGACTGAACGTTGTGGCGGGAATTCATGCAAGATGGGAAAGTCTAAAAGTCAGTTTCTGAACGCTGCTTCGTGGACGTCTTCTCTCTTCATATGAATTCCTTCACAAAGTCACAGGGACCTTGGACTGAGTGTAAAGTAAATCTCTTCAATTTTCAGCAAATGGCTTCCCAGGATATGACTCCATCACGCTCAGATGTGAACATTTCACCTCACTGTGGCAACTCGGTCATTACCTACTCACCTCAAGGCCCAGTTTGAGTTAGCTGTTATACTTACACTTCAAAAAGATAAATAACACCTGGGTCTGCTTGTAGACCTGATATAGGAAGAAAGAATAACAGCTAGCGTTTAATTAGACTAGAAACTAAATCAGTCATTTACTGCAGTAAAAAGTAGAACTAATAATCGGAAGTAAAAGTATAAAAGTTTAACGCATTAACCATATAATGCAAAATATATCGCATTTAATACACAAGACCTCAGTCTGAGACTCATCATTAATGTTGTCACTGATATTGCAACGTATATATTTACTTAGATGAAGCGACATATAATTATTTCATACTACTACATCATGTTAGAGTAAAATCAGATACGATACAGGAGCTTTATAAGGTCACAATGACAATTTTCCCCCTTTTTTTAAAAAAATTTGTTCAGATTAGATGTCATCTAAATGTATTCATAAATTTATTGCATATTTGTTGAATTTTTTTATATTTATGTATGATTTTGTTTGTGCAACCTAATGTTGCAGAACAGGAGCAGTTTTTTTCCAACCTGCATTTTGCAAAAAATGAAACTAAAATACAGCTAAACCAACATAAAAATGTAAAATTTTACACAATGCACAGTATTTTTTCAAAAACAACAATAAATTGCCATAAATTCCTGATGTATCAAATATGACATAAAACAAAAGTCATATTTGGAAAGGTTTGTCAATATATTTTCATTTTGTTTTGTTTTTTTGTAATTTTTGTGATTTTTTTTCAAATTTTAAGTAATTTAATACGTTGGACTTTTTTTAATGACATGCAGATATTGGCCATTATATTTGAGTATATAAATTATAACAGCTGTATCCAGTATTATCATTTATTATCTGAGTAGATCAGATTCATATCTGCTTCCATTAGATTACATTATAAATTATTTATTTAGTTTACGTTGCTAATTAATACTAAAAGAGTGACTTAAAGTGAAGAAACTATTACTTAATGATCGGAGGGACCTGAGAGTGACTGTATATATCAGATCATTTCATAATTGCTGTAAAATGTAAAAAAATAAATCTGTTTAATGTTTGAGAATCAGCTCAGAATTAAAATACTCAATCAAGTACATCAAACTTGTACCAAAGTAGTCCAGTCTGATAATTCAGGCTCATTATCTGAGCTGTAGCTGAGGCCCAATCCCTAAATTCATTCAGTGGTAGATTTAAGGTGAAGTAGATAATCACAGAATTCTCATTTTTAGGTGAAATATTCCTCAGAGATCGTTTGTTATCGTCGTCAGAGACTTTCTGCTTCGTACGTCTCTAGAGGCATGTCCAGCGATATGAACTCTGTGTCTCGTGTCTTTCTGTTTTTGGGAGTTTGGTGTTTACTCATCCCGACATCGGCCGCAGCAGGAGCAGAGGACGGCGGGACAAATAAAAAAATAATAATAATAAAAAAAAGATAAATAAATATAAAAAAATGGAAAAAACTGGCATGGTTTTGGAAGTGTGCAGGACTCCATATCCATCCCACCGTTGACCACATGCCACCTCTGGGCCTGCGGGGACGTGGAGCGTAATTTGATTTCTAATTCTAGCAGAGTTTAATTCATGTCTTCAGATGGCGTCCACTGTGGGGGAAAATTGAATTGCTTCTCCCGAGGCCACTGAAATATGCATGTCTGTTTAATTTCACACCGCCGGGAAAATAGATGACGCTCTTCAAATTGTGATGAACCCTGACTTTATGAAATCACCTCCTCGGCTGGAGAGGAGGCACATGAAGTGATTCTTCTCTTTTATTGAGCATTTACTTTTTTTTTATTACAGTTAACTGGTTGTGAATTTATGAGAAGATAAATTCTGATAACTGTGGTCTCTACACACCTGTGTGCTACGAACAGCCAGCTTATGGAGCAGTTTAGTCTCAAACTGTTTTTTTAAAGAAAGCATAGTTCGTTAAAGGGTTGTTTCCTTCGTTTAATCGTGGCACTCAAAGAAAAAAAACACATCCAAAGTTACACTAATCTGCATTTTTGTGTTAGTAATGACTAAGTGAAATGTTAAAGGGTAGCTCATGATCAACATTTAACTGCCTGCTTGCTTTACTGTTCAGTTCCAGCATTATTCAAACACAAAAAAAACGTTAGTTAGCATTCAGAGCTAGTTAACGTGTTAGCATTTAACAGATGAGTGTTTGAGTAATTGGGTTGGTGGAGACCAAAAACAGAGCAACAAACTTTTATTAGCACTAAACATACAGGTGATTCCTTCTGTAGCGACAAACTCAGAGTTTATTAGCATTTAAATGCTAGCCGTTTCTCTTCTGTTATTGGTGGAGACCAACAGCAGAGCTACACATTGAGTTTTTATTAGCTTTTAACATAACAGATGTTTGCTACTGTAGTTGAGGACCAAAACCTGAGCTAAAGGTATTAGCATTAAACAACCAGTCGTTACCTTCTCTAGTTGGTGGAAAAGAGCTAAAGCTATAGTTTTAGAAGCCAGGTGCCCTGCAATTGGTGGAGACCAAAAACAGAGCAACCGATTTAGTTTTTATTAGCATTTAACAGCAAAGCATTTACCTCTGTAGTTGGTGAAAAGCTACAAGAGCTAAAAATATGGTTTTAACAGCCTGATGTTTACTTCTCCAGTTGGTGGAGACCCAAAACAGAGCTAAAAGTATAGATTGTACATGTATTAGCATTCAACAGCCAGGTGTTTCTCTCTATAGATGGTGGAGAAAACCCAAAACAGAGCAACAAACTGAGTTTTATTGGTATTTAACAACTAGATGTTTGCTCCTGTAGTTGGTGTAGACCGAAAGCAGAGCTAAACGTACATACCTGCCAACATTGGGCTACAAAAAAGAGGGAGATCTGTGCCTCCGCTGCTTGTTTGCGCTTAGCACAGTTGACATGCTTGTTAGCATCGTTTTTCCCTCCGTGTTCCGCGCTGAAGTTTACAAAATGCATGGGAGACACTTGGTGAACATGTCACACCATGCAGATTGAAACTCTGAAGCATATTTTTCGCTTGTTGTCTCCATCTTGCTCATTTTGTGTAGCCTGGGAGTTGCCGTGGGCAGTGACGTATGGGACGCAAAGCAAGTAGGGCCGGAGCATTTGGGTTGGGTTGCCAGGTACCAGGAAACCATTGACTCATTTCACTTTAAAAAACGTGAGATAGCCATAAAAATTACAAATCGGGAGCAGGGCAGGAGAAACTGTGGAAGAAATCAGGAGTGTTGGCAGGTATGAACGTATACATTGGTGAAAACCAACAACAGAGCTACAAACTGAGTTTTTATTGGTATTCAACAGTCAGATGTTAGCCACTCTAGATGGTGGAGACCTAAAAAAGGAGCTTAAAATCTAATGTTTATGAGCATTAAGACACCTAACTCAAACAATATTGAAATGAGGCTTATTCATCGCTAATGAAATTATGTGACTTCATTAACGTGATGTTATGTTTACAGATCAAACTAATGTTAATTATTCTCTGTAGCATTATGAACATTCCCCCACATAACACCAAACTATCTGCACTATCTGCTGTCTCATTTATATACATAAGGTCAATGACAGTCCCAATCCAAAGCCAGAACCGTCTCCCCATAGCAAGCACTGCCACTGGTGTAGTTTCTTATTGGGTTTTAACAGACCCTTTAAAACTGAGACAAATATCATATAATTCAAGCTAATGTATTAGTTAGTGGAGAGCTGATGATTCAGAGCCGAGTCTGCGACCAAGATTACGTCCGCTAGTGAAAACGAATGTGTTCTAATATAACAGTTCTGCTCTAGAAGGTTGACCATGACCATCCAGTTGAAATATCACCATTCTGACGCTGTTTCTGCATCAACTCAACGTTAGAACATGTAGGTCTGTTATACCGGAATAAATTCACCAGTGTACCTAATGTTTTGGCACGTGAATGCATACGTACAACCCAGACTATTAAATGAATGGTTTCTCCCCCTGTAGGGTTTTGAAAAAACTTGGAAAGCACGACAAACTCTTCAGTTTGATTAGTTTAGGTGCCGTCCAAAAGGTCAGAATATAAATCATCGCTCTGGTTTAAACGCTCGCAGACATACAGGTGAGCCAAGTGTCAGAGATCTGGGAACTCACTGAGAATCTTTATCGACCCCGATCACTGCAGGGGCAAACAATAATGATGGATGGATTTCTGATCCAACAGACACGGCGACGCAAACGAGGAAAATGAGACAAAGTGAGCAGCAGAGGAAAAAATCAAAGCTTCAGCAGGAGAGTAATGGGTACAAGAAAAACTGAAACTGTGTTTAATATTCAGCCAAATCTGCTCCAGTTTCCAGCCTAACAACTCGGAGCGCCATCTCTGAGTGGTGTGAAAAGTAGTTCACAAGTTAAAAATAGTTTTTAAAAAAAAAACACTGCTGAGTTTTGAAAAGGCAAAATGAGGTCTCTCTCTCTCTCCGTGTCTTTCTCTTTGTGCATTCGGTTTGAAATAAAACCTGGAAAGGTCGCTTTAAATCCCAGCGGTGCCACTCGGTCAGAGTGTAAAAAAGTCCTAAAAGTCTTCACCTCACTGTGATCTCTCTCTGTGGCGCGGAAGGAAAATGGACTCACACCTTCTCTGGAAAGCTAATAACCGTCAGCGAGTGTCTGGCTTCAGGCCGCTCTTCATCACAGCCTCACTAATCGACCATTTCCCTTCCTTTACGGGCTGCAGCGGCTTCTAAGAAACTGACTCAATTCAATTTTTTTTGTGCTCATTTCTTTCTTCCACAGCTTGACGTTATACTGTGAGAGCGTGGTTTCTCCATTCGCCTCAGTTTTAATTGTCTGAAAATCTGAACCAGCCTGCAAACTGCACCACAGAGGTCCAGGTGTGCACATGTGTGTGATGCATGCACGTAACTAAAAATACAAAGACTTAAAAAAGACGCCGTCTCATGATTGTTTCGAGTAGCTTCGCGGGCCTCGGTCGACGCCTGCTAACTGTGTGTTTTTATTGATCGGTGATTTGCCTGTGCAGTGTTTGACGGTGCGTCTGGATGTTTTCTGGTCTGTGCTTCTCTGTTTATGAGCAGACGTGGGTCAAAATGTGCGTACGTTGTTTTGCTTGAACTTAAAACGAGCACTTCTAACAAATCCAATAAATAAAAAAATAAGCTCAAAAGATCCTGGAAATCATTTTGACCCACGGCTCGTGTTGACTCTTTGATATGTTTTGATTATTTCTTACGTGTGAAACGAATGCTTCGATGAAAATGTTTGACAAAATAAAACTGAAAACGTACAGACTGGACTGTTTCTGTGGATGGATGCGTTCAGAGGAAGTTTCAGTTTATAGTCTGTGCTGCAGCGCCGCCTGCTGGCTGAATGCAGGATGTAGTTACTGAAACTCTTCAGAAAAGTTCAAATAAGTACGATAAACGACCAAAAATATCCTCCTATATAACCATCCAGTTGAATTACCGATATTCTGACGCTGTTTTTGCATCAACTCAACATTAGAACATTTAGGTCTGTTATAATGGGATAAATTCACCTGTGTACCTAATGTTTTGGCAAGTGAATGCATTCATACAACCCAGACTCTTAAATGAATAGTTTCTTCCCCTCTAAACAACCAAAAATATGTGGACACAACCAGTTAGTTCAATGCACCGCAGCCAAAGGAAACACATGGGGTTAAATAACGTGTCGTCAGCTGAAAGATTATCACTCACTCAGTAATTATCCAATAGGAGGCTCCGACCTATTTGATTAATTAAATCCAGGTGGAGACTTTTTTTTTGGCACATGCTGATAAAAACTTTTGGCATATTTGCAACTCTGTTTGAATACGTTTGGACCTTTTTTTTAGGAAATAATTAAGGTCGTTATCAGGTGAGATAGTGTAACTTGATTGGATGTAATGAAGCTTTAAAGTCTCACAATGAGTCTTCACTCTTGTAAAGTGATGAAGCGTTTACAGGAAACAGGAAGAAGGAAGCATATACACTGATCAGGCATAACATTATGACCACCTTCCTAATTGTGCAGGTCTCCCTTGTGGTGACTCATCAGACAATGGACATGGGCCTCCCGAGGGTGTCCAGTGGGGGGGTCTTTGAGGGGAGGGGCCTCTGTGGATCATCCCACAGACACTTGATCAGTTTGGGATCTAGTGAATGTGGAGGCCAGGTCAACACCTTGTGCTGTTCTTCTTCCTAAAGTGTTTTTCTGGCTGCATCCTGCTGGGGATGGCTGCTGCCATCAAGGAGTGTCATTGCTATGGGGTGGGGGTGCCTGGTCTGGTCTAGGTGGGTGCTACATGTCTAAGTAACATCCACACCAATGAATGAAGCCAGGTCCAGAAGTTTCCCAGCAGAACACTGAACTATCAAAATGGTTTAGATGTTATTCACTTCTCCTGTTAGTGGTCATAATGTTGTGGCTGATCTGTGTATGTATTATGTACAGTGAAATAAAAGCATGAGCGCCACAAAAACACTTTTCAGACTTTTTTATTAGTAGTTTTATTTACATAAATATCATCGTTGAGGTGCTGGATTCTTAGAATAACAGACAGATCATCACTTCTTCTCAGGGGCGCTGTCGCCGGCCTCCAGTTTGGGCGCGGCCTCTTTGGGCTCTCGGTAGGCGGGGAACACCTCCCAGGGCGTGTTCAGGTCAAACTTCCTGAACTCCTGCGCCAGCTCCAGAGGCTCGGCCACCACGCGCTTCAACTCGTCGTCGTAACGCACCTGCAGCGGGAAACACGATTCAGCTCAGCGTCTCGTCTTGTGAAGGCTGAACAAAGCTGACTGTTCCTGGCAGAACTCACCTCTACGTATCCCGACAGAGGGAAGTCCTTCCTGAAGGGGTGACCCTCGAAGCCGTAGTCTGTCAGGATGCGCCTCAGGTCCGGGTGGTTGGCGAAGAACACTCCAAACATGTCCCACACCTGTCAAAAGACTCTCGGTTTGTCTGTGCCAGCGTGAAGGACACGGGTGCTGCCTGGTGACAGACTGTAAGGACGCTGCAGAGCGTGACTCACCTCCCTCTCATACCAGTTGGCAGCCATGTGGACGGAGACGGCGGAGTCCACCGGTGTTAACTCATCTGTGTACGTCTTGATGCGCAAACGAGAGTTGTAGCGCAGCGACAGCAGATGGTAGACGATCTGTCAACAAACACACGAATGATCAGGAACATTTAGACGGTTTGTTTACTTATATTAACAAGAACGGTCATTTAAGAAATACTGAATAAAGAATCAGGACGTCACCATCAGGTTTATCTGTCCACTGATCCAACATGAAATGAACTAAAGTTCCTCCTCTGTAGTGTCCTCCTAAAGTCTGTCCTTGTCTTCCTTGTCTTCTCCTAGAGTTGGTCTCCTGTGTCTTCCTAAAGTCTGTCCTTGTCTTCTCCTAGAGTTGGTCTCCTGTGTCTTCCTAAAGTCTGTCCTTGTCTTCCTTGTCTTCTCCTAGAGTTGGTCTCCTGTGTCTTCCTAAAGTCTGTCCTTGTCTTCCTTGTCTTCTAGAGTTGGTCTCCTGTGTCTTCCTAAAGTCTGTCCTTGTCTTCTCCTAGAGTTGGTCTCCTGTGTCTTCCTAAAGTCTGTCCTTGTCTTCCTTGTCTTCTCCTGGAGTTGGTCTCCTGTGTCTTCCTAAAGTCTGTCCTTGTCTTCCTTGTCTTCTCCTAGAGTTGGTCTCCTGTGTCTTCCTAAAGTCTGTCCTTGTCTTCCTTGTCTTCTCCTAGAGTTGGTCTCCTGTGTCTTCCTAAAGTCTGTCCTTGTCTTCCTTGTCTTCTCCTAGAGTGGACTGGATTCAGTCCAATAAATCTTCCAGTCAAAGTTAATGTAGTGTGGAGAGGGTAGCTGGTACCTTGTGTTCTCTCTGCTCATCCAACGCTGTCATAAACTCCCTAACCCTCTCTGGAAGAAGTTTCTCCAGGAAACTTTTCTCTTCTTTTAAACGTTCAGTGTTTGTTGTTGTTGTTGTTCGGTTTTATTGTAGCTGGTCTGATCTCCTTCTACCACCTCATCAAACATCTACTAACTGCTGTCTGACCGACCTCTTCCACACAGCAGACACGTTTAGTCATATCATTTTTTATTTTTTTTGGTAGCTTTGACGCTAGCCAAGAAGACGATGCTACAGGGACGTGGTTTAGATTCATGGCAGACCTACAATATATGACTACAAAATGACTTCAGCCAAACCAGATCACAATTAGATCATCATGATACCGATCGGGACAAGCCTAATAAAGACAACTAATCCGTTACTGTAGGAACAACCAAGAACACACCAACCTATCAGTCTTTTAGAGCTGGAGAAACCACACTGACGTGTCTGTGTGTGTGTGTGTGTGTGTGTGCGTGTGTGTGTGTGTGTGAGACGGGTCAGCTACCTCGAAGCGGTTCTGCCGTGTCGGGATGTCGACGGCCGTCAGGTCGATCATGTTCCTGAACTGGGCGTTGGTGTGGTCCCTCAGGAAGGTCAGCACCGGGATCACTCCGTCAGGATGGATCATCACCTCCAGCTCATTATAACAGGTCACCTGCACAAACACACATGTTCCACCAGGATGCTTAATATTTCAGATTATTGGCTTTACAGATGGTATATTAATGGATGTGTAGGTAGAAAGCCTCTCTAACAGGCAGATAAACTGACCTGGACCTGCTGGACGTATTTAGGCATCATCTCCGCCACATACTCTCCGAACGCTGCCAGCTGCTTGTGAGTGACGGGATCACTGGGCCTGACAGTGGCTGCAAGACAGAGCAGAGGAGGTTGGTGGTAGAGTTAACAACAGCCTGTATGAACAGCGTCTGTTTGTGTGTACTCACGTCTGGACTCGGTGGTAGAGCTCTGAAGTCGGGTCTGCTGCTGGAGGAGACACGAACTTCTGGCAACTGAAGGACAAGAAGAAGGAGAATAAATGGAGAGGTGCTGGGACAATGTCAAAAACTAACTCTCCTCTAATGTCCACTGAAAACACAATAGTTATATAGCTTACACATTACTTAAATACCTCATATATTATGTAAAATTGATATTTCCTGCATATTTTATATATAATTTATGGGTTAGCATCTTATTTCTATATTTTTACACATTGTACAGTGTCTCTCTCTCTCTCAGTATAGTATATTGCATACTGTATAAGTTTAAATATCTTATATTTTACCCCATATTCTCATCTTATATGTACCCACATATATTACTGTTTGTTGTTTCTATTGCATATATCCATTTTATACATTACGCCTTTTATTTCTACTGTTTCTATACTTTGTTTTCAAGACATGCTGCATAATACTAATTTATTTTATATACTATTATTATAAATTATTTGCTGTTGGCTTAATTTTGCACTTTTTGACATTGGTACTTCTGTATTTCCTGCACAATATACAATGACAATGAAGTTAAATCTAATCTAGTGACTTGTCATTTAATTCTTGTCTCTGTGCACCAATGTTACAGGATACTTAATATCCCACTGAATCAATAACATATCTATCTATCTATCTATCTATCTATCTATCTATCTAAAAATAACATCACAAGCCGTCCATCCTTGCTCCCGTTCAGCTATTCGGTTCCGTAACGGTTAGCGTTAGCATT
The DNA here is from genome assembly GCA_005024645.1 of Planiliza haematocheilus. Taxonomy (NCBI): domain Eukaryota; kingdom Metazoa; phylum Chordata; class Actinopteri; order Mugiliformes; family Mugilidae; genus Planiliza; species Planiliza haematocheilus. The sequence continues at coordinate 101,553 of SRSE01000008.1, forward strand.
AGCTAGCTTAAAGGTCAAAGCAGAGACGTTAGCCGGATCAAAATGACATGATACACTATTCAGACGAGCGCAAATGGACGCGCACACGGGTTAAATCACCACAGCGAAGGTTCAGTGTAAACACAGCAGAGTTTTTAGTCAACGTACTGTTATAACTCCTTCCAAGTCCTCCGCGGACAAACCGCATCAACGACGCCGCCATGATTGCTCTGGAGTCGGTTTACCTCGGGCAGTAAGATGCGGCTGTTAGCGGGCTGGCGCCTCCTGGTGGACGGGGGGATAAATAACACCCCACCAAAATAAATAGGTCCCACACTCTAATATTGCGTTGGACATCCTTTATCTTTGATTCCAGCTACATTCTCTGTCTCATTGTTTCATTAATCTTCTCCAGTGTCTCTAGATTTGTCTCCATCCAGTGTTTCATTCATTGTATTGATGATGGAGAGTCTGACCACTGCTCAAAGCTTCTCCAGCTCATCCCAAAGATTCTTAATGGGGTTAAGGTCTGGACTCTGTGGTGGAACAATCCATCTCATGCTCCCTGAACCACTCTTTGACAATCTGAGCCCCATGAATCCTGACATTGTCATCTAGGAATATGATCCATTGATGGAATTAGCTGCTCATTCAGTATATTCAGGTAGTCAGCTAATGAACCTAGACCCAGATCATAGCACTGCCCCATAGCACAGGCTTGTACAGTAGACACTAGGCATGATGGCTGCATCACTTCATCTGCCTCTCTTCTTACCCTGATGCCCCCATCACTCTGGAACAGGGGAAATCTGGACTCATCAGACCACATGACCTTCTTCCATTGCTCCAGGCTTTAATAACTTGTTTCCAGCTGAAAGATAATCACCCATGCAGTAATTATCCAACAGGAGGCTCCTACCTATTGGATTGGCGGTGGCTTCTTTTTGTTTTTTTGGCCAGTAGCTTCTAATAGGAAACAGTTAATGGAACAGGTCCTAAATCAATTGAATAGTTCTTTTTATACACTAATCTGTCACAAGTATTTTGACTAAATTTGAAAATGCATGTTAAAAACAAGACTAACATTTAGTTTTCCATTAAAAACACATCATTTTACAGTTGAGTGGTTTCAAACAGTCTATAAAACACTACAAACCAATACTAAAAAGTTAATGCACAACTTTATTATTTCACAACCAAGAACCAGTCCCCTCACAGATAACTTCTGAGGTATTCTTCAGACTTTATTTCACACGGAGCATCTTTGTGAATAAAAAACAACAGCAACAACAACAAACAGTGAATCTACTTTCACTTTTCAATCCTCAGGCTCAGTTTTCTGCAGAGGTTGTTTTTACTGCTTCTCTTTCTACACACATTCACGTATCAGGTAAACACCAAAAAAAAGGCTGAAAATAAATAAGAATAACCACCGTTAGCAACATATTTATTTATCATCATCAGTAATGAGGCACTGTGGGAAGATAACATAAATGGAAAATAAAATGTTTGAATATAGACAGTATATAATATATTTTTAATAATTACATTTGGCTGAACATAATGAGCTTAAAGTTTAAAACGATTTGAAATTGATTTGTCATTGATTAACTAAAAAAAATACGTTTTCTGTAAAACTCCCATGAAAATCTCGTTTAAAATCTAAACTGACATTCGCTCTTCAGTGGTCGAGCTTCACGTGAAGAGGCTCAGCGCTGTGTGATTCAGGTCAGCGTGGTTTGATCAAGACTCTGAGTTCACTCTTCCACTTCAGCGGGAACGTAACGAGGTCCGAACTCTCTCAGCTGGACTGTCCACACACCTGCTGGTGATACGTCTTCAGCATCTCCAGCTGGGCCGAGCGTACCAGGATGTGAGGGCGAACCGACGCCAGCTTTTGACAGGCCTCCTCTGGAGTCCAGCAGTGTAACTGTTAATGAGAGAAGCAACCAGGGAAACGAGAATGTGACGTTACAAGAGCTTTAAAATGTTCTCGATGCCATACACACAGTTCATTTCCTCCACAGTACCCTGCGTTCAAATCTGTCAGTACAGCTCCACGTGGGGTAAACATCAGGAGGGACAGAAATTTGACTCAATACATTGTTCACAATACATGAGGTATATCAGGGATGGACAAGAGCAGAAGGACAAGAACCTGCCCCAACAACATCATCTCATGGTGCAGAGAGAACCACCTTCTGATCAAGGAGATGCTAGTGGGTTTCAGGAGGTCCAGGCCCCACCTGCAGGATGTAACCATTAACGGGGGAGTGTGTAGACGTGGTTCAGACCAAGGACAGATCTCCAGTCTATCACAGGGCTAACACAGAGAGACACTCACACCAACGGAAGCTGGAGAACCTGGAGAGAACCCACGTAGACACAGGGAGAACATGCAGACTACACACAGAAAGGAACCAGTCGACCATGATGGCTGTGAGGCATCAGTGCTAGAACCAAACTCTGGTCCATCATGAACAATGTCCACCGTCCTCAACAGTCAGAGAAGCTCATTCAGTTACTTATTCATATTTAAGCTCTTATTTATGTTACAATCCATTCAATTCCATTTCATTCTGACTGATTTATAGTGATTATATATTTTCTTTTGATACCGTTTCTACTGATCATCTTGCAGAGCTGAAAACAAAACCCGTGTTCTGCAATGACAATAAAGGATAGTCTTTTCTATTCTATTGAAAGAAGAATTAAGACGTAATCCATGTTGAAAATGTGGAAACATCTCAGTTATCATCTTCTTCTATTGCAGTGGATCCCAAAGTGGGGGGTGTGACCCCTAGGGGGGTCGCAGAACGTGGCTGGAGTTAGAGGGTGACAGTTTTTTGGGAGTCCCGCGCTACGGGAGTCAGTTTAGATAATAACATAGGGAGTGGAATGGGATTTGGGAGTCTTTTATGTCGGGATTTTGCAGGATGGGTGGGCAGTCATGTGATCGGGATGGGACGGGAGCGACAACTGATTCCCGTGTCACCCTCTAGATGGAATGATTGAATGAATCAATAAAGGACACTGCTAGAGATGAGATGGACAAGTTTCTGACGGGCTCCCATGTAAACCTGAACATAATTACACAGTAAAGTTTATTTTTATTTGTTCACAAAAGGTTGAGGTTTGTATTAATTAATCATCTGTTCTATTTCCATCAGATTTGATGCTCCACATCTGCAAAACTACTCTGAATAAATCAGACACTCCCTAGCTGGAACGGTTTAAATGTGTTAAGAACCGTTTCTCATACTGACCCGTATGAGGTACGCAGCGGCTAGCGTGGCGCTGCGGGACCGTCCGGCCTTGCAGTGGACGTACACGCTGGTTCCCTGCTGTCTGTGCTGCAGGGCAAACTCCACGCCCTTGTGCAGGTTCTCCAGGCTCGGGACGCCGGTGAGGTCCACTGTGCTCAGAGTCAGCTGCTCCACGCCAGCGGCCTGCCACTCCTGCAGCCGCAGCAACAGTCAGTCATTCATCAGGGGCAGCACAAGGAATGAAACCAGCACTCTGGTCTTCCTACGCTTCAGACGGCTTTAAATATTACTGAAGCTGATGTACACACAATCTCCTAAAGGGAACTTATACAGGATAATAAATCTGTCTGAGATGCTGTGATGTGACCGTGGAACGTTTGTATCTTTTATCACATAGAACAAATGAGGTTCAAACTAATTAAACTCACCTCGGTCGAGTTGCAGAAATACGCCGTCTCGTACTTCTCATTCATGGTGATAACCCCTCGGACATTTTCTGTTTCTACCAACTGCAACACAAGAAACGCCGCCAGTCAGTTCTCAGAGCCGACGACCGTCAGAGGTCAGACTGAGAGCTGAGACATCAGGATCAGCCCTGGTGTGAACTGTTTGCCATGTGATACATGTTGATGACTTGAGCATGACAGGGTTAATTCAGCGTAATACCACCTTAACGAATCCTGCGCGTCAATCAAAGAGCAGAACTTCCAGTACAGTCACACTTCCCTTAAATGAATAAAACTGAAAATAAATGAAATGTCAGTGATGACGGGAACAGAAATTCCCATTCTGGGTCACAATATGAAAGAGAAAGAAGATATAATTATATAACATTATTTAGGGCCACAACTGAGAGCTATTTTAATTATGGACTAATAAACTAATCTTTATTTATATGAAATCTGTCTGAAATCCCTAAACACATGAACTGTTTCTACCCTCAGATGTCTCTTGATTTTATTTCTTTATTCTTATTTACAGATTTTTTATTAAAGGAGTTTTTTTAATGCAGTTTTTATTTTAGATCTTGAATCTACACCCCTATACTTATCTTAGGTTTGCTAGTTTTCCTCCACTTATCATCATCAGAATATTTCCTGTGGGTCACATTAATTCATTAATATATTATTTCTTCCCACATCAGTTGCTCTATTTTTGTTCATATTCATATATTTTTTATGTTTTTTTTCACGCCGATTGACCGCGATCTGAGTCAACATGATTTAAAATCCTGTATATAAACTGATAAAATTTAGATTTTCAGGCTCCAAAGGTAAAAAAAAAAAGAAGCATATGGACTGGAATAGTGCTTTTGTCAGCAGCACCATGCTTCTGTTGAGTGGTTTTCTAAGTTTTATTGTTGAGTGTTATAGAGAGTTAAAGAGAGTTAGTCTGAGAGGCTCCTGTCGGACAGTCTCACCTGTTTGGTCATGGATCTGAACGGCAAAGCTCCGAGGACAACCGTCTCGTCCACTCGGTCGAACCAGCGCCTGGACGACACCTTCTCCATGGCAACATTATAGGCTAACGTCGGGTAGAAGAGTATCCTCGCTAGCACCCCGGACATGACTGAGCTGGTTTTATTTAACAAACTAAAAAAAAATAACAAACAAAAAAAGCTGAGGTTCTACACTCGTTTAGTTTTTCATGACAACGCCTTGTTGTTGTTTCTGTTCTTGTGTGTGACCCACAGAGTGTGTAAGAGTCTCATCTGTCAACCGGCTAACGCTTGAGTGCTTCAAGGATGAATTTCAACTTCCGGTTCCGGTTCCGACAGCGAGACTTCCGTTCAGGGTTCCTTCAGAATAAATGTCGTGATTTCAATAAATACAATAAAAGCGACAATAATTAATTTAAAAACAGAAACGTACACAATACAAGTAAATAAGAAACAAAACGGAATAATTATTAACATTTATAATGACGATAATGTCTGTTTGAGGTCTAGCAATTTGTTGCAGGTTTTATTTTGAAAGTGGGGCGTTTCTGCACCAAATCCAAATTTTAAGACCGGTTTTTATCACATGAAACCAATGAAACTCATTTCCCATTTACTTGAAGTCAGCGCGAGTTTGACTTGACATTCTCAGAATTTCCGTCCGTATATAACTATAATTGTTTGTAATGTAATTTCATTAGCTGTATTAAGTTAAAAGACTAAAAATAAAGGGACAATTATCCAACAGAGGCCAATAATAAGCCCCAAAAATAGAACCTTTGGACATTGTTCCATAAACTTTTTATGAGTAACTAAAATGCATAAACTTACGCAAAATAACAGAGAAACTCCTCAATTTCACACTTTTGCAAATGAGTCGGCGCATTTGTCTCCTGCATGGTTTCCATTGAAATTTAATATCGATTATGATTATTTTCATTATATTTCATGTTCAGGCTCCAGAGAGAGGTGAAGACATATATATGCATCAGTGCTTTTGTCTGCAGCCCGTCACACAAGCTTTAAACCCTTGAACTTATTTCATGTTTATCGAAACGGAAAAACTCCTGCAAGACCTAAATGTCTGCCATACTTGACTTGAATATCTGAGTTTTCTTTACGTAAAGCTGTGGTTAAAAGCTCGCAAACAATCTCCTATGATGGTGTCTCTAAACAGAACATGAGATGTCTATTTTGATTTTTTAAGGTTTGGCTTTTCATAAAGGCTGGTAGAAGACCTGGGGCCTCATGTACTAACGTTGCGTACGTACAAAAACGTTCCGTACGTACTCGCTCACGTAAAAGTTCAGATGTATCAAGAGAGAAATGTCCGTGAATTTTGTACGTGCCAACGGCAACTACGTGGCTGGCGTACGTATGATTCTACAGATGTGGGATCCTTTGGCGACACTTAGAGGTCATGCTGGGAAACTGTCATCATAAAACTGTGAAAACTATTGTGATGTGCACATCAGAGAAACACGACAAATTTGCACTGATGAACAATTAACACACCCAGGTGTCCGTAATTATGTGAATGGATATAAAAGCATGCGCAAAGAGGTGCAGAAAATGTCGTTAACAATGGCAGCCTTAGCATTATTAGAAGATATCGCAAACGGTACAATAAGAAGAGAGCGTGCATTCAGAGACAGAGATGATTTCCTGGCTAATAACGACAACTGGCTCATCAGCCGCTTTAGGTTCCCGAGGGTAATCCTTCTGGAACTGTGCGCAGAGCTTCGGCCGGCATTGGAGCGCTACACGGCAAGGAGCCATGCGTTACCTGTGTCCGTACAGGTACTGACCACACTGGGGTTCCTCGCAACCGGGGCATTCCAGAGGGAGCTGGCCGACCGATCGGGACTGTGCCGGCGCTGTGCAGAACCATACAAGCCGTGTGGGACGGAATTATACGCATGTCAGTCAGGTATATCAGATTCCCATACAATCCGAACAGTTTAACATTAAGAGCAATCTGCAGCGAGAGAAGGTTTCCTGAATGTAATCGGAGCTATCGACTGCACACACATTGATAGAAAAGCGCCATCGCATGAATTTGTAAATGTCAACAGGAAATATTTTCATTCATCAGTGTAGATCATACGTAATGCTCAAATGCAAGTAAACATTGTGGCTCATTCTTATGTTTTCGTTTTTCTGATCGCGCAGACAGGGGAATCTCAGGTGCAGGGTCAATTTAAATATAATTTGCATATTTAAAAGAGGCGTGGACACGGAGTTGCATATTTAAAAGAGGCGTGGACGGGGAGGAGTCCGGTACGTTCGATTGGGATGTACAAAGGAAATGTGCTTCGAAATGCTTGTAAATCTGAGCTTACGTCATGATTTAGTAGGAAATCTACGCAACTGTTAGTACATGAGGCCCCAGATGTGCTAAAAAAGCAAAAGCAACAAGAAGTCCGTTTGTAATAATTCAGCATCAGATAAAACCAATGTTTCATCAGCGCTGATTAACTTAAAGGACCTGGATGCTAATTTACCTGTGCCTCGTCAAACCAACATTCAGCTAACTCCACCTCTCTGGTGACAAGATTGATCAACGAGTTTAAATCAGATGAGGTGTCAAGTTTTTCACCATGAAATACTGATTCCCATAATTTGAAATATGGCATGACACTGATAACTTTTAGCTTTGAGAAGTGAACCAACCATTGTATGCTGCAGTTTGAATACAAAGCTTATCACGGTCCAACGGGTTAATGGTTAAACTTCAGTCAGGGGGAATGTGCTGACACGGACGCCAGATAAGGTCACCTACTGAACGCTGTGGCTCTCCACCGCAAAACTCTCATTAAATCAGATTCACTCACACATCGTTAGAAAAACCACATCATCAACATCAGTGTGGACGTTAGAGTTCTTCAGTTATACCTTTAATCACAATCTACCACCAAAAAGTGTCCACCTTTGCTTTAATCAAATAAATTGCAGCTCAAGTGAAAACGTATTTATTATATTTTGCCAAGCGTTTCCAAAATCAGCCATGATACTGAATCCGTGCGTCATGTAACTAAATTTAAACAAATACGTAGCATTTTATCAAGTGTCTTCACTAAACAGCACCTATGTGACCCTGTGGAGTTTCTACAAAGAGGACAAGGAGATATAGAAATATATACACGAATAAAATACATTTATAAAAACAGCTTTGGATGGAACAGTGTGAGGCTGCATTAAAAAGTACACCAAGCATTGCAATATATTTTCTAAAAACAAAAAAAAAGAAGAAAGAAGGTGCTGTGTATTCTTAATACATTTGGTCTGTAACCCCAGATTGCATAACTTCAGAAAGACAAAACTCTCTTATGTCTCTTTATAAAATAACAATGTGCAGGGTAATGTACAGAGAACATTTGAACATTTCAATAACGGGAATATTAGCCAGCCAATGTAGTGTTAGTTTACAAATATCTTTTCTTTTTCTCCTCCTGCAGACAGCGATAAACCGGGATCAGTCTTTGAGACGTGACTCCTTCTCCCTCATTTATCTCCGTCTTAACACTTAATATATTATTACCTTCATTTACATATAAAAGCAGAGAGCAGTGAAAGGTAGTGATCCTTCTAGGACTGGAAGGAGGACGATACTACGAGCTGACCGTGAGAGTGCAGAGGTCAAAGGTTGGTGTTGGTGGTGGTAGAGTTCAGGATGTCGTGCTGGATCTTGGCGTTAGAGGTCTTGGACAGGTCTCGCTGTGGATGAAGAAGGACAAGGTAAAGGTGGATCCCTCGTGATGATTGGATGAAAAGATAAACGTCTCCTGGTCATGAAATGTCACAGTGTGGAGGCTGTTGGTGTCATTTAGTCGCACAGAAACAGCTTGTTTAAGTTGGAGAGCGGCAGCAACGGTGACAACATGAAGCGAAGCATTAGTTCAGGCCGGACTGCAGAAAGCATGGCAACGATCTTAGTGCATGGACGTTATTCATTTAATGTAAAGTGTCTGACTTTGTCTAAAGCTGTAGCATCACTGCAACCAGGTCTGAGTCAATCCTGACTGGCCTTTGTGTTAAAATACTCGACTTTACACCAGATTTAAACACGATGATTCATGAAATTAACTTCTAACTCCATTTAAACTACATCAGAACTCAACAGAACATGTGTAAATCACATAATTAAGAGCCTGAATGCTTTGACTGACAGATGGGTGTATTTGCATTTGCTACCTCTCAGCCTCAGCTTCACTCACTCTCCAGCTCTTGGACCATTTTTTTTTTTAAATGAGCTGAGCGTCAGGTTGAGTCAGACACAGTGAATCTCTTTATCAATCCTACAGGTGACGCCGCAGAAGATCCAGTCCACATCTGAACCACATCTGGTCTCATCCATCACTAAACACTGAACTCTCTGCATCCTCTACACCACTGGTCTCAAACTGATCCGTCAAAGAGCCGCTGTGGCTGCAGGTTTTCATTCCAACCATGCAGCAACCATGCAGTGGGTGTGGCTGGCAAGTTTTTGTTGCAATCAATCAAGAGGACGCTTGAAATGACTGTGTGAAGGCAGTTCAGTTGATTGATTGAGTCAAGTCAGGTGAGCTGCTGCATGGTTGGAATGAAAACCTGCAGCCACAGCGGATCAGTTTGACACCTGCGCTCTAGACCGTAGATTCTCAAATGGGGGGACCCCTAGTGGTCCGTGGTGTAATTGCAAGGGGTCAGTGAAAATAAATATCATTATTACATTCAAATTTGACTGAGACACCTCAAAGAATAAATAAAATGCAGTTTCTGCTGTTTCTATCAAATTGCACCACCACCCCCCCAGATCGGGTGGGGGTTCCTCAGGGTCGATTCAAAACATGCTGCTACTGCTCTACACTAACGACACTTTCCATCTAACCTGGACAATGGTCCCTGTTATCAGTGTGGATACATTAAAGCAGAGTAGTGAAGGGTGTGAGAGTGTCAGTTTGAGGGCCAGCGTCTAGACGTTGGGTGTTGTGGGTGACGACAAAGAGGGCTACGAGAAAATACGTTGAACGTGTTTGAACTTTCGTCCTGTTGGACGGTGTGTCGGTTAAACGGTTTACTCAAAATATTGGCGAGGAAACGTAAAATAGTTGCCACAACGATGAGCCCACAGAGCTTATAGGAGCTCATAAATCTTCCTGGACCCTACCTCATGTCTCATGAGTGTTTGCTAACATGTCAAAGCTAAACCCTAACCAGCTGTGTAAGGCTCATTTCACTCCTTGATTAGAGGCATGCAACAACAATGAGTTAAAACATATAAGTGAGGATATTACAGGAGATTTCAGGACGTAAACACACCTTGACTGAACAGATTCAGTGTTGATCAAGTCCCTCTAAAATATAAACGTACATCATTAGCATTTGTTTATCATCATTATCATCCTCCACCATTCGCTTGAATGTGTTATTGCTCCGAAGCAGAAAAAAAAAAAGAAAAAGATTAGAGACAAAAGTGTAAATTACCACAAACTCTGAATATGTGCTGGCAACAGAGGCTATGCTGAAGTTACGCTGTGGACTAGCAGGGGTCAGCAACGCACCACTCAGAGGGGTCCCCTTTGACTGGGCCACGTTCTCCTTGTTGCAGCCCTGGAGTCTTGGGTGAGGTGGTTTAGCGCCGCCCGGCGTCCGCGCCGCTGGAGTCTGAGTGATGGACGTCAGGAGGGAGACGCATCAGAAGACAGAATCACAGCACACCACAAGTCATTTGAAGTCAACTGATTAAATACAACACGTGAAGTCATACACTGCCAAAAAAGACGTCACCACCAAGCTAGGAGCCTCCTATTAGATAATTACAGCATGGGTGATTATCTTTCAAGTTATTTAAGCCCAACTGATTCAATGAGTAGCTTCTCATTCCTTAAACTACCACGTTTAAATCCTGTGACCGTGTAGAAGATGTTAGTCTGTTTGAGAAGCGTCAGATCATTGGCATGCATCAAGCATCGATCTATAATAAAGTAAAAACTTCTCGTTCCTGCACAACCATGAGAGAAACCGTCTTTCCTGTTTCTCAAAAATAAAAACCGACCTTATTTGCAGAGAGGGGGAGGCGGGGCACAGGTGAGCGGCAGACGGTCCCGCCAAAGACGGAGCGCATGGTGCTGTTAGAGGTGGCACTAGAGATGCTGGCAGTTGCATTAAACTGATGAGAGAGACGGGACGTGGGTTAGTACTGAAAGGAAATTCATTTACCATCAAAGCAAGGTTTTATACTTTCTAGATAAAAAGTAAAAACCCAAACTGACCTTTCTGGACTTATTTGGCGTGTTAGTGGCGAGCAGTCTGCGTTTGGTTGGGGTTCGTACCGCCGTCCCGTACAGCATGTCCTCCTCGGTCTGTTTGCTCTTCTTGAGGTGCTGTTAACATTTCATACAGAGGAAGCGTCAACGCATGTCTCAGAAAAACATTATGATACGACAGTGATTGATACAACGGATCAACTCCTTCACCCTTTCTAGTTTCTCCTGCTCCTTCTCGACTCGGTGCAGCTCCCACTGTTCCTCCACGTACTGCAGGAACTTCTGGCCGTTTACTAGAAACTCTCGGCCCTGCTCGCTTTCCCACTCGTCAATCTGGGCTTTTAATTTCTTCTCAAGCTTATAAAACACACAGAAGATTAAGAACAAGATGTTTTCACTTTAGACCAGAGGTGTCAAACTCCTTTTGTTTTAATGCTAAGCATGCTGTCTGCTACTCTTACTACAACAGTGGACAAAGAAGGAAAAGCACTAACTTTTATGCATTTTTTTATTTTTATTTTTTTTTACAAATTCTGCAGCCAGAGTGTCTAATCTGTCCACTCCTGCTTTCAGAGGACAACAGGAGGCGTTCATGTCTTACCTTTGGCAGACTTTTGTGCAGCTCGCTTCTCTGTTTCTCCTCCTTGAGCAGATTTCCTCCTCTGTTAGTGAATCTTGTCGGATCTGTGGCTTTTTTCTGTGAGCGAGAACGATCATGATTAGCCAGGAGGCGTCACTTTATATTCTTATAAGAATGTGAGTCTGATAAAAAAGCCATTTGGATGTTTTTATGGGGCATGTTTCAACTGACACAGAAGAGAAAATAAATAATCTACATGCACCTGGACAGTGCTACAACCAATCAGAACCATTTAGAACAAGGTTTTTAGGACATCAGGTGTTGGAAGGTAAAGACTGGTAGCAGGGATAAGAGCTAAAAGCTTCCCAAAATAATAATGAATAATTTAATATCAACCGATACAAAAAGTATTTTTATTCTTAGGGTGCTTGATTAACCACTGATATTCCACCTAAATAGTTTTTATTAATTTCTTCTGTGCAGCACTTTGGTGTTTTTTATATAAATAAAGTTAGTTTGGGTTGGATTACAGATCAGATGACGTATGAGTTAATTTACCGGCACACACTAAAATGGCTTCAAACCCCAGGTACCCGAGCAGAGAAGCTGTAGCTGTTAAATCCTGTTTTTATCGAATGTCCTCACCTCCAGTTCTAGGAACAGTCTCCAGCTTTCTTCCCATCTGTGGACACCGTCAAAAAGTTCTTTGTGATCCTCGTAGTGCTGCTTCAAGCGTTGGATCTCAGCGTCATGTAGAGTCAACAGGTCTTCAGTAAAGTCCTCTAGAAAGAGTCAATTACAGCGTCAGAATAAAACAAACCGATGCAAAACTGATTATTAGAGCTATCAGTAGAAGTCAAACGAGAACCAACCGCTAAAATACGGAGCAAAGGCCTCCCGCTGGTCGATGCTGAAGAAGCACTTCTCCCAAAGCACGGCGATCTCAGAGCGGATGGCGTCGGTGACGTTGCGGATGTTTAACAGTTTGAGCTCCTCCAGACGCTGCACTTCTGTTTGTAACTGAGGAGGAAGATAACGCGTGAACTCAACGGCACGGCACAAACCAAACCAGGAAACCAGCAGCACACAGACGGGGACACGTCACTCACCGCTTCCAGGTTCCTCTTCTTGGATGAGACCATGTGCTCGTTGAAGGCCTCCCTCTCCTCCTGGGGAACCTGCAGCCGGTCCCACAGCCGCTGCATCTTTTCTCTGTGACTCTCACACATCGCCTCATTCTCCACCTTGCGTTCCTCCAGCTGCATGGGCGACATCAGTCAGTAACTCCTCAGCAGATGGTTAGAAGCTCAGTCTAATGTTATTTCAATAAAACAATCATCTTACCTGACAAAGAAGCAGTTTGAGTGAAGTAATATTGTCTCTGGAAAGGCAGAAGGAGTCCTCGTCCTCACAGACGACGTCCTTCTCAAAGCTGGTCTCAGGTACGTGGTCCAGCTCTCCCATGTACAAGATGATCTGCCTCTTCAGGTCAGTGAACTCAGCGTATCGCCGTGCCTGTTAACATGAAGCAGAACACCTCCGGGTCAAAGACAGCTTACAGATGTTTAGGACAGTTTGTGGTCTTGTTATGCTCTGACCTTCTCTGCGTTCTGGTTGGCAATGTGCTGAGAGAAGCTCTCCAGCTGCTCCAGCGAGGGAACAGAGTCTGGAGCGATGCCGTAGGGCATGGAGCAGAGGATGTCGCACAGGTCCTGGTCCTGGTCCAGCAGAGCCTTCAGCTGCTGCATCCGCTGAGCCTTCTCCTTCAGCAGAGCCTCCATCTGTGTGCGGATGTTCTTCTCTTGCTGCAGCATGCTGATGCCCTCCTCCTCCTGAGCGTGCACGCAGGATAATAACAAGTCAGCATTTAAAGAAGAGCCCCAAATGTTCATAGACCCAAAATATGAACGACTGATGTTATCATTATATTCTTTGTCTGTTTATAACTGAATTATTTCCCTTGACTATTGCATATTATGAGTTTATTAACGTATTATTATTATTTTCTCCTCTTTGAAACAAATTGAAAATGATTTGTCTATAACATAAATTCTCTTGTCTCCTCATTATTATTTTTATTTCTCTCCATTTTTTGTCTTTTATTTGATTATTTTTCTCTTTGCCTCTTTTAGGTGTCGTAGCTGTTCTGTGCCAGTTGTTTTGTCCCTGTCCTGTAAGTGTTTGTTTTAGTCTTCAATAAGAATTATTTAAATTGATAAAAAGAAATCCCTCATGCCATTTGTATTTATCACTTAAATCACATTAAACCATATAAATCTATTCATCAGCCTGCTGTGAACGACAATAACTGAAGCAGGGAAGTTATTAAGAGTTTCTTTAGTGACCTATGTTAATACTGTTAACAGTTAATACTGTGGATAGTTACCAAAGGTAATGAAATGTTCACAGTTGTTCTTCTATATAAAAGATTAATAGTAATTGTCGGCGTTACCTCAAACACAGGAAGCTGAAGTTCCACGCAGAGTTTCTCCATCTCTGTCCTGCATGTTTGAATGCTGTGTATGAGCCTCTTCTTCAGAGATTCTTCTTCTTTGATCATCATCTCCAGTAAGTTCTGTTACACAGAGAATCAAATCAAACATGCTGGATGTGAGGAGACACATTAGTCAACATCATCCTGTGGCTAAACGTCAGCTGTTCCAGACAGATGTTAAACACTGTTTAAAGCTTGTAGAAGAGAAATACATGAAGCATATTAACTAATAACCCCACAACATAACAGATGACAAGTCTCAGAAGAGAGGGGACACATTCGGACAAATACTGACTAAAGACACACCAAGAAACAGTCCTCATAGAGCAGCTATATGACACTTAAAAAGATTTAAAAGGTCCCTTTTCTAAGAGGAAACTGATTTTGGTGTTTGTTTGTTTTAAACTCAAACACTGATCAGTCAAAGGATGAATGTTTACAGAAAGTAGAGGTACAAAACTATTACACAAAACCAAGAAACATCATTTAACAGCATTTCATTTCATTCAGTACACTAATAATTAATTCTCCAGCGTAACAGACATTTAACTCACATATTCTTACTTATCCAGTCATTCTGTGCTTATTTGTTTTCTTAAGAGCAATGGTAGACTGACTTATCTTATTATACACCTTGTATTTTTGCAGTGTCTTGTCCTGCTGCTGTTACACAAACTCAATCACTGAGTATTAGCCAAAAAGAAAAACAGGTGCAACCTCCAAACCAAAAACTACTTTGTTGATCAATACCCAGACGCCTCTGAGGACAGGGTATTCACAGCATGGGGGCTTTGAATAGTTTCCACTAGCCTAGTTTCACCTAAAATGAGCAGCACCCCACCCAGTTCAAACACACACACACCCAAGCTCCATTCATTCATACATACATGCCTGGATCAAAGATTAAACCTCGATCGAAACCCCACAGCTACTGATTTGAGACATCTGCACGTTTAGACTCGCCATTGAACACACAGGATGATGTCCTTAACACATGCCAAAGCTTACCTTGATGTGGTTCTTGACAACATTGGTCCTCTGGAGTCTCTGGTCCTCGGGGATGCCGATCTCCTCCCAAATGTCCTTCAGGTGGCACAGCGCTTTATTCAGGCACGACACAGACTCCGCTGCGAGCACCTCGCTACAGGGTCGGAGAAGCACGATCAGATCATTTACCAGTAAATAACTTAAATTACATACTCATTCAAGTCACTGGTGACATTAAAACCAAACACAAAACACAGAATCCACTCATCTCACAACCAACCGTTGTTGACGTTAGCTAGCTAACAGTTAGCTACTTGCTAGCTCAACTAACCTTCGCTAAAAAAAAAAAAAGTCAAGAACGCGTTTCTTCACAAACAATAACCGCAAAAACAAAATAAAAATACTTTACCTCTTTCTCATGTTTAATTCCACACTCGTCTGTGATTACAGGTAAACAGTCTAACAACTTAAACGTGTCAGAGAATAAGCGACAGGTCGTCTCCTCCTCGGTGCCTGCTGCTCTGACAGTTTACAGTTCAAAATACGCGTACCGCAGCGTTCTGCGCTCTGATTGGCTGGTTTCTGCGGGAGCGCTTGCTGTGCCACACCGATTCAAGCCGCCTGGGCGTTTCTTCTATTGACGAAGCAACCGCCCACTCCTCGAGTTGCTCATGAACAGAAACAAACACACCGGTTGTCATGCGGGTGTGGTAATGTAATTTTGCATTAATAGAGCTGTTGTTATTTTTAGTTCGGATAAGCTCACCAACCGCTAAACGCCTTCTAAATAATTACATAACAGAAAAGCGAGAATTGTATTAAAACATTTATTCACTTTTTTACATCTTTACATTAATGTTGTAGTTGGGAACAGGTCAGAAGAGCATTTCTCCACCTGTAACACCAGAGTTTGAATGCATGCCACCTGGCTGCAGGAATGTGTTCATAATTGTCCATATGAATGAGCTGCCAGTGTTCATGTCATTGACTGCAGCTTCATACGTGGTTGTCCTGCAGAGCCTCTAAAAGTCTTGAACTGTTTGTGATCGCAGTGGTTACCACGATGAATTTGTAACCTGCAACAAGAAAACGGAGAAGTTTGTTAAAATACTACTTAAACCTACGTCCAGGTCTTTGAATTGAGTTTATTTGTAAAACACAATAAAAAACAGCAGATAATTTGGAACAGCTTTCACTAATAAGTCTGAAGTTTATGTATCAATGAAGATATGTTTTATTCTGTCGTCTAATAATCTGTTCTTGCAGCTGATTGTAAGTTTAACCAAATCAGCAGGTTTTTGCGTTGTATTTAAACTTAAACATTAAAAGAACATTATTCAATGTGTTTATTGTCATTGTGCATGTACAATGAAACTGAATATGCAGACTCTAACCATGCAAACACACTATAAAAGCATTAAACGCTGCAAAAATGAAAGTTAAACAAGACATTTCAACTTAATAGCTATTTTGTATTTGTTTGTATGACTAACAAACCAAATTTAAATGTTTCAGACAAAATAAATATCAAAAAAAGAACATTTGTTTTAATTTATTTGTCAATTTATTGTATTTTTACTTTAAAAGCTAAGAATAACCAAACAGCAAACATGAACTGACCCCTTAACAAAACATATCTTTTTCAAATCTACTGTATAGACAGATATTATCCAATGTATAAGTATTATGAAACAGAGTACCACTATGATACTGATTACCATTCATTATGGAAAGAATACAGGATCAGTTCCTCTAGTCACAGGTGAGTATCTGGTCGTTACAGACCGCAGACATGTGAGTTTCAGGTTCTAATAAAAACCTAAACTACCCACCAATCATTTACAGCTGTAGAGACTACTTGGACGAAACTACATTTTACAGTTTTCCGTGGCTAAACTTTGTGTTTAATATACACTGTATGGGTAATTATATATCTAATACCAACAATTAATTAATTAGTTCAATCATATTTACTTGGCTTGGAATAAAGCTTTTCTCTCAAGGAAAATTACCATTTCTTCTTTTGACATTTTAAAGAAAAACAATCTATAAAGAATTACTGATCATTTCTGACAAAGAAAATACATAGTTTTAATGATGTAATGTTGCAAGGAAGTAAAGAAAATGTGACGTGTTTTTAAGGTAGTATACTCTGGGTTACTGCTAAGAATTAGATCACTGATAAAGGACTTACCTCTCATAAAATAAATAAGAAAGAAGCCTTTTAACCCCGTATATCATTATTAGTAATTCAGAATGAGGCTTTCATCTGTTAGATTTGTAGTGAGGACAGCAGAACTGAAGTTTAATACCAAACAACAAGGACAGAGAGAAAAGACAGAAGGGAAGGATTTGGCATTCAGGACATTTTCACCTTTCTCTCTGCCGAGGAAACGAAGAGCTGAAATCTCAGAGAAGGTGCATCCACCGAGGAACATGACCACAATGATGCGATGAGCGTCGCTCTCGGTTCCGTTGGCTCCTGAGGAGACAGAAAGAAGCTGAAGATGCTGATGTTTTTAACACTGACATCAGCTATTATACACTGGATCTAGGTTCTTTGTCATGCAGGTGAAATTAGTGCAATTTTGATGCATTGTAGTCTGTTGTTTAGTTCTGGGTGTCGTGTTGTGTCCTCAACTCGTACTAAAGCAGAGGACAAACTATGAACTCCAGATATATGAGGAAGAAATCCCAATCAGACCCATGAAACCACCAGTCTTTTAAAACTGAAGGAGCAAACAGGACGAGTAGAGAAATGTCTTCAAGAGACTCTTGAAATCCAGCTGCTTCTGTTTCAGTTTTCTTTGTGGTAACATATAGCAGATCTAACCTGTTACTGCAAAGTCATGTCCATTCAGCAGCCTGGTGACCTCTTCAAGTCCCGTCCAACCGTCTCGCTCCAGCACCTACATGACCACACATCAGGGATAACATTTAAAAAAAGATGCTAAAGAGCTCTAACAAACTCACTGGTCTCCTCCACACATCACCGCACTGCTCGACTCACCTGCCTGATCAGCTGGCAGCTCAGAGGGACGTAGGCGCCGCTAAAAATGTAGGCCATGTCTCGTGGGACGCGCAGGTCGTACTCCTCATCGGACTTTGGCACCTTTACGCAAAAATATGACGATCCAGGTTAAAACTGAAAATGTCATTTGATGCTTTTTAGGGACGAGAAACATTAAAGTTAATTTACCAAGTTGAGTTTTCTGCTCAAGGCTCTGAAATGGCTCTTCTTTGCCAGAGATGAAAAGGCGTCCGTCAGTTTTCCTGAAAAGACGAAGCAATAAGAACGAGCTTCGTGCACTTTTTGGCGTAAAGCTAAAGAAGAGGCTAAAAATGCTAAAAACCTGCTGTTTTGTCGTTGACCAGTTTGCCCACTTTGCTCTCCATAACGGTTAGTGTCTCCCCCGGCTGCTGCTCCACCAACAGCCCCAGCTGCCTCAGGTTGGAAAGCGTGAGCAGGTGTTCAACGCCGTAGCTCTGCAATGAAGTCAGAAAAGGTGACACTTCAGATCAGCAAGATGAATGAAAGGTTTAAAGACAGAGGCTGGAAATACTTTGTATTTTACAAACGTCAGAGGATGATAAAATCCTGTTTTGTTATTTTTGGAGTTCACCGCTCTGGTTGCCTTTAGAGGCCTGAAACTATTCAGTCTTAATGAAAACATAAATCATTAAAAGCTGAGTATTGTGTTGTATTTTGGGACCGTTTTCATTCTAATAAAGTAAAAAACTCTCCTCACCTGCAGATACTGAGCTTTTAATGAGCGGTAATCTTTTGGCAGGAGCCCTGTAATTAAAATATCATCACTGTTAAATAAAGAACATGAGAATAATCTGAGTTTGGCTTTGAAATAACCAACGTCAATTCACCGTTTTCCGTTATAGACAGAAGACAAAGCAGCCTCAGACTTTCTATCATGGAGACCTAGAGAGAAGAAGAAGAAAAAAGATTATCGGTGAAGGTAATAAATCAGATCTGACCTTATTCTCCCTGTTTGAGCCAACCCACCTGTCTGTTAATATGCTCCTCTATGAAAGAAATACATTCACGGATTGCGAATCCTTCAAGTAGAGCTGGAAGAAGACGAGAAATCAAGATTTGCATCATCTGTAAAAATACACCAGCTTCACTAATCAAAGACATTTAAGGAGGAGTAAATTATTCTCACAGTGCTCCGTCTTCAGCAGCTCTTGAAAATCCTGCTTTGTCTTCTTCTTCATTATCGATTCACTCGCGCCGATGTCTGAAAGAGAACAGCCCTCCCTGTGAATATTATACAGAACACGTGAGGAGCGCTTAAACTCGCTGAATGCCACCGGAGCGCTCACGTAGGCTGAGAAGTCGATGCTCCTGCTTTAACCCTTTGAGTTCCTCCGACACGAACGTCTTCATCTGCTTTATGTCCATTCCCCGACGCTTCTGTGGGATAAACAGAGGGAAGGAGGAAGAAGAGTTTAAGCTGCTGTGCTCTCACCTGCCAAAACATAAGGTACAGGAACAGTCCTGCACTGTGGGTACCCTGCATAGCACTCAAGGTCACTAATTACAATAAAGTAATGCATTAAAATATCATAAAAATAAAGTAGAGTAATAGAAATAAAAACTAATTTAAAAGTAGATAGAAATTAAATAAAGGGGAAACCGTTTTAATGCAGTTAGAAGATCTGCAACCTGGATTTGAAAGTCTAAGCTTTGGATATCAGTAAAAGTCAGAGCAGGTGGTGCAATAAGTTGGATTGCTGAGGATGTGGGGGGGGTCTTTGAGGGGAGGGGCCTCTGTGGATCATCCCACAGATACTTGATCAGTTTGGGATCTAGTGAATGTGAGGCCAGGTCAACACCTTGTGCTGTTCTTCTTCCTAAAGTGTTTTTGTGGCTGCATCCTGCTGGGGATGGCTGCTGCCATCAAGGAGTGTCATTGCTATGGGGTGGGGGTGCCTGGTCTGGTCTAGGTGGGTGCTACATGTCTAAGTAACATCCACATGAATGAATGAATGAAGCCAGGTCCAGAAGTTTCCCAGCAGAACACTGAACTGTTACAAGATGGTTTCGCCTGTCAGTGGTCATAATGATGTGGCTGATCGGTGTATACTGCACCTGCTACATTCACTCACATCATACGCAGTCTGCAGATTCCTGGCTTTCTGACTCAGAATGCCGAAGACGTTGGAGAAATGTTCGTTTCTGATTTCACCGAAGACCTGCGAGACAAACGGACGTTTAAGTCAACAACGAGACGGCGTCAAGTCTGCAGCGGACGGTCGGCGCATTTAACGTCAGCCCTACCTTATCCTGAGAGTTCAGCATGACTTTCACGCTTTTGTCCGAGGAGGTGACGTCGGGTCCAAACTCCACGCATCCTGCAACAGAGACGCTGTGATGAGACGACGAGTATTTAACTTTCAGTTCCGAACGGAGAGACTCCAGATCAACTGTCAGCAACATCTGCAGTGTCTGCAGCATTTTTGTACACGTTGCATTTGTAAATTTGCGTTTTCTCTTTAGATGCCACCACATTAAAAAAAACAACTAGAAACCAACAGCGTTGAATATTAACTGATACTCACCACATTTAATTTTAAATATGTCGTCCACGAGCCCTTCGTAAACAACCTGTGAGCACAGAGGTGTCACAAAGTCCACGTCTGCAACGACAACGACGGCGTTAGATCAGGGGAGAGAGAACGACGGCGCAGGATGTGATGAGAGAAAGACGACCTCCTACCTCTGTCGATAAGAAAAACCTTCCCTATTTCGGCCTTACGAGTCTTTTGTTCCCCCTCTTCCGCCTGCTCCCGCCACGACTCGTACACCATCTGATGTGAGGCGGACAAGAATTCATCACATGTGGGCATCTCCAGAATAAACGACGGCAGACACTTTATTTTAGACGACATCGTGATCTGAAAGCTCGTCTTGTGATCAAACCGCACCTTGGAGCAGCGTCCGATCCCGTAGACCTTGGAGAACGGGCCGTAAAGGGAGTGAAGGAGGTGTAGAGCGCTGCCTGCAGTCCTCACCCAGCGCTGGTCTCCTGCCTGAGAGAGAAAAGTGTACAGGGTTTAGGTATTAGCTCTATTCAAACAGAAACTTTCAAGTGTTTTTAAATATAAATACTCCAGATTCCTCCCACTGTCCAAAGACATGCTGGTTAGGTTCATAGGTGATTCTAAACTGGCCGTGGGTGTGAGTGTGTCTCTGTGTTAGCCCTGACAGACTGGAGACCCAATAACAGCTGGGATAGGCCCTCCGATATTATCGGCCAGTATTGAGTTAAAAATGTAATATCGTGAATTATCGGTATCAGGTTTTTATAACCGATGTTTGTTCTGTAGGCTTCAACATTTCCAAGTCTGCATGAACGCAGCATGGGACGTTAACAGGCGCGTGCTTGATGACGTATAACAACAACAACACGCTAGTCTCGTAGGTCGCTAACCGTGGCTAACAAGCTAGCTCGCCCGGTGTATGAGATGTCCGTGGTTTGGAAGTATTTCCAAGTGTCACTACTACTAAATTTTTGATTTGCAATGACTGCAAAGCAAAGGTGGTTATGAGAGGAGGAAACAAGGCGTCTTCCTTTAATACATCAAATTTGATCACCCACCTCAAGAAGAATCATGCAGAGTTATACGCTACATTTGTCTTCCTTGTTTTGATATTGTCTGTAGTGTTGTTTGAGGCAAAAATGTCTCTCTAAAAACTTTTTTTGCACTTTTTTCAGTAACTTATTTTGCGCAGACATTTGAAAAGCCATGTTGCATTTATGTTTGCATCCAGTGGGACATCACAATAAAATTAGGCATAATGTGTTAATTACATAATAGGTGATATGTTATGTTGTTACCTAATAATTTTGGTGTAAAAAGACTGAATATATCGGTATCGGAAATTAAGAGTTGAACAATATCGGAATACTGGATATCGGCAGAAAAGCCAATATTGAGCATCCCGACCCGTGACCCTCCAGAGGACTTACAGATAACGAATGAATCACTAATTTCCATCTGCTTATCTGAGGCTGAGTCACGGTGGCAACAGGAAAAGTAATTAACTCCAGACGTCCCGCTCCCTAGCAACACATTCCAGTTCTTCCCGGGGAATCCCAAGGCGTCCCCAGACCAGACGGGAGATATAATCCCTCCAGCAAATTCTGCGTCTGCCCAGTGGGGCATACGAACGAGACGCCTGAACCACCTCAGCTGCCCCCCTATTGATTGTGAGCCTAAGGAATGATTTCAAGATTTAAAAAGGGGAATATACTGTGGCCCAGAGGAGTTAGAGGGTTAACGTTTGAGTGAGGTGTCATGCTTTATGTACCAATAAGTGGAAAGGCGCTACAGAAATACAGAACCATTTACTTTAAACGATTAACTAAGAAGCAAACTGTCCATCTTAACTGATGAAACAACGTCTTGGTTAATAACTTCAGCTCTATTTTACCAAGCGTGTAATTACCAGGAAGTTGTCCCGAAAGAATTCCGGCAGCTCCAGACTGACGATGTCGTCGTCAAGCGGAAGGAGGTAGAAAGCCCATTCATCAGTGGTCACATCTGTAGGAAGTAAAGAAAAAGACTTTAACATGTTCTAGTCACTGCTTCTAAAAAAACAACAGCATAAAAGCAAACTAATAAAAACTCACCGCCGAAGATCCCCTGCTCCTCCAACACGGCTTCACAAGCGTAGAACTGGACAAGAAAGAAAGGTCAGTGGGTAAATATCCAGAAGAACTTCATCTGATACACACAGAGAGCAGCAGAGAGCGGGAAATACCTTCTGAGGAGTAAAGATGATCTTGTATCTTCTAAACTTTCCCACCGCTTTGTCTGCATTGGCCACGTCTGGAACGACGAGGAATGAAAAGAGTTAAATAAATACCTGAAGTTATTGTTTTAGGAAAACTGCACACGGGGACACATCCTGTCAAATCATTGGCATCAAGCAGAGAAAACATCTAAGGGTTAAGAACTGTCCAAGGCATTATTAGAAACTGGAAGGAGAGTGGAGAAGCATCAGGAAAGTGAAAGTAAGAACATTTCCACACGTACAATGTGAAGGGAACTCAAGGGATTGGGACTGAACAGCTGTGTAGCCTTAAGAAAACCACTAATCAGTGAGGCTATCTGGAAATAAAGGCTTCAGTTTGCTAGGGAGCATAAAGATTGGACTCTGGAGCAATGGAAGAAGGTCATGTGGTCTGATGAGTCCAGATTTCCCCTGTTCCAGAGTGATGGGGGCATCAGGGTAAGAAGAGAGGCAGATGAAGTGATGCAGCCATCATGCCTAGTGTCTACTGTACAAGCCTGTGCTATGGGGCAGTGCTATGATCTGGGTCTAGGTTCATTAGCTGACTACCTGAATATACTGAATGAGCAGCTTATTCCATCAATGGATCATATTCCAAGATGACAATGTCAGGATTCATGGGGCTCATCCTGGCTTTAGGTTTAGGTGCTGCTTAGACCCTGATAAACTAAACTACTTACCACATATCCACTTCACAGTATGTATTCTTGGCCGGATCAGAAAACAGAGTCTGCAAAAAGACAAAGACTAAACATTAGCAGTCGGTCACATCAGGTGTTTGTGTGAGTATATTCTGTATCTGTGTAAAAATACGTCACTCACTGATCCGAGGTGCTGACAATAGGTTTGTGTTCCACTTTGTAGAGTTTGTCGACTTCGTGTTGCTGCCAAAGAAATAAAAAATGTTTGAAAAACAACTGATACTGGAGGAGAGTCTTTGTCTGAAGAGAGTCAGGAGAGTGGTTCACCTTCAGCGTTGACACGTTAGCAATACGATCCAGCGGGCTCATCAAGTCCGCTTCAATGAAGAGGTCTTTCTTCCCCGGGAGCTGCGCGATAAAAGAGGCACGAGTGACGATGTGGGACAAGCTGTACAGCAGCGAAGACGCACAATACGCTCTCTGATGTTCACAAACAAGACTGTGTATCTATCTCTCTGTAAAGACTCATTTTAGCTTTAACTCTGACTCACGTTACTCAGCACAAAGACCACTGCTGTCTACCGATGTAAACCTGACAAAATAGTTTATTCTAATTATTGTTTCATGGGATTTGTTGACATTAATACAGAATATCTTCAGACTCGGCCCACACTAACTGACAGATGTGTAGCCAGGGACCAGACACTCATATCTGCCAGTTCATTAGGTACACTACTGGGAAAACAATCTAACCACAAACTCCGTCTTCCAAAACTGATCATCCACATGCATCACTACTGTTAGTTTTGAGATCCTGTTTGTGACGTGTTAGGGAGGAATTTGCGGTGATGACAGACAGTTAAGCTCAGATTCTTATACTAGGAAGGTGGGTCGAGGCAGCAAAGGGGAGATGTGTCGATATCCAGCTGGCCACAGAACACAAACATGATGATAAGCAGTCACACCGACTAGGAAATTATCATCCAGAGCTGTGCCTTAAGACAGCCAGACAGTGAGACTGAAGACGCCAAAGGGACCATGGCCTTGGCATAGACCCCAGCAGTAATCTAACAGAAACAACACAAACTTTCCATCGGGAAAAGAAATGATTCTCTAACAACTACCTTTCTGACGCTGTTTCTACATAAACTGAATAATACAACAGTCATGGAGCCAAGGTTTAGCCACGACTGTTTCGTTAGAACACATTCGTTTAGGTACGCTCATGTACCTAACCTTCTTTGTTTGTTAATAGTCTTCTTTCTTCTATTTAGCACTGAGGGATGGACACGAAGCAGACGAAGACATCTGTGTCTTGTGGAATCTAAAAGGTTTGAGCGCTCCAGCAGTTTTAACTTTGTAAAAGCAGATTTTGTTGGGACTATTTTCAGCTGCGGATTTATTCAGATTTCAGTGTTTTGATCGGCCTCCATCGCGGCGTCTAACTACTAACCCTCCATCCAACCGTGTAATTTCATTGTACAATGTTGTATAATAATAAAATAAAGCACTTTACTTTACGGGCAGGATGGTGTGTGAGTTATTTGAAAATGAAACTTAGGTGTCAGTTTTCATTGCGATAAGGAAACAGTGAAACAAAGCATGGCTTATTGTAGTTTTTTGTTGAACACTGGACTAATGCCTGCCACTTATATGCAGACTACTCATTCATTGTATGATCTGATGCTTTGTTGGATTTGTTGACAGTAATAATACAGAATATCTTCACAGAAAGACAACACATAGTCAGGCTGACGGGTTACTACTACTACTACTACTACAGTGACAGTCTGTTTACATGCCTTACATGCCATGGTTACATTACTGGTGACAGGCCAGGTGGCAGCCAAACGACCCAAACTAAGAGGAGGACACATTACAGTGGCATGTTCCTACCTGTTCCAGCAGGTAGATGAGCTGATCTCTGGCCAGTCTCTTCAGCAGAGAGAAGTCAGGGAACTCGGGGGAATCTCTCCTACTGGCACCGTGAGCCATGGTGGACCACAACAACGGGGACAGGACAACACCCACTCATCCACTGGAAAAGAAGAATATTCACCTAGTGCCCTAAAAATATGACATGCAACAAGAGAGAGGCTGCAAACAATAAAAATACACAAGAGCGACTAAATTAAACTGTGCTGCCGTTAACCAACTAGCTAGGTTAGCTTACAAGCTAAAAACAAATCTGTCACCTTACATGTTTTTACAACGGCGCCAAAACGCTGACACTGCTCTAAATATTTCCCCGCAACAAAAATTAAAATATGTAACACAAATTAAGCGACGTGTGAGTTTTCACACGCGCACAAAACGCGTTTAACTTGTATTAGACGCTACCTGCTTCCGTAGCTCAGTGGGCGGAATCGTTCTCATCATCGGCAGCAGCGGTTTCCAGTCGGACGCCAAAAAGGGACGGACCGCGACAAATTTGTAGAAGGATAGAGCGAAACCACCTGACGCTGCCTCTCTGTCACTACGCGTACAGTTACCAAAATGAACGCAGACGCGAGTTTATTGCTGGAAACGGTTCATTTTGCCGCAGAGAAACATCGCAATCAGCGACGTAAGGATCCAGAAGGAACGCCGTACATTAATCACCCCATTGGTAAGTGGCAGAGTTTGTTTTGATGCCTTCAAGTGCCGCTCGTAAATTACTTAACTCCCACTGAAGGTAAACTTTTAGTATCGAGTGGTTACTTTTTGAGGTATTAAAATAATTTATAATTTATCGATTCGTGTTGTTTTACCACAATAAAAAGAACTGAATGATTCATTAGTATTAAGTATATTTAAGATGAGTTAAATCATAGTTTGACTTATTGTCATTCAGGCTGAATTCAGGTTATCACTGGCAGTTGACTGGCTGTGTGTCCGGTGATTACAAATACTTTTACAAGTGCTGCACAAAACTAAATGAACAAATACAGCAGTGCAAGGGGAATATGTTGTACTAGTAGTAGTGGAAATAAAGTACTCTGTAGTATTAGTAGTAGCAGTAGTTAATTGTGAAGTGGGAGAACAGTTGTTTAACCAGTGTGCAGACGACATCATCACAGCGACATTTGTAAAGGAAACGTTTTAGTTCTTAATTCAGAACCACAGTGATGTGTAGCACAGACAGTAAATACAATTAACAAATGAATGAAGGTTTTTCTTCTGTAAGTTTTCATGTGCCACGTAACTAAAGCCGTCAGATAGAGGAGGAGCATTTATACAACAATGGAGCAATGTGCCGCGGAAGGAATGCGTTGTGTCAGACAATGATGACAGATGTCCGCAAGACCGGTTTGTTTGTGACTTTGATTTTTTTTTATGTGGAATTTGAAGAACAAAGGAAGTGAAAGGTCACTGGTTTGAAGTTCACTGGAGGGGGATCTGCACTGATGATGCTACAGGCTCCTGGTCCATGAGGCCATCTGCAAATTTAGCGATGCCTGAGTATAACATGAGATGTCCTGAAAACAGTTTTGCTGAATAATTCCCTCTTTCTTTCTCTGTCTATTTTTAAGGAGTAGCGAGAATCCTCAGCCACGAAGGAGGAGTAACGGACATCGAGGTTTTACAAGTAAGTAATCAGCTCTCTTTCTGACACGGTGTGCACATCACGGCGCCTTGTATCGCTGAGCCAGCCCGCTGTCCTCTCCCCCTCTCCTGCAGGCTGCTCTGCTTCACGACACGGTGGAGGACACGGACACCACTCCCTCGGAGCTCGAAGCCAAGTTCGGCCCCAGCGTGGCTCGTATCGTTCAGGAGGTGACGGACGACAAGAATCTGTCCAAGCAGGAGAGGAAGCGTCAGCAGGTGGAGCACGCGTCTCACTGCAGCCGCCAGGCCAAGCTGGTGAAGCTGGCAGACAAACTGTACAACCTGAGGGACCTGAACCGCTGCACACCCGTCGGTCAGTATTTCTGCTCTCATGCTGGGACGGAGTCAGTGTTATCTACGCTTTTTAAACAAGTGGTGTTAAATCCTTACGTGAAATTTTGTGGTTGAACAGAACAATCTGATAAAAGTTGAAGTAATGGGTTGAAAATGGGTGTTTTTTAAACATATGCACAGTAATACAGTCACCAGTTCATTGGAGTCAGCGTATCAAAGAGCAGATGTTGATACTCATCTAACATAGACTGTATAAAGATAGACGGTGGAACAGCTCCTCTAAGTGAAGCCAAAGCAAGTAGAGCTCCCCCTGGTGGCTGGCTGCAGTATAGGTCATAAGCTCCACCCACTTCCATGTTAGTGGGCGGGGCTTGGGCCAAACTAAAACACTAAAATACAGATGACAGATGGTTTCTGTCATTTTAGGTAGTTAATATAATACTGATGCATATTTAAGTGTCAATACTTTGAATAAGTTTCATTTTAGTTATTTGACATAATTGCAGCCACCGGTTACCATGCCAACCGTTCCGTAAAGCACGCTGTGAGGGCGTGAGAGTTGTTAAAAATAAAAAAGTGTATGATCCAACATTTCCTTGTAGTTGGTGGAGGTAGAGCAAAGCGAAGTTTTAATTAAAACGAAAATGCAGGTGAGTCTGGAGGAAGTGTGGGGGCGGGGCATCGATATCATGGCTCCACCCTCAGACCGTACTGATCAGACCCAGGAAATAGCGTCAGTCTGGCCAGTGTAAGGAAGTGATGACAGGTTGTCCTTATTTACATACAGTCTGTGGCTGTGGTAAGATCTGGCTCAGCTGGTTAGATGAGGCCGGGCAGGTTCCTCCACACCAGACTGTAGAGAACAAAATGGATGACGTGTCTCCACTTCCTCCCACCTAACAAGAGTGGAAGCAAAGACCAAATGCAGTGGAGTAAAAGTGTAAAACCATATTTTGTGTGTGTCTGTCTGGCAGGCTGGACAGCGGAGCGGGTCCAGGAGTATTTCGTGTGGGCCTCTGAGGTGGTGAGAGGCCTGAAAGGAACCAACGCGGCTCTGGAGGAGAAGCTGTTGGAGCTGTTTAAGCAGAGAGGAGTCCAGCTCTGACAGCACGGCGGAGAACGGACTCTTTAGAGCATTTTAATTTATGAATCAACACAGTTCATTTACATCTTTATTTCTATTTATACCTGTGTACATTCAGGGGAGAGAAATTGAGGGGATGTCGACACGGTGACGGATGCGACAAAGCGTCGCTTTAATTTCTGTAGAAACAAATGAATACTGTCTGATACGGTGGATGTAAAGAAATACTCTATAAATAATAAACTTTTTTTTATTACCCTATGTTGTAATGGATCTGTGTATTTTATTTAATGCAACTTTATAACTTGAATCCATTTGAATTTATTTGACAGGTTTAGTTACTTTATTAAGAAAGGCTTTTGCTTTCTTTGTGTATGCTTACATTTTTACCAGTTAACACGTCAGACATGGGGAAATCTGATTAACCAACATTAAGCAACTGCTTCCATGACATTAAAAACTGCTTGAGTAACAACTTCCTGTAGCTGAACCCGGACAAAACTGAAATTAACCACAACAGTTGATGTATTTTTTTCTTTTGTTTTTTTTGTTACAAAAGGGTTTTTGTGTGTATCTGTGCCAGGCTGCATCCTGCCAAGGACGCTTGTGGGTTCATATCTAGTTAATATCCACATGAATGAATACCAGGTCCAAAAGTTTCCCAGCAGAACACTGAATTGTCACAAGATGATCAATGTCATCTACTTCATAATGTTAGTGGTCATAATGTTGTGGCTGATCGGTCTTTGTATTTGGGGAGCCACTAGGGGGCAGCATTACGTTAATGAATTGCAGAATATCAACGGTCACTTCACTCCTCCGCTTTGTGATTATTTTTAACAAAATAAAATAAATATAATTATAATAAATTAAAAATAAACAACTAATTATATTTTCCCACTGGTTCCGCTGTGCTATTGATTTTAGCCACATTCGGTATTGTGCTCTGTCTTCTTCTTCCCGGGCGGAAGACGCCGTCGGAACAAATCCACTTCCGGTCCCTTCGTAGATTGTGTTGAACTTCCGTTTGACTGTAGCAACGGGACGGGCTCGTTTTGTCGCAGCTAAAGACCCGTGTTTATTTTTCATTTCAGTAGTAAATCGTCGACCGGGCAGCCATGTCTAGTCGCGAAGCGCTCAACATGAAGGTGCCGCCGATCCAGTCCACGGCCGGAGCCGTTCCGATCCGGAACGAGAAAGGTGAGGGCTAGCCGACCGTTAGGTAGCAGGCGGCTAGCGGTGTGCTAAGCCAGCTAGCATAGCGTCGCTTCACTATTTACACTAAGTAATACAAAACAGTACAATAAGCATATTATTTATTTATTTAATAAAAGTTCTCATAAACATTAGGAGCAAATCAAAATATGGGTAAAGTTTCTCTAACAGTAATATATGTGTGTCCACATAGTTGTGGTCAGATACGTAGATTTAGCATCAATACAGCAACACAAACCACCTTAAAAGTGACAATAAAGCAGATTTAACTCTTATCTGACAGGTTAGACATGAGCATAAGAGCACGATGCAGTAATATTTATGTCTGCAGACAGTTTAACTAACGAGTATTTTTATTGTTAGTGAATGTTATTGTAGGATAGATGCAGAATAACAGTAGGAATGCCAGATAATTTATTGTGTCACGTTCATTTTAGCTCAGTGGTCACATACAGCCCCTATATGATAACATAACAGAATAATAAACCTATAAGTAAGAGCAGTTTGAGCACATTGCTGTCAGCTGTTTAGTCCTGAGTCTCAGTGTTGTGTTCTGTCCACTCCTCTTTCTAAAACACTGGACAAATTAGCGAAAGCAGTTATTTTCATGGAAAAATTAAACGCCGTCTTCTATGTTATTTTCAAACTTCATGCTGTGGGCCAGATTAGACACTCTGGTGGGCCCTCTTTGGTCCGCAGGCCGTATGTTTGACTCCTGTGATTAAGGCTCATGTTTTAGATATATTGTGTTTAGAAGACTGAAGGAAACGTATTTATGTGTATCCCAGGTGAGCTCTCCATGGAGAAGGTGAAGGTGAAGAGGTACGTGTCAGGCAAACGTCCGGACTACGCGCCAATGGAGTCGTCGGATGAGGAAGAAGAGGACTTCCAGTTTGTGAAGAAGGGAAAGGAAGCAGAGCCGGAGGTGGAGCTGGAGGAAGAGGAGGTGTCGGACCCACGTCTGAAACGTCTGCTCAACCGCGTCTCTGAGGACGTGGAAGAGAGGTATCGCACGGCGCTTATGAGTTTGACTTTGAGGTGGTGTAAAGGATCTCTGATCTGACTCTCATTTATTTATCCTCAGACTTGCGAGACACAGACAGATCGCTGAGCCTGAGGTTGTGGCTGAGAGCAGCGAGGACTCGGATGAAGGCACGTGGCACCCGGAGCACGAGGAGAGCAGTGAGGAGGAAGAGGAGGAGGAGGAAGAAGTGGATGATGAGGTGGATTTAATGCTCCAGTTTCTGATAGTGTTTCCTTTTACTTAAATTGCTGTTAGGAAAGTTTTTTAACGCGCATGTGTTGATCGTGGGCAGGAAATTGAGAGGAGACGAGCGATGATGCGTCAACGCGCCGTAGAAAGGAAGAACGAGGAGATGGAGGTCATGGAGGTGGAGGAGGAGGGGAAGTCCGGGGAGGAGTCAGAGTCCGAGTCCGAATACGAAGAATACACAGACAGCGAGGACGAAGCAGAGCCGAGGCTCAAGCCCGTCTTCATTCGCAAGTACGAAGTTAAACGTCCCAAAATGTTTCTAAAAAATAAACAGAGAGCTTTAATCTCAACGTGCGTCATCTGTGTTCGCTCCAAAGGAAGGACAGAGTCACGGTGGCCGAGCGCGAAGCAGAAGAGCTGAAGCAGAGGGAGCTGGAGGCGGAGGCCAAGAAGCAGGTGGAGGAGCGACGGCGCTACACCCTCAAGATCGTGGAGGAGGAGGCCAAGAAGGAGTTTGAGGAGAACAGGCGCACGCTGGCCGCTCTGGACGCCCTGGACACGGACGGAGAGAACGAGGAGGAAGAGTACGAGGCCTGGAAGGTCCGAGAGCTGAAGCGCATCAAGAGGGACAGAGAGGCCAGAGAAGCGTAAGTAAACACGAGTAGATAAATGTTTAGCAGCTTCCAGAGAGCGAGGGGCTGCCGTCGTCGGTGAGGGATGATAATAATGGTGACGATTGTTGATCATTTCTCAGCATGGAGAGGGAGAAGGCCGAAATTGAGCGATTCCACAACCTGACGGAGGAGGAGCGCAGGGCGGAGCTGCGCAACAGCGGCAAGCTCGTCACCAACAAAGCCTCCAAAGGCAAATACAAGTTCCTCCAGAAGTACTACCACAGAGGAGCCTTCTTCATGGTGAGTTATCTGAGAACGTCTCATCTCACATCCAGAGAACCTCCTAAATGGTCTCTAACTATCAACATGTGGTTTCTGTTCCAGGATGAGGAGGAGGACGTGTACAAGAGAGATTTCAGCTCGCCTACTCTGGAGGATCATTTCAACAAAACCATCTTACCCAAAGTCATGCAGGTGGGTTGAAGACGAGGCTTGAGCTGTGTCCTTCTGTTTGAACAGATTTGGGCATCTTCTAGTGTATAAGCAGGAATCCCCAGATGGTTAGTGAAGTCTAAGTTTCATTTCTGACCTGTTTTCTTTCCCCCAGGTCAAAAACTTTGGCCGGTCCGGACGCACCAAGTACACCCACCTGGTGGACCAGGACACCACGTCGTTCGACTCGGCCTGGGCCCAGGAGAGCGCTCAGAACAGCAAGTTCTTCAAGCAGAAGGCGGCGGGCGTGAGGGACGTGTTTGACCGTCCCACAGTGAAGAAGAGGAAGACTTAAAGCGGGGCACGGGCTTCAAACGGACACGGTGCAGATTTAGAGACTGTGCAGAGATTTAGCTGCATCCTGGACTTTGTGTTGTGGAAGGAACGCGGCAGATCGACTGGTGCACCATCAGATTTCTATCGAGCTGTAAAATGCTTCGAGATACTTCCTTCACGTTGACGCAGCGTCTCGTGAAGTGATTCTGTAAATAATCGGCTTGGAACGTGATCTCGTACATCGAGCCTCACGCTGATTTTCTTGCTTTTCCAGATGTTGTAACTTCTTGTTTGAATAAAAGCCGTATTTTCATTGTTTTTACACACAAACGAGACAAAGTCAAACTGTCAACTTTTATTTAAAAAAAAAAAAAAAAAAAAACACCATCACAAGAGTTCAGCTCGACTGGTTTGATGAGAGCTGTTTGAAAAGAGAAGCAGTCCAGTGTGTGTAAGCGGTTTGTTCAGTTGGTCAGAGCCACCAGAGCCTCCACCACGTTCCCCATGTGTTCCCTCAGACTGCGCTCCGCCACCATCCGTGAAATCTCCATCTCTGACATCTGCACAAGAACATCAGTATGAGTCAGACAATGAGATTAAGAAACGTGAGATGGAACACATTCAAACACAACAGAGGTGATTGTAAGTTGTGGCCAAAAGTATATCGACATTAATTTGAGATCTAGTTTCTAAATTCTAATGAAGTAAATGTCTAAAACTGCATTTTCCTGTTTCAACATGAGATGCAAACTTACTCAAATGAGATTTATTCTGCCTCTAATCGACAGAAGTGTTTTGGTATTAGATCTGTTTCAGTCCTGCTTTAGTTTCCCATCATCTTGGAGATTTATGAGAGGTCATATATGTTGGACATTTACTTAATGTCAGCTCCATGTGGTGTATGTAGAGGATCTAATTGAAACTGCTTAGGTCTGTAAATGTATTTCCTCAGTTTAGATTAATTAAAACGGCTAATTCAGAATGAACTGAACATCAGCGTCAGTACTTTTTGTGTCTCAATGGGAGATTAATCTTTGTAGCCACGTTAGAAAACGTTAAGGAAAGTCTGTGAATGCTTTTACAGCAGCACACCGATGGTTTTGCAATTAAAGGTTCTACAGCAGGTTAACCTGTCGGTGTGCACCTGCACTGTGTGTGTGGTTTTATATTAAAACGGGACCAGAGCCGCTCGTCCCAGAATAAAATAAACTTACGATGAGCTCTACGTCCTCTTTCTTGATGGTGACTTTGGCCAACTCCTTTTCTCTGAAGGCACAAAAGAAAAAAATGTTCATATCAAAGATGTTTAAGATAAAATCTGGTTAAATAACATTAAAATAAATGAAGACAAAGCTGAACACTGATCTTACCTCTCTTGCTTGGCTTTTTGTTCTCGTGACCTTCTGTCTCCGATCACTGACATGGCCTGAAAACACAAACTCTGATCAAAACCTGTTGCAATTAATTAATTTATTATCTACACTGTAGATTAATACTGAAGACATGAAGGAACAAATATGTCTTATATTTTTGTCTTTTCTCAATCAGCTTCAAACAGTTTTTAATTAACAGATGTGTTTTTCTTTCCTTCTTAATGTGTTTTACACAGTCAGTTGTACTGTGCAGAGGTAGTGATGGTCCACACTTCTCTATTTAAATGTTATTCTTATCCATGCTATGACAAAAAACACTCAACTTAGTAAAGAGAAACAACAACCCATCTTCACTTTAGGACATGAAGGTCGGTCAGTCCAGAAAAATTCAAAAACAAATCCTCAACTACAGCTACAAAAACCATCAAACCCTAAAGTGACTCTAATCACCAAAGGCAGAACAAGACATTGCGATACATAGAAAGAATAAATAAACCAAAGAAAAATAACTTTCAGCTGCAAATGCAGAATAAAGCAATTGCGCATCTTACACTGCAAAAACTGAAATCATGAAACATCCTAAATCAAGGCAAAATCTGATGTTTTTTGGCTATCAGGATAATTCTTCTTACTATTTTTTTGTGTTTTTAAATTTATATTACATCATATTAAGCTACTGTAACTTGTAATTTATATTTTCTTACTGATTCTTAGTTAAGTTGATGCTTAAAATAAGAACTTGAAGGTTTTAGATGAAAACAAACAAGTGCAAAGCTAATTTGAAGTTCTAAAGTTAGACCTTTTAACCTCCATTACAGTGCAAAGTGTGAACTATTGCTATTGAGTAAACTCTTCTGTTCATATTTTCCATGCATCTGCACAAAACGACCTATTTTTAGTCTGAAAACATTAGTTTTAATGTATCTGTGAATATCTGTGGGTTCTTTGAGGCTACATAAATTAGCTCGGTGTGTTTTTACAGTGTAAGCTAGCTGGTTAGCTACAAAGCAGCTAGCCACAGAGAACCGTTACTCAATTATTAAATCTCTAACTGACTATTAGCATGTGTTGATTACTATTTTAAATATGGGAACGCTTTATAAACCAAAACATGCAACTAAATATGAAGCTAACTGAAGAATTCACGTGGTTAAGTGTCACATACGATGACCGGACAGTCAAGACAGCAACAGCAGGGGCCAGGGCCGCATGCTTCCGGTGCTAACGTTAGCCGACGGTTCTCACCGTTTCTAAGTCGGAGCTGGAGATTTCCTTCTCCTCCGCATAGTCCGTGACTCTCTCCAGGTCCGCGGCTCCGCTGTCATGTTTCCGAGGCTTCTCTGCGGGCTTCCCAGTGCAGTTTTCCTCGGCTTCCAGGTCCAAGTCGACGTCTCCCTCAGCCGCCATGTTTGCTCCAGTGAGGGCCGGAACGAAGAGAAAGGTTCCTTCAAACGTCGGAGGGAGTTCAGCGTAGTACCGGAAGACATTTTATTTTTTATTTAATATTACACAGGACAAGCGCTTAGAAGCAATTATTGTTTTAAATAAAATTCTGCACAGAATTATTTAGTAAGTATTCAGTAATATTTTTAACATAAAATGAATAAAGAAACAAAAGAGCAATAGCAGTCGCGTTGTAAGAAAAAAGTAATTACAGAAAATTAATAAATAACAGTGAAAGAGAGATCTTCAATTCCATATTTGTGTCTAGGGTGAAATTAAAGAATATGATTTATAAAGATAAATGGCATTCATTGATACTATCAGTTTTAAAGACCACAAAAAAATCTTTCAATACAAATTGTGAAACGTGTGCTAACTTTTAAGATTTGAGTTCAAAGTTGGCATGTTTTGTTAAAAAATGATTAAGAATCTCAAAATCCAACTGCAGAAAATTTTCCAGAATATTAAACGGGCTACAAAAAAAGCAAAGATGGTCCATTGTTTCCAGAAAACAATGAGAAGAAAAAAGTCCCTCACATACAAATTTAATTCAAAATGCATGTGGATTTATTTAAATTGCAGAAAACAAAACAAAATAAAAAATTAAAAAACGTTACGGCTGATGCATTATTTTGACAAAAATGTGAGTTTTGTCACCATGGTAACTGATTTGGTAAGAGAACAAGAACAAGAATAAGAATAAGAAAAACCTTTATTTGTCCCACAATGGGGAAATTGCAGAACACAGTAAACACGCACAGATTTGAACATTTGGACATCAAAAAAAAAAAACATAACGTAATGAAGTCGACTTACATAACATGTACTGACTGGGAATAGCACAGACATGATTAAATCGTGCAGCAAGATTTGTAAAACAATAATTAAAACTAAATAATAATAATAATAATAATGACACACAAATAAAACCCTTAAATATTAATCTCCAGCTGAGTTTTCCTTCCTTAGTCAGCTTTATGATTGTGGAACGACAGCTGAACAAGAAACTGACAAACTCTGTTACCTCTGCTGCCTCAATGACAATCAGTTTCTAGGCTATAGAAGTAGAATTTATAGTAAAATAACTAACATCTACTTCATGGTTCAGAGCTCCACTCCCTGATTAATTGACAATAGACAAATATACACAATGAGCCTCAGTTTCTGCGATAGTCAACTTCCAGAAAGTTGCAGTTAAAATCTAAATCAAGGTCAAGGTGATTTGAATGTAGAGTCTGTCCTTGAAGGCAGACAGACACTATTTGATGAAGTCTCATTTATTAAATCTTGACTATAAATAACAAATATTTAATTCATGTCATTGTCAGTGGAGTTATTTTTATTCTTTGACTTAATGTCACAGCCTCATCTCTGATTTGATCAAACTTCCATCAGCAGATTAAAGACACCTCATCAGCTCATTATTCTCCTCTCTTGTTTGAGAGTTAATGAGAAATAAGGGCAATAACTGGATTATGTGGCCCCTCTAACTGTCCGGGTTACTAAACCTCTCCGTTCTCTTCCTCCTTCTATTCTCGTCTCTTATAAGAGGTTTACTTGTGCTTCTGCCTCTGCACAGATTTCCTGAGTCTCCAGACGTTTCCAACGCTTTTGTGTACCTGAGCTTTTTCAAGCCGCCCACCTTAATCAGATTAAAGGAAAGAGAAACCTGTCTGTGCCTTTAACCCGATAAGCAGAGTGAAAACAACATCAGTGCTCTGCGGTGTCGCCCCGGGGGGAGATGTGCTGCGACGCCAGCGTCCGGAGGGATGGCACCTGGGCCGGAGACACGTCTCTGTCGTCACACAAACCCCTTCATCCTGCTCTATGACTGACAGCTGCGTTGACTGTGTGGAGATCCGTCTGGACTAGACCTCGGCGCCGTGATGTCGGGACACTGGCTTCGGCCTCAGGTCAGACTCTGCAGGACGCTGAGATTTAGATGCTGAAGGAGGCAGAAAAATGGCAAAACATTTTTTCCAGTGTGGGGAAAGAGTTTGCAAAGGGTGCATGTAGGTGAATGAGAAAACCTTGAAGTAAAGACGACTCCTGCACATAAAGGTCACAGCTTTAACTTCCTCTTTATGAGTGCTGCATAAACTAGAGTGTTTCATTTCAAGATATTTTCAAATGCAAAGTATATGCAAGCAATTAAAAAGACAGATTTTATGTTATTATAACTGCGTTTTATTGCACTGTCACTCTTCAGAGAACGGACATGAGACTTCTGAGAGTGTCTGGAAATGGGATGTTGTTAGTGGGGGGGTCTTTGAGGGGAGGGGCCTCTGTGGATCATCCCGCAGATACTTGATCAGTTTGGGATCTAGGGAATGTGGAGGCCAGGTCAACACCTTGTGCTGTTCTTCTTCCTAAAGTGTTTTTGTGGCTGCATCCTGCTGGGGATGGCTTCTGCCATCAAGGAGTGTCATTGCTATGGGGTGGGGGTGCCTGGTCTGGTCTAGGTGGGTGCTACATGTCTAAGTAACATCCACACCAATGAATGAAGCCAGGTCCAGAAGTTTCCCAGCAGAACACTGAACTGTCACTAGATGGTTCAGATGTTATTCACTTCTCCTGTGAGTGGTCATAATGTTGTGGCTGATCGTTGTATTGCAAAGAATGAAGGCTGGATATGTCCACATACTTTTGAGAATGTGGGTTAAATGAAACAATAACCAGGCGACCTGCCAGTTCATTAGGTACATGAGAATAGATCAGTGCTGCATTGAATCCTATCAGCATCAGATTAGACTAAACAACAGAAACATTTTTAACTTAATCCACAACAAACCAAATCCAGTTCAATCTGACGCTGTTTTACATCAACTGAACATTAAAACAGTCACGAAGGAGGATTTAGAGACCTGGTGTACCTAATGTTTTGTCGCTATTTCAACGCTAAACTCGTGGTTTTGGTGCAAATTCAAGAATACAGTAAATATGTTTCTATTAATAATCTGTCCTCAGTGTACGTCCCTAGGAGACGATGTTGATGCTGTGGACTGAGTCAGGTCCCAGGTCTGAATGAGCACATTGTGTTTCTACATGAAGGATTATTCTTAATGCTCTCAGCTGCATGTGAGTCATTTCTTTAAACACGTTTTAAAAGACGTCGTTCAGAAACCTTTGTTCCGTCAGACTGTTAACTGAACAATGAATAGATCTTTTTTCTCTCTCTCTCGTAAACAAGGCTTGGGCTTGGGCCAGCTGTCATTGCGCAAGCCTATTGAAACCATAGATTGAACGCTTTCACTCAGGCGGCGATTTGCATTCGCTAATTTGCTTTTGTTTGTTCCTCTTTGGCACTTCCTCCTCTCCCACAAGGCAGCAGCAATTATCTGAGAGTGAAAGGGGCCCCCAGGAATGCCGGGCCGCCGCCGACTGGAACCGCTCAGAGCGAAACGCGTGTTTACCACAGAGGCCGCAACACGTTGGAGCAGATAATAAAAACTCAAATTAAGGATGTTACATGAATGAACGTTTGGGGGTTTTTGTTTTTTTAGCTTGTGGATGAATTTTTAATCCAAAAACTTGTTGTATAATATATTTTTCTGGCTCTTAAACACAGTCCGATCAGGTCAAAGACATGTTTATAAATGACACAATTCATTTTATTCTGTACGCTCACGCTTAGCATCATATTTAGCCAAGGCATGCTTGAAAACGTAGGCAGTGGTGGTGGTTCTCCGTGCCTCATTTTGATAGTTGTGCATATTTTTATGGTAATTTCAGTCATTTTTCACATATTTGTCGTGCACTTGTGTCTCCTTTTGCTTATTGTGCTTCACTTTGGTCATTTTGTTCATTTTACATGCATTTGTGGAAGCTTTGTATCCTGTTTTGGTAATTTAGTATCTCGGTTTAGCCGGTTTGTGCCTTTTTTAACACTTTGGCATCTCTTTGCAGTTGTTCAAAGCGTAATTTTGACCATTTTCCATGTATTTGCAGTCGTTTTGTGTCTTTTGGGTCTTTATTGCTTCTCTGTGTTTGATTTCTGCCTCATTTAGGCTGTTTTGCGTTTCACTTTTGGTCATTTTGAGTCTTTTATCATTATTTTTCACTTCCTTATGGTTAAAGGAGGTGTCATTCCGATCATTTGCCGTTTATTTGAGGTCATTTGGTGTCTCTGGGGTGCTTTTGGTTCTCAGTTTGGTAATTTTGCATCACTCTACGGCCATTACGGGTCTTTACTTCTCTCACTGGTTATCTTAAATGTCTTTGTGCTCATTTTACATCATAGTTTGTGTTGCATTTTAGCCTCTTTCTGTCCTTTAGTTCAGGTAAAATCAATTCGCTGGTTATGTCGATATCAATGAATTTGTGACTCTCAGATGCAGTGAGGCATTTAACTTCAGTCCGTCCCTTTCATTCATAGCCGCTCCTCTGCTGCCTCTAGAGCCTCGGGCTAATCCAACAACCCTAGATATGCTGGAAGGTTCTCGGGGAGTCTCCGTTCACTGGGTTTGTAAGTCCAAGCCTCTTAGCCTGAACCGAGCTGACCTCTGACGTTTCCTCTTATTTAAACTCTTGTTTGTTACTGAGTTCACCTGGAAGTAAATCTGGCCGGATCACATCATGGCTCTTCTGAAGTATTACGGAAAGATGTTGGCACAGGTTGCAGTTTTCCAACATGCACATAAAGAGTTAGCAAGCTATAAACAACTTGGTCTGATAAAGTGGTTAAATATAACATCAAGGATATATACACTGGAAGGATAGAGGAGAAGCATCAGGGTAAGAAGAGAGGCAGATGAAGTGATGCAGCCATCATGCCTAGTGTCTACTGTACAAGCCTGTGCTATGGGGCAGTGCTATGGTCTGGGGTTGCTGCAGTTGCTCAGGTCTAGGGTCCCTACACTTTATTAACATGTGCATCATTTCAGTGTTTATCCATGACTGCCTTCTTCAGAGAGAGTCATTTGTACCTGTCTTTGTTTACTGTGGGACATCCCTCTTGTGTAATGAAGGAATAAAGTTGTGTGTTTACCGTCCTGCCGTGTTGTTGTTGATTAATTAAGACTTAAACCTGTAACCTGCATAACACCCACAGCTCAGAGAGTCTGGAGGACACCAGGCCCAGGCAGTCAGGGTTACAGGGTGTGAATTCAACAGGTGAAGAAGAGAACATCAGGTCTTTGTCATTTCATGCGGAGGCTTTGATGAAAGTTAAATGTGGGATAATGTGGGAGACGCAGCACTGGGTCAAATCCGACTCTGCGTCTCTGTGCAGGGACTGACGTCCCGTCTGAAGGTCATCCCAACTGAGAGGGAGGGCTGAACAGCGACGGGATTATCCTGGCGCTCCGCCCTGCACGCTAACCCAAATCTAATCTGACTCTCTCCTCTCTGCACTCAGCGCTTTTAAACAGCTACCAGACACGGCATTTCATTTCACTGCTGCTGCTGCTGCTGAGGGACGCGTTAGTGTCATGACATGCTGCATACTGCTGTTGTTTAGGTCAGGTTCCTGTTGTTTGGTAGTTATGGTTAGCTGCTGAGCGGACCCTACAAGCCAGCAGTGTTTAGTTAGGTTACGTTTTACAATGTTTGAAGTATCCTCTGCTGCTCAGTGGGCTTACAAGCCAGCAGCTTTTACTTAGTTTATGCAGATTATAGGTTAATTGTCATATCACATGACTGTAGGTTTGGTAGGGCCTCTTAGTTGAACAGGGCCCCTAATTCTGCAAGCTGAGTTGCACAGATTCAATTAAAAACTGCTTTAACATGAAGATTCTGACTGACTATCAAACTCTACCAGCATAATAACATTAAATAAATTATTAGCAAAGGTGTCTGCAGCTTACAACTAAAGCTTTTGTGAATCTCCACAGTGCAGCAGTCTGGATTGTGCAGACGTTAAGGTTAAAGTTCAAGGTTTTATGAAGGCTTATGATTGTAAAAGACACATGAAGGCTGTGGGAAAAACTGACAATTACTTGCAGGTCTTGCATGACAACAATCAGAGAGTCAGAAGTTCCATGTCTGGTCTCTCGGTCCTGTCTTTACTGATTCCATCCCAGGCTGCCCTGCATCCAGTCCGTCCCGTTTCACCGTTTCTCGGTTGTAATGCATTCGTGATAACCTTTCAGGATTATGGACGTGGCCTCTTTCTGTGAGTGACACACAGACTCAGACTTAGAGCAGGTCTCGTAGGAGGCTGAGAGGTGTCAGGCCTCAACATCCAGAAATCACACCGGGTAAATCTTTAATTTTGTAAATCTGGATTAAACACGAGTATTGCCCAATCCCATTGTACTGTGGAGTTTGTGCAGCTCTGAGGGGGGAGGGACGGGGAGGGACAGATGGGACTAACACATGGTCCCTGTCGGCCTCCTCCTCGCTTCTCTTCACCCCCTCCTCCCCTCACAGACTCTAATCTGACCGAGTAGGACGAGGAGGGGGAGGATGTGGGAAGGCACCGGGCATTCGCCACCACCTCTCCCTCTTTTCTGGCAGCACCCAACACAGCCGCAGAGCCAAAGCGCTCAGGGTATGGGCAAAAAAACAACTTCTTCCCCCGCGAGGCTGGACTGAGAGCAGCTGAACCCGGCGCTCATGCTGAGGGTCCCGGCTGCAGGGAGCCCAGTCGGACCAGATTCACAGCTAATCCAGCACCGGGAGCGCGTTAGGACAACCTGCCGGACTTTGTGGTTTTACTTTTCATTCTCGTTTTCAAACAGGCCCGTTAGAGGTCGGGGCCCGGCCTCTTTGAGGATGCCGTCTTTGCGTGCACTCTGAGGAAGAAAGAGGCATCTCTGCTTTGGAAGCCCATGGCCAAATGTAGAGTGGTGGTGGCTGATGAAAAGCAGTTTAGAGGCACGATGTCGGCCTCTCAGGGGATGAACCGCAGCGGGGTCTACAACTACTTCCTCAACATGGTGGCCTATCAGGTGAGAGCTGGTGAGAGGTGGCTGCAGCTGGACTCTCTCCAGTTGGTTTAGTATTCACACTGCAGGATGACAGCGTCTTAATGTCATTCCACAGACAACTGACAATGCTTTTTACATTATTTAGGAAAAGTTTATTGACATAGTTAGAGATGGTTTGTGTCCGGAGATGAATTGACGGCTCAAGTAGCAACAGGTCAAATTAAAAAGTAAAAAACTCAGTTATAAGACGGAGTATTAAAAGAAAAGAGTCCGTAGACTCTCAGTCATCCAGGTGATGGTCTGTCTAAGAGCTGCTGTGATTTGTGGGAGTCCACGGCGAAACAATATGTTGTTGCACGGGAAAATAATCTGTGTTACATAATTATACGATTGGGTCGTTATTGATGTGTAAGCAGCATTTCTAATGTCGTGTCAGGTCACAGTGAGGCATGTTTCTCTCAGAGATCCCATAGAGCTCCTATAGGTTCATGTTTTGTACAAAAAAAAATAACTAGTTGTGTAACTGTAGTGAAGTAAACAGATTATTAGTTATGTAAAAGTTTGCTTTGGATGCTTAGAGATGGCACGTCTTCGGTGGTGCATGAAGAAGAAATGAAGGCTGCATCAGTGAAGTACAGCAGCAACACGGCAAATTGAAAAATGAAAATACTCAAGTACAAGGAGACGTAGTAAAGTAAAAGTGAGTCTGTAGACTCTCAGTCATCCAGGTGATGGTCTATCTGAGACCTCCTCTGACTATCAGGTCATAGTGAGGCATGTTTTAGAAAGGACAAGTTGCAGAGATCTCTTAAAGCCTTTACTTTGCTTTCCATGAAAATAAATAACTATCCAGCAAGTTGAACGTAAAGTATAGCGCGTCTTCCTGAAATGGAAGAACGGATTAGTTATGTAAAAGTTTACTTTGGATGCTTAGAGATGGTGCATGTGTCTGGTGGTGGAAGAAGAAGAAATGAAGGCTGCTTCAGTGAAGTACAGTAGCAACGCATCAAATTAAAAAGTGAAAATGCTCTGTTACAAGGAGAAAGTGTGTCTGTAGACTCTATCTAAGAGCTCATCTGACTAGGGCAACTTTCAGAGACACCTTAAAATCAAGTGGAACATAAAGTATGTGTTTCTGAAATGGAAGATCTGATTAATTGCTTCAACGTTAACTGACTCTTAGAGATGATATGTGTCCGGTGGTGCAAGAAGAAGAAATGAAGAGTACTACTGACAGTAAATTAAGCAGCAACGTGGCAAATTAAAAAGTGAAAATTCTCAATAACAGGAAAGAGTTTTAGAAAGAAAAGTGAGTCTGTGTTTAAGAAAATCAGTTCGTTTCAGATTCTCCCAAATCTTCTGAAAAGCTCTTTCTCTTCTGACTTGTTTCAGTCTCTGCAGTGTTTCAGATCATCGTGAGGGCCTTTTTTAGATGAGGCAACTTTTGGAG
This sequence comes from Planiliza haematocheilus, assembly GCA_005024645.1. Taxonomy (NCBI): domain Eukaryota; kingdom Metazoa; phylum Chordata; class Actinopteri; order Mugiliformes; family Mugilidae; genus Planiliza; species Planiliza haematocheilus. The sequence goes on from SRSE01000008.1 coordinate 144,913, forward strand.
ATCCTTATAGATCTGTGTATGCAATAAAATAGCTAGCCAGGACTGTAGTGTGGTTGTAGTGGCGTTAAAAGCACAAGGTATGTCATTCTGAAATGAAGCAAAGTTGGAGGACGAGTAGAATCCGATGATGTTTACATACATGGAGAGTGAAAGTGGCTCGTGGTTGTGTTAACGTCAGGTGAAGGTTTGCAGATGCTGACAACACAACCATTGGTTTATTGTGTCAGAATGGTGTTGAATCAGATTTGTGAGGCCTTCATTTCCAGTTTGCATGTTTTTCATGGCTGCTAAAATGGACCCATGCATCTTTCAGAGGATGCACTTGTATTTGTGCTGCTGCTGCTCCATCGCACTCATGTAAAACCAACAGCAGACACATCAAACCTGACCAGGAGACCTCCTTGTTGTCCCCTGCTTCTGCTCCTCTCACTCCCAGACATGTCTGAGACAAGAGAATTGTGGGAAACGAGGTGAACGCCATTGTGCCACCATCCTGCAGTTACCTCTGGTGTCCACATAGGCCGCTGTTCTGCGGACGTTCACAGCTGCAGAAATGTTTCATGAAGCATCGGGTGCAAATTAAGACGACGCCCATAAACAGGTCATCCAGTGAAAATAGCAACTTTTTTTATCAGCTAATCAAAGCTGATTTTAAGAATGTAAAACCTTTTTATTTTTTGCTTTAAGCTTTACTGAGAAGGGAGGGATAACCAGCGAAGAGAACTACAGAACACAAAATGAAAATATATGCAGATAAAGTGACAGAAAGAGAAATTAATTTAAAGGTAGGAATATAAAAACTAAAGCAAGTTGAACTGTGAAGACCTTTTCACGGTGCATAACAAAAGATAAATTTGGATCAGAGGTGCATTAAGTAGGTGTATCATGCAGGATTAACGCTCAGATTAGCTTCCTGAATACCTGGAAGATGCAGGAGATCTGATAAGCATCTGCAAGCAAATAACTGTGTCCTAGATTGTGTGTGTGGAACATTAACGTGACTGTTTCTGATTTGTAAGACTGTGTCGTGCATTTCTTACAAACTACCTAAAGACTTTAAGTTTAGCAGCAGTTTGACCTGGATAAGCTGCATGACGCACTTTGCTATTTAGTTATTTTTAAATACAAGCAATTATTCAGTGTTTTATGCCAAGTTAAATCTCCCTCGCTGCCTGCAACAACTTAATTCGGCGACTATAAATCCTGCATTATAAACTTTAAACTAGGCCACAGGACAGACGCCTAGCTGTCCACAAGATGACTCGAAAAAGCTAATGCTAATTTAGTTGCCATGAGGTTTGCTGGTTTATATCTATAAAAAACAGCTGACTCAAGGACATGTTGGGTCAGTTCTAAAGTCCTTGGTGGAGAGTTTGGGTTTAAATAGGAACGTGTGTGACTGTTGTCCACCGGAAACTCGTCTATTAACGACCAGATACTCATCTGTGATTGGAGGATTCTGTTTTGATCCTGTTTTCGTTCCCCAATGAAGTTATTCTAACAAAACATCATCTGCCAGAGACTCCAGGTGTGAACAGTGGTGAAACGTTCTGGAGACAGATTTTGTGACTATGTTGTAAAACAATGGAGGGTTATACACAGATCAGCCACAACATTATGACCACCGACAGGAGAAGTAAATAACAGAGAGGGCAAGAGCTCTGTGCCAGAGAATAGAAAGTGGAGGATTCGAGAGAGGACAGAGAAGAAAGATGGAGGACATGTGTTTGGTGCATCGTCCCCCAGCAGCCTGGGCCTATAGCAGCATAACTAAGGGATGGTTCAGTCCAGCCCTAACTAGTAGATTGATCAAAAAGGAAAGTCTTAAGCCTGACCTTAAAAATAGAGAGGGTGTCTGCTTCACGAACCCAAACTGGGAGCTGGTTCCACAGGAGAGGAGCCTGATAGCTGAAAGCTCTACCTCCCATTCTACTTTTTGAAATTCTAGGGACCATAAGTAGGCCTGCACTTTCAGACCGAAGTGATCTGTTGGGATGATATGGTACAATGAGGTCTTTAAGATATGATGGAGCTAGGCTTTTGAGGGCCTTGTATGTCAGGAGGAGGATTTTAAATTCTATTCTAGACTTTAAGGGGAGCCAGTGAAGAGAAGCTAAAACTGGAGTAATATGATCTCTCTTGCTAATTCCTGTCAATGCTCTTGCCGCAGCATTTTGAATATTCCCACCTGTCAGTCTTTTAGAACTGAAGAAGCTACTTGAAAGTGTCTTAAATGAAATGTCTTAAAGAAAAATGTCTGTGAAGGTTCTCAGTCATCCATTTTATGGTATATCCAAAACAAACAAACAAACAAAACATTTTAAACAAGTCAGCTGGACCTGTAGAGTCCTTGTAGGGACTAAGAGAACCTCAAACTTCTGTTTTCTAGAGGTGAGCAATGTTTACAGAGACCTTTCAGTCTTGAGTTCAGGTTATTGTTTGACTTCTAGTTGTGACAACATCTTCAGTCAAGATGGAAACCTTCAAAAAATAAAATAAAAAGATATAGAAAACTATCAACAACGACACAAACGCTCAGAGACAGGGAGATGTTGAATGATCTGATGTCCTGCAGCAGCTGCCACATGAGCAGTCAGTGGAAAAACTCTCCATTAAGTCAACAGCTCTCAACCGTTCAACGAGATGGATGGGTTGCAGCGAACAGTCCCTTTAATCATATTCCACAACAGTGACTGCACACGATTAAAGATCTATTTTTATTCAGTCTTCACCGAGAAGACGCTGGATTATCTTCTCTGTATTATCCATCAGATTATAACTTGCACGTGATGAGTAATAACATGTACCGGATTCACGTACTCTGCTCCGGCGTACTCAGAAACCATCCAGTGCATGTACCTGGTACCTGCAGCAGTACCGGATAATGAAAATCAACAGAGAAAAGCAGGAAACCAGAGACTCTTTCGCCTGTCCCGCTCATCCTCTTGTGACCCCAATAAAACCAGACAGACCTTCAGACTGCAATCTGCGGAGTTTACCGAAGCGTCCGACAGATGTGCACGCGGGTTTTGCCTCCTTAGGTTTAGTGCAGGATCAGCGGCGTCGGGCTTTCATCCAGCCGTCCACAGCCCTGATTTATCCGAATCAGAACCAGCCAGATGCCGTTGGACTCATTTAGTGTAATCTGCCACCAACTGCACCGCTGCCAAATGCTCTGAAATGTAGGTTGTCTCATACGCTGACTGTCCCTCAAACTGCTTGGCCTTTAACACTGGGACTTTCAATCTCCTTCCACATTCCACCATGTTCTGAAAGCAGGACGTTTATGGAGCATTGGTTGCTCGATGAAACGCCCAAGAAAAAGGTTCAGTGAGCTTATAACTCTAATTTACGGTTCTGATAAGGGAGATATGTTTTTTGATTTTACTCTGGCCTGGTGATGAGGTTGAGGTCTGGTAACTTGGTGAAGGTAGCAGGGAATAGAGGACCTGACAGGATTTGACAAAAGGCATAAAAAATAAGGAAGAGTAATACAAACAGTCCAACCAAAGCCCAAGCACAATGGTAATCCAACAGAAGCCCAAAGAAAATACAAAAACCAAAAAGAAAACCAAAACATTCCAGGGAAAACCACGGATTGAATTTGGAGATGTTTTTTTAAGTGACATTGTTAAACTACGGTGGCACAGTGGGGTGGTGGTTAGCACTGATGCCTCACATCAAGAAGGTTCTGGATTCTAATCCATCATGGCCAACTGGGTTCCTTTCTGTGTGTAGTTTGCATGTTCTCCCTGTGTCTACATGGGTTCTCTCCAGGTTCTCCAGCTTCCTCCCACCGTCCAAACACATGCTGGTTAGGTTCATTGGTGATTCTAAATTGGCCGTAGGTGTGAGTGTCTCTCTGTGTTAGCCCTGAGATAGACTGGAGGCTCCAGCCCCCTGCGACCCTCCAGAGGACAATCAGTTACAGAAAATTAATGAATTCACCAGGAATAATACACTTCCTGACCTAAAAATGTGGATTTAACTAATCAAATAGGTAGATCTAGGTCTAGGTTCAGCAACATTATGAGGTCAGCTGACTACATGAATATACTGAATGAGCAGCTTATTCCATCAATGGATCATATTCCAAGATGACAATGTCAGGATTCATGGGGCTCAGATTGTCAAAGAGTGGTTCAGGGAGCATGAGATGGATTGTTCCACCACAGAGTCCAGACCTTAACCCCATTGAGAATCTTTGGGATGAGCTGGAGAAGCTTTGAGCAGTGGTCAGACTCTCCATCATCAATACAATGAATGCAACACTGGATGGAGAGAAATCTGGAGACATTGGAGAAGATTATAGAAACAATGAGACAGAGAATGAGCTGGAATCAGAGATAAATGAGGTCCTATCAAACATTAGAGCGTGGAACCTTTTATTTTGGCCAGGCTGTGTATTAATGAAAGTGTTACAGGGGCAGTGTCAGGAAGGATTGCATGGTAATGGGAGTAGGACCCAAATGCAAGACAAAGAGGGCTGAGGCAGGAGTTGAAAAGACAAAACTTAAAGTGCTGCAGGCATGGCAGGAAAATCTAAACTTGAGGAAACAAAAACTTCAATGAAACCATGAAAAAGTGAGCTACACAATGAGAGGGAAAACTATGACAAGACATGAACAACAAGAATCATGACATGAAAAGCAAAGCAAGTACGACCTGGCAGAGAACAAAGGGAAGGCAGGGTTATATACCACACACAGGATGGAGGAGGTGACGAGACACAGGTGAAACGAATCAAGACGAGGAAGACAATCACAAAGGCGGGAAGATACAGGAAGAGACACAAGACAGGAAACTAAGAACTTAACAAAATAAAACAGGAAACTGAAAACAGAAAAACTTAACACCAAACCATGACTGTAAAAAAACAAGGACTTAACAAAATAAAACAACATAAACCCAATAAAACTAATCACAAACCATGACAGGCAGGGAACAACAGATTAAAATACAAAAAATACAGAATAAGGTACAAGAAGAGACACTATATGAAAGTAAATATATGAAGGTACAAAACATATTTACATATCACATCAGGTTAAAGTAGCTAGAACCAAAATGCTGCACCAAATATTGCACCAAAAAGACATGATGTGATGTTCTTAAAGGACGTCCTGCAGAGCTCCTTCTTCCACTGTGGGTGCAACTCCGTGTGAAAGTAGTCCTGCTCTAAATCCTCCTCTGTGATCGTTGTAATGTACAGTTGATGCTGAAACAGAATCAGAAAAGGTGGTGATTCAACTTGGAGGATGTAGTTTTAGTTCGTCAAACCAAATTGAAGGCCAGGAATGTTCTGGAGCCGCAAGAGAGACCCACACAATGTTAGGCAGGTGGTCATAATGTTATGTCATTTCTCTTGTCCTCAGATATGCTGCTGCTGTGGACCGGCCCCCTGCTCGCTCTGCTGTGCCTTCTGTCCCCCGGTCAAATCGTCAACCAGCACGAGGGTCATGTACACCCTCTTCCACATCATGAGCTGCGCCGTCTCCTGCCTCATGCTGTCCCGCACCGTCTCTGAGCTCGTCAGGGAAAACGTGAGTGACGGGGAGCTCGTCCAGTTTGTCGCCTTCTCGTATCACTGTGGTGTCTGGTAACAGGATGTTGTTAGTGGGGGGATTTGGGATCTAGTGAATTGTAAAGTGTTTTTGTGGCTGCATCCTGCTGGGGATGGCTGCTGCCATCAAGGAGTGTCATTGCTATGGGGTGGGTGTCCCTGGTCTGGTCTAGGTGGGTGCTACATGTCTAAGTAACATCCACACCAATGAATGAATGAATGCCAGGTCCAGACGTTTCCCAGCAGATCAGTAATAATAAATAATAATACATTTTAGCAGATTTAAAAAATAGAAATGAGAAACCATGGTGGACAGTCGTGCAGGTGGAGCAGTAAGTTTGAGTTGAGTCTGAGGAGGATCTGAGAGTCTGGGAGTTTAGACAGATGGAGCTTGGTTGTGAAGGGGCTTGAAGGTAAGGAGCAGGTCCACTGAAGGAGTTCGGGTGATGGTAGGGGCTGCAGCGCTTTGGACCAGTTTATGGAGACATTTTCAGGGTGGACCAAAAAGAACAGAGGTGCAGTAATCGATGGATGAAGTGACGACAGGGATAGAGGTGGTGCTCTGTGCTAGGGATGGGCTTGGTGGTTTTAATGTTGTGGCTGATCGGTGTAGCTTTCATTTTCATTGATGCAAACCAGGAACAAGCTGATGAAATGAAAATAAAAAACTATGTAAGGTCTCGACTCGATATCGGATATAATGAGATGAGATGAAAGTTTGGGTTAAAATGAAAAGAAAACTGATAAAATCTACTTTAGAAGAGTTAATTCTGCAAAAAAGTGAAGAGTCGACAGTTAAAATAAATGTGAATTGATAAAACACTAAAATAAAAAATAACTATAAAATTATAAAATGAGTAAGAACATCTTAAAAAAAAATAAAAAAAGACATCATGACAGCATCATAGGAGGTTCTTGTTAGTGTAACTCTGAACTGTTGAACTACATGTCTGGAAAAAAATAAAATAAAATCACAGTTTACTGTTTAAAACAGGATTATTTAGCAAATACCAATAAAATATAAATCCTCTCCCTCTGAGATCCTCATCAGGTTTTTCCGTGGCCCTGGAGCATCTCTGCCCTTTGGAAACAGCTTAAATCAAATCTGTTATCAGCCCAGTGGAAGCAGAGTAATGTCTCTCTCTCTGTTCTCTGTCAGGACATCAGTGAAGAAGACAAACCAGAAACGAGAGCGTCAAAGCAGCGTTACCTGTCACTTCTGCAGTCTAACATATCCGTCCGTGGATCCAGTGGTAAACGTGGCCCGTGTGTCGTTTCAGGTGCCTTTCTTCAACATGGTGTGCGACCAGGCTCACGGCGGGGGCCACTGTGAGATGCTGGTGGGCTACTCGGCGGTCTACAGAGTCTGCTTTGGCACTTCCTGTTTCTACCTGATGATGGCGATCTTCCTCATAGACGTGAAGTCCAGCCAGGACTTCAGAGCGCTCATCCACAACGGGTCAGTCTGATTTATCTCAACCAAGGCTTTGATTCCAGGAAATTATTCTGTGGAAAAATGTTGTCACGGATCTAAAAGTGCTTAATTTTAGACATTAATATCCTAAAAATGACTTTTTAGTGACTTCCCTGAATCTGTATATTTAGAACAGACTAGATCCCATCCAGAAAAGTTTCCACTTTACCTTTAAATAGTTAGGTTTGGAAGGGAAAGTGTTTTCCCCTCAGCTCTATTTAAAGCTCACATTTCCATCACGGCACAGTCGATTAGAGTCGTGACGTAGCTCGGATTAGGATTTGACACACTGGACCGCTGCTCCTCTTCTCTCCTCTCGGCCACAAATCTTAATCGGTGCAGCGGTGAAAGGCTCCAGGGTCTTTAGCTGCAGAGGTCACAGCTCTTGTAGTGGTCTGCACGGGGTCAGTGAGTGACCCAGTGCCCCGCTGGAGCCCTCTTAAAGAGCAGACGAGGTTCAAGTGGAGACAAAATCCGCTTGAAGCTCATTTAAATGTTTTAGTTTGATTAAAGATATAAACACAGTGAACTGCACCAACAACAAATCAACAACAAATCAGCTTCATGCAGCAACATGTAAACACTGTTCAGGGAAATGCACTGTAAAATGTTTTCATGCAGTTTTGTTAAATCCACTAATAATTTCTACGACACAACTGCAGAAACGCAAACAGCTTGTTATTAGTTAACTTAAAAAAATAAAACAATATCAGTTTTGAAGTTTCGATCTGATCTGAGACATAAGAGTTTAATAACTCATCGTCTTACCGCAGCTTGTAAACATTTTAAAGGACAGTGCACTATAAAATATTTTCGAGAAATGTAGTGAAATCAACTAATAGTTTCATTATTTAATTATTTTAGCTTAACTTCAAATCTGATTTCTCTCTGCCCAGAATGAAATGCAAAAACCTGTCATAGCATGTTGGCTAATCTGTTTTATTGTTTGAAGAAATTACACGTGAAATGGAGAAACTTTTGGCTGACTGGGCAAGAAATTTCTGCAAATTTTCCTTTTTATGTTATAATTGTCAGGAAGGGTTGGCGGGTGGTGGGGGTAGGACCCAAATGCAGGACAAGAGCAGCAAAGCTTGAAAAACACTAGTAAAAAAATACGTGAAAGATTATAAAATAAAAAATGGTTGTGTTAAAAAGGTTAAAATAAAATAAAATAATAAATAACAAAATTGAACATTACATAAAAATAAATTTAATTAAATAATAAATAACCCACTTAATAATATAAAAATAAAATAAAATAATAAATAACAAAATTGAATATTACATACAAATAAATTAAATTAAATAATAAATAACCTGCTCAATAATATAAAATAAAATAAAATAAAATAAAATAAAATAAGAAATAACAGAAACAAAATAAAATAAGCACAAAACAAATACAACGCTTGCATATGCACAAATCTTCAAGAGATAGAAATAGAAGTAAATATACACTATATACATGGGACGGATAAATGAAAGGATAAATGCAATAATACGGATGGAAAAGCACTGACATGGATAAGATTTAGTTATCTGACTGATAAAATAATAAAATAGGTGCACCTTTCTTTCTGTTGAAAAACTAAAACAAAACTAGAAAAGTAAAATATAACCACAAAAAAAAAAAAAAAAAGAATTATTAAATCCAATCTGTTAGCTCACATTGAACACCATGCCTTCACTCACCTGTCCTTTCTCACGTAGGTTCTGGTTCCTGAAGTTCATCACCCTGCTCGCGATGTGCACCGCTGCCTTCTTCATCCCAACAGAGTCCTTCCTGCACGGTGAGAAACTGATCTGTGCCTGAAAACAAATGGCAGCTCCTCCTGAATCCTTCTAGAGGGCAGCAGAGCTCTGCTCCCGTTCACCCGCTGCAGGGGGATTCATTACTGGAGCATAAATCTCTGCGGCTTGGTTTTTCACTTTGTTTGGCAACAATAAAAGTGACTGTGATACAAGCCTGATATGTGAGCTGATTTATGATCTGCAGTTTGACGTCTTCCTTCCTCCCTCTGGTTGTCTCTCCTTTAAACACATCAACGGACGTCTCTTTGTCTCCTTCACCTCTCTCAGCTTGGCATTACGTTGGCGTAGTGGGAGGATTCGCCTTCATCCTCATCCAGCTCATCCTCATCACGGCTTTTGCGCACACCTGGAACAAGAACTGGTGAGTGAGCGGGTCGAATGAATAACACGTGTCGTCATGTTTTGTTAAATTTACAGTCTTTAATCTGGAATAAAAACGCCATTACTGTGATTCCAACCTTTTCACCTTTGCCGTTTCAACGCCTCAGTGCAGCAGCCCTCAAAGCCAGCTCCATAAAAGAAACGACCTGAGTCATGACCTCCACCACAGCCAGCACTTAAACTGAAATAAACTGGAACATAACATCCGCTTTGGAGCAAACGCCTGCAGAGGACAGTTCAGCGTCTAGTTAAAGAGCAGCACATGGTTTTTGAACGACATGCTTTTACTGTTTATGCGTCAGGTCGCCTCTTGACACTGATGCAGTGAAGGATTTGCTCCACAAAGTTATATTCATGTATTTATTGCTGGATCACAAGCCTAAAGACAACCTGTATCTGCTGCATGTTACACAGACACACATCGACATATTGTGGACAAAAGGGCCAAGATCTTGTATTGATGATGGAGAGTCTGACCACTGCTCAAAGCTTCTCCAGCTCATCCCAAAGATTCTCAATGGGGTTAAGGTCTGGACTCTGTGGTGGAACAATCCATCTCATGCTCCCTGAACCACTCTTTGACAATCTGAGCCCCATGAATCCTGACATTGTCATCTTGGAATATGATCCATTGATGGAATAAGCTGCTCATTCAGTATATTCAGGTAGTCAGCTAATGAACCTAGACCCAGATCATAGCACTGCCCCATAGCACAGGCTTGTACAGTAGACACTAGGCATGATGGCTGCATCACTTCATCTGCCTCTCTTCTTACCCTGATGCCCCCATCACTCTGGAACAGGGGAAATCTGGACTCATCAGACCACATGACCTTCTTCCATTGCTCCAGAGTCCAATCTTTATGCTCCCTAGCAAACTGAAGCCTTTATTTCCAGTTATCCTCACTGATTAGTGGTTTTCTTAAGGCTACACAGCTGTTCAGTCCCAATCCCTTGAGTTCCCTTCACATTGTACGTGTGGAAATGTTCTTACTTTCACTTTCCTGATGCTTCTCCACTCTCCTTCCAGTTTCTAATAATGCCTTGGACAGTTCTTAACCCAGTTTTAGTAGTTTCTTCAATCTCCTTAGATGTTTTCTCTGCTTGACGACAGACGACCACAGGATGTGTCTTTAGACATGGTTGTTGAAGAAATGAGAAGCTGCTCATTGAATCAGCCATGACGAGTGTTGCTCCTTCACACCTGCTCTGATAGATTCAGCATCTGTCCAGCAGAACGATGCTCTTTAAATCATTCAGGCCGACTTTAGCAGCATCTGCCCCGAACAGATGAACAGATGTGCAAATATAAGAGCCAGAGCCGTGTTTACACTTCATCAGTAATCAGTTCTCAAAAGAGAGACTCCAGACCAACTTTCAGCCACAAAATAGTTTCCAAAATCCCCAAATATTCCCTTCGATGTCATTATGACAAACTAATTGATTACTCGACTAACTGAGCGACACAGATTTGACATAACTACTGTCAGGTTAAAACCCCTTCATGGATATGATTGGCTACGACTACGTCATCTTGTTCTTTTGTTTCCTCCCTCCTGATGAGCCAACCCCTGCATCTTCTTCTCATCGCGTCCTCGTTCATTCCACCAGACTTGCCCCAGATGTTACTCACCGCGTCCAGCTGTTGCTGCCGCCGTCAGCCTCTCTCAGCCGGCTCTGCAGAGTTGTAGCAGAGTCGGCTAAGAGGATTTATTCATTCAGGACCCTTTCCAAAGCAAATGGAAACAACGAGAGAATCCTCTTACTCTCTTTGCAGAAGTGTAGCGTAGAGACGTTCTCATTCAGGCTCAGCCCCCGCGAAACTGTCTCTCCTTTCTGGGTTTGCAGGTCAGAATGCAGGCTCTGCAGTGTGAAAGGTTTTCTTTCCATTATGCTCCATTATTGCTGGGAACACAGCGACGCAGCTGGAACTGGAACCGCTGCAGAAAAACGACATATTTTTATTGTTGCACACCGTAAAAGCCACTGCAGGTTGGATTCCTGCTTGTGCCACTGACACACTTTTCAGAGGTGCAGCAAAACGCAGTCGTAGGCTGAAACCACATTAAGAAATGCAATGAATTATTGAAAACCAATGGTGAATTGGTAGATTATCTTATGAAAATGCTGAAATGCAAGTGTAAAAGTATTAAACTAGACACTCGACCATTTTTGGATTTTTCTGCAGCTCAAAAATGCTTAAAAAACATTCAGGAAGTCTTCATTTTTTAATGGTTTTGCACCATAAATACATCCCTTATAGTTTCAGGGTTGTTTATCATCAGACAGAACTTAAACCTGAACCATAAACCAGGACTGTGAACGTTATTCTGTCCATGTGAAACTGAAACCACCCCACTCCTCCCTCAGGTTGACGGGAGCGGCAGAAAACAAACGCTGGTACCTGGCGGTGATGTGCGCCACCCTCTTCTTCTACACCATCGCCACCATGGCCTTCACCTTCATGTACAAGTACTACACGCACCCCATCGCCTGCCACTTCAACAAGGCCCTGCTGTGGATCAACCTGGGGCTCTGCGGCCTCATGTCCTTCATAGCCGTCACGCCGTGCGTGAAGCAGAGTGAGTCGGTGAAACTCTCCCGCGTCTGTCATCGATTCTGAAATAACAGCCGAGCCAGCATCCACCTGTTAAAACCAGCTGATTATAATAGTTAGATGTAGGCTAACATTATGTGGAGTCACCTGCTGTGTCTGCACACGTCTGGGTTTTATGATTGAAACATGCAGCTGTTTACTCTTTAAGGTTTCACTGCAACAATTCAAACTCCTCCATATTTATCTCATCCTAAACATTTGCAGTTTTTACATTAGCTGTGTCAGATAAAAGTCTTTAATCTGCAAACAAAGAGTTGAGATGGTTTGGTTAAGGTAGGGGATGTGTGTCTGTGTTACGGTGTGTATTCTGACGATGTCCTGACTCTCTCGTCTCTGCAGAGCAGCCTCGGTCCGGGCTCCTTCAGGCCTCCATCATCAGCTGTTACGTCATGTACCTCACTTTCTCTGCGCTGTCCAGCCGACCTCCAGAGAAAGGTACGCTCAGTATCCTGACACGGAGCAGGAGATCACCGTGATAACTCTGACACACAAACGTGCACAGAAAAGAGTCGATCAAAGCAGAAACACACGTGCAGCGCTGTCTTCTTTGTTTTTAAATGCTGTTTAGAGCTGCACTAATTAAAAAAGATGATGCATGACATTAAAAGTGACGCGACACAGAGCTGTTCCCTTGGTCTCTGCATTTTACCTTCGCTGCTCACTTCTCAGCAGGAAACAGGAATGCTCTTCTGAAGCTTTCATCCCAGCATCTGGGGCCCCAGACTGTATTTATTATTTTGACAGTTAAGTCTAAAGGACTGGGCTAAATAACAGAAACACTATTAATTGAATGCAGTTTAACAGAAACCACAAACTTCATCCTCTACTAGAATACTTCATTAGTGAACCTAATGTTTTGGCATATGAGTGTACATCTTGACAAGGAACAAGAAGAAGAGGAAAAGGATTAAGAAGAAGATAAAAACAGAAAGAAAGAAGAAGATCAAAGAAAAGGACAAGAAGCAGAACAAGAAGAAGAGAAAAAAGATCAAGAGCACGAAGACAGAGAGAATGAGAAGGTTAGAAGAAGAAGATAAAAAATGGAAAAGAAGAGGAAGAATGAGATCAAGAACAAGAAGCAGAACAAGAAAAAGAGACAAACAGAAGAAAAAAATAAGACGAAGAATAACAACAACAGCAACAAGAGGCACAAGAACAAGAGGAAGAGGAAAAAGAACAAGAACAAGGAGAGCAAGAAGAAAAAGACAGAGAGGAGGAGAAGCTCAAAGGAAGAAGATAAAAAATTGAAAAGAAGAGAAAGAATGAGATTAAGGACAAGAAGCAGAACAAAAAGAAGAGACAAGGAACAAGAACAAGAAGACGAAGAAGAGAAGCAGATCAAAAAGAAGAAGAAGAAGAGGAAGATAAAACATGGAAGAGTGAGAATAAGATCAAGGACAAGAAGCAGAACAAGAAGATGAGAAAAACAGAAGAACAAGAACAGGAAGAAGAAGAAGAAGTCCTCTTCTTGCCTCGTCATTATCGGTGTAATGGAACAAAGTGTCTCCTTAAGTTCCTCTCCTTCTCTTCACACATGTACTTGTGTGTACATCAGATACGAGCTTCTTATTGTCGCCCTCTCCTGAAGCTTCAGACCTTATACGACCTTATATGAAGTGCCCCTATGCACACACTCACGCAATCCTCCATAATTTGCCTTTCCTCTTCTTTTTTTCCTCCTAATGACTCACCTGTTGGCTCCAGGTGAAACAAAGAGCCTCCACATGGCTCAGACATTAGTGCAGCAGCTTGTCAGAGGCCCCCGTGTCTTATCCAGGGTTTACATCTAAATCACGCATGCAAATATAGACGCACACACACACACAGATAATCTGGGATGAGATGTGCTCTGACATGCTGCCCGCTGGGCCGGTGGCCTGTGGTGAGGCCAGACTGGAGGATATTTGTTTCACATTCCTCCTGGATCCATTGACAACATAATAGCACAGACTGCCAGTGTCATTAAATGTGTTCTCACACAGCGCGTTATGATGAGAGAGTGTGTGTGTGTGTGTGTGTGTGTGTGTGTGTGTGTGTGTGTGAGGGGTTACGTTATGATGTTCAGGTTTCCTCGTACACACTAAGCTGTCAGTCTCTTTTATTCAAGTGAGGGCAGCTCAGATAACACCAGCTCGCCAGTTCATTAGGTACCCTTAGCAAGAAGTACTATACTTGAAGTTCATTTTGTTATTAAGTATACTTGAGTATAAGCCTAAGTATAGTAAGTATACTACAGACCATGTATTTATAGTGTACTAGAAAGTATAGTAATTTAATACGTCTTCTGGCTAAATTGGAACGTTTTAAAGTTTATACTTATACTTTAAGTAAACTTTTATAAACTAAAATATGGATTAGAAGTATGTAACTAGTAAACTAGGATTATATAGATGAGTGTACTTGTAGTGTACTAGAAAGTATACTAATTTAATACTTCTTCTGGCTAAATTAGAAAGTTTAAAGAACACTTTAAGTAAACTTTTATAAACTAAAATGTGGACTATAAGTATAAACCTAGTACACTAGCAGTATATAGATGAGTGTACTTGTGGTATACTTACTTTTATAATCTTAAAAATGTTCCAATTTAGTCTGAAGAAGTATTACATTAGTATACTTTCTAGTACACTACAAGTACATGGTCTGTAGTATACTTGCTATACTTGAAATTCAAGCATAAAATAAAATTCAAATATACTACCTTGAGTTTAGTATAAAATAAGTATACTTGCAGTACATCCTAACGTAGCAGTCCTGCACTAAGTCCTCTCTGCCTTCATGAAGGTTATGGTGTTCGGCATCAGTTTCAGATAACTGAGAGAGCTCTTCATTAGACTGTTTTCATTCTGGAGGCTGTGGTTTGGAGAACTTTTTAAATTGTATTGAGTTTTACCTGTTCCTATTATTTTGACAGTCCCCCCTTTAAGTCAGTGGGTGAGGCTAAATAATGGAAACACTTCTACTTCAGTCCAGTTTAACAGCAACACAACCACCTGTGCAGGACTCTTTATTATTAGCATGCGTTGGTTTTCATCAGTGTGCCTAATATTTTGGCGTATGAGTGTGTATTTTCTATTTTACCTATCCCCGGAGATCCCTACAGACAGAGCAGGACAAGAGCAGAACGTTTGTGACTAAAACTTTAACCAGAAGTGATTCGTTATGGATGACGATGACGATGAAGAAGAACAACAACAAAAACGAGAAGAGGAAGAAGAGGAGGACAAACAAGAAGATGATGATGAAGGAGAGGAACAAGAAGACAAGGAACTAGAAGAATAAAACGAAGAAGATGAGGAGGAGGATGAAGAAGAGGAGGAACAAAAACAAGAAGAAGACGAAGACGACTTACAAGAAGTAGAAGAGGAGGAAGACAAACAAGAAGATTATGATGAAGATGAAGAACAAGAAGACAGGGAACTAGAAGATGAAAAAGAAGAAGAAATTATTCTCGTGCTGCTACAACCACTGTAATAATGAACAAGCTCATGATGCATCAGACACGTGTTTCAGTGTTTTCTCGTCAGACTCTTAAAAGTTTATCACATTATTTTAAAGGATCAGTTTCCTCTTCCAGTCATTTTAACAACGTTGACATAATCTACAGTAAATGTGTGTGTGTGAGAGAGAGAGAGTCCTGCAGCAGAGCGGGACACTGTTACAACTTGTTGAGAAAATATGCAGAGTCCCTGAGTCTGTTATAAAAACACCTTTTCACCGCAAAGACGGAGCCGCACACGAAGACACACACGAAGACGCACGCGAAGACGCACACGAAGACGCTCCCTCACTCAGCTCCACACGCCGCTCTGCTCTGCTCTGTAATGTTTAATTCCCACCTACGGTCGCTGGCTTTCCTTTCTCTCAGCTCCTCTAATTCAGGGTTTCTCCACCTGTCAGGGTAACATCTCCAGAGAGGAGGGGGGACGTGAGGGTGTGATCCGTCCTCGTTACTGTCTCCTTAGGTCTTTGTTTGTCTGCTCTGTCCCCCGGAGGCTTATCCTGCTCTATGAGCTCACCCTGACAAATGCTCACACACACACGGAGTAATCCTTGTGTTTCTGAGAGGATGAATTAGTCTGGAGACTGATGGAAAAGGAAAAGACACAACTCAAAAGAGCGGGACGTGTTTTTCCTCCTCTCCATAACTCTTGACCCGAGTGCGTAATTGCACGTCTGTCTTTTTGAGGACAAACTTCACTCTTAGATGCCGGGATTAAAGACAGTTTGGGGATGCACGTTTGAAGATTTAGGCTCCAGATTAGTCCGAGGGTTTAAGCTGATGTTCATATCACATATTTACTCATCTGTCCCCATAAATACTGGAGTCCAGATGTGTGTGCGTAAACGTGCAGGTCCTGTAATTAGCCTATGTTTTCACTGAGTTCCTTTTCCACCACAAACACTCTCCACACTCCGCCAGGAATCCGGCTGAAACGACCCTCGGGAGGCCGGACCTGAGAGTTTAGGGAGGCAGAGGCACATGCATGTGCATGTGTGAGCATACAGTGCATATTTGTGAGAACGCTGTGTTCCCCCCAGAGAGTGTCCAGAGGGTGAGTGTTAAAAAGAAAGAGAGAAAGAAAGAGCTGCAGCCCAGGCCTCTTTTTACAAGAAAGAAAGGAATTTCCCAGGAAATGAAACGAAGGAGAAAGAGCGAGGAAAAGAAGAATAGTGAGGCAGTTTTTCTCCTCGTTAGTGACCAAAAAGCAAAAATACAGTGAGCTGTTGAAAAAGAAAAAAAAGAAAATGTTGTAGTTTAAGGAAAAAGACATAACAAGACAAAACGAGGAGCCAGAACAGAAGCACAGAGCTCATTAGTAGATTAAAAGTGTCACAGGCTTGAGTTTAATTCTTCAATTTTCGATATAATTTAATATAATTTCAGAGAATCAGAAGCACATGAAGGCAGGAATGTGCTCAGAAATTACATTTAATACATGTTTTTCCACAGTTTTGCAGTAGGAGACTGATCTTACATGTTTCTTACTCTCTGTAGAGTTTATTTCTGTCCTATACATTCACTTTAGTTGATAAAATAATAGATATACATATACAGCATAGGATAACACTGGCAGGAAGGTTCTGGGTTCTAATCCATCATGGCCGACTGGTTCCTTCCTGTGTGTAGTTCTCCCTGTGTCTGCGTGGGTTCTCTCCAGGTTCTCCAGCTTCCTCCCACCGTCCAAAGACATGCTGCTTAGGTTCACTGGTGATTCTACATTTGCCGTAGGTGTGAGTGTTCTGTTTTCACACTCATCTTGCCGTCTTCTCTTGTGTCAGTGGTGTATCAGGGCATGAACATGACCGTCTGCTACCCCAGCGTGGGACAAGATGGCATCCAGAATGAAGGCAACGCCGTCGCCATCATCGGAGCCGCCATCATGTACTGCTGTGTCCTGTTCGCCTGGTGAGTTACAGCAGGATCAGTACCCGGATAATTAAAGCCAAGCGTCCAGATGAATGTGTTCAAATCTCATTTCCCCTCGCAGCAACGAAGCGTCCTACCTGGCTGAGGTGTTCGGCCCGTTTTGGATGATCAAAGTTTACCGTTACGAGTTCCAGAAAGCCACCTGCTGCTTCTGCTGCCCCGAGGAAGAGGAAGGTACTGCATCACTCTCAAATAAAGACCGCCTCCTGGACAAGGACAGCAATGAAATACACCAATCAGCCATAACATCATGACCGCCTTCCTGATATTGTGATTGATACTTAATACTTAATTTGGAGGCCAAGTCAACACCTTGTGCTGTTCTTCATGATCTTTTCAGTTGTTCCTAAAGTCTGTCACAGTTTCAGATGAAGTAGAACCCAAACGCAGAATGCAACGGGACAAAGCAAGAGTACTGAACAAAATGGTTTTAATGAAAACTGAAGGTGGTGCACATGAGGCAGAGTGAACCAAGAACTAAAACCAAGGAGAAACTAAGAAACACATGGTTAAACTTGCGGGGTGGAACAGAGGTAACATGGCAGAGGTCTACGCTAGCAGAGAACAGAAGAACATACAAGAACAGGGGCAGGATGAGAGAAGAACAAAGGGAAAGGCAGGGATATATACTGTATATATACACAGGTGGGCAGAGGGGTGACGAGGCACAGGTGAGACTAATGAGAGGGAGGAGCACACAAGGAGAAACCAATCAAACAATCAAAAGGAGGGAAACACAGGAAGAACTTTACAAAATAAAACCGGAAACTCAAAGAACAGGTTCACAAGAGACCTTCAAAACAGAACCATGGCAGTGTATTGGCATTGCTATGGGGTGGGGGTGCCTGGTCTGGTCTAGGTGTGTGCTACATGTCTAAGGAATATCCACACCAATGAATGAATGAATGCCAGGTCCAGAAAGTTCCCAGAAGAACACTGAACTGTCACAAGATGGTTTTTCACTTCACAGGTCATAATGTTGTGGCTGATTGGTGTATTTGCACAATAAACAAAACAAAAACAAGCAAAAACTCTAACTCAGAAGATGCTGCGTCGTAAAATGGCAAAAAAATAAAAGCTGAAGACGTTTTGACTGTGTCACTTTCCTCTTAAACCTGATTTGTGGTTTCCATAGTTTTTGAATTTTATCACCACGTGCAGCGTCTCGGGGCTGGGCGCCTGAAATCTTTCATGTGGTTGCGTCACGCCGGCTTGGCTGAGCGGCTCCAGGGACTACCCAGTCTGTCTGTTTACTACTTTGGCCCCGAGTGAAATATCTGTTGCACCTGTCGGATGGAGTGTGTCCAGACATTCACCGTCCCCAGAGCCCCATTGACTTACTGATCCACTTCATTCCCTCTAGTGTGAGGCTGAAATAGTCGTATATTTAAAGACCAAATGCCAGTTCCTCCAGCCTCAGAGGTGCAGCCACTGTTTTAGCAAATACTGAGTGAGCACATCTGAGGAGACATCGTTTTATTTTCCAGTTGAGGAGGAGTTTGCGATTGATGACGACAACAAAGGCTGTCAGAAGGTCATTCACAACGAGACGCAGCGAGTGGCCTACAGCTACTTCTTCTTCCATTTCGTCTTCTTCCTGGCCTCGCTCTACGTCATGATGACCCTCACCAACTGGTTCAGGTTAGTCCGCTTCCACACCTTCCAGTTATTTTTTCGAGTTCCTTTTCGTTAAAAGTTTCTTCTGTCCTCCTCCAGCTACGAGTCAGCGGTGCTGGAGACCACCTTCACCCACGGCAGCTGGTCTACCTTCTGGGTGAAGA
This sequence comes from Planiliza haematocheilus, assembly GCA_005024645.1. Classification (NCBI taxonomy): domain Eukaryota; kingdom Metazoa; phylum Chordata; class Actinopteri; order Mugiliformes; family Mugilidae; genus Planiliza; species Planiliza haematocheilus. Next base: position 163,972 of record SRSE01000008.1, read on the forward strand.
TGTCGTCCTGCTGGGCCTGCGTCATCCTCTACCTCTGGCTGCTGCTGGGACCCCTGTGCAGCTGTCAGTCCGAATCCAGGCCTCGCCGGGCGCGCATCAAACGGCGCTCGGCGTCGTCCCGCCACGTCACCGTCAGCGTCTGACGCTCGCTGAGAGGCCAGGCAGCGGGTGGTGGGGGGGGGTCAGGCACGCTGCAGTGTGGACAAGAGGTCGGGTAGATCCTCCCCTCCCCTCGATGCGCTGCAGGAGGAGGCTGTCAGGGATGGATGGCACTGGGGTCAGAGGTCAAAGACTTTTGAGGAGGACCAAGGAGAAAGCTCAGCGCTCGTTGCACAGCTGATTTGTGAAGAACTGGGTCCAGCCCTGACGTCGACGGGCCCCGACGTCAACGGGCCCCAACGTCAACGGGCCCCGACACCGTAAAATTAAACCACTAACAAAGACGTGACCGCGGTTTGGACACACACTTACAGTATGAATTGCCAAAGGGATCAAAAGGAGTGAACTCTCACTCGGTAAGAAGCTGTAAAGACGGATACATTTATAAAGTTTTACTATTTGAGTTTAGTAGTATTTTTTTTATTTAGGCTTTTAATATTATAACAGGAGGAAGTATTCTAGATATTTTGCCGTAATATTGCTACAGAGGCACAAAACACACGTCCCAGACATTTAAAACTTTCTTCAAACAGAAGAATCTGCCCTGAATCAGAGAGCCTTGTTAGTCCTCTGACCGTAGACAAACAATCGAAGGTTGTTGAGCATGAGCAAATCTTTCAGAAGCTCCAAACAGGTGGTGAAGTGTGTGTGCAGACATAAGATACTGACACGTTTGTGACTGTACAGGACAACCCAACCATGCTTTTCCTTCTCGACACAGAAGATGTTCTTTATGGTTTAGTCTGAACGCCACAGACGCGTTTAAGTCTTTTTTAAAAACGTGCCCAGTCTGTCTTTTTATTCTTGCAACCTAAAAACTTTAGATTCCAATCTAATTTGCAAACACGTTGTAGTACAAACTTTGAAAGATACTCGTATTGCGGTACTTCGTCCGGTCCAATACGCTTTGTACATATTTCTATAAATAAAACACAACTTTTTGTTTTAAAATTTCCTATTGTACAAATTTAATTTCATTGCAGAGCTTTAGCTTAGGTTAGTTTAGCAAAATCTTTAGCTGTGGACACAGTTAAGCTACCTTTTCCCCTATGTTTCCAGTCTTTATGCTAAGCTAAAGCTATTATACTCCTGGTTAAAACAACTTTCCAAAATGTCAAACCGTTGCTTGAACATCTAATGAGAACTTTTCTATGTACTGCTGTCCAGAATAATAACCTTAACAACAGTTAACAAACCAGAAAATGCACAAATCCATTCATGAACTCCCACTTCCTGTTTAAGCAGCTCACCATTCTTTTTTTATTTTCCAACCCGAAGCCAAAGAAAGATTTGTTCATGTGTTTAAATTAAACCTGAAGTGTTTGACAAACAAAAAGAATCATCTCTACATTGTGAGATTCATTCATAAATTTAAACTTGAGGTTTACTAGAATGAGAGGCAGCTAAACAGAAACGTGTGACCTCGTCAAAGGTCAAACACGCGAGAAGCGTTAAAATGCCGCATTTTACTTTTTTGTTGTTTTTTAAATAAAATGCATGCTAGCATTATGTTGCTTTACAGTGCATCATTCACTTCTATACTGATCGCTAATGTCCAGATAGAATGAATATTTGTTTACATTTTGTTTTGCAAGTGTTACTCAATTAAAAAAAAGAAAAAAAAGAAATAAAGAAATGAAACCAGGATGTGCTTAAAAACAAAAATAGTTCTAAAAGAGTTTCAGATGGGATGGAAGCTCCCTGTCTCAGAGTCGACTGTCTGTGATGACGTTCATACAGTTAATGAGCAGTAGTCCGGCTCGGTAAAACACACGAGTACAGCTACACCAATCAGCCACAACATTATGACCACTCACGGGAGAAGTAAATAACATTAAAACCCATCTTGCTCCAGTTCAGTGTTCTGCTGGGAAACTTCTGGACCTGGATTCATTCATTGGTGTGGATGTTACTTAGACATGTAGCACCCACCTAGACCAGACCAGGCACCCCCACCCCATGACCATTCCCTGATGAGTCACCACAAGGGAGACCTGCACAATATTAGGAAGGTGGTCATAATGTTATGCCTGATCGGTGTGTATTATCTGCAGTTTAATGTAGTTTTTCCTTTGTGGTAGATGTAAAGCTTTTCTTTGTCTTCCTTTCTTTATATTTTTTTGTAAATACATTGTTTTCTTACAGTTGTTTCTGTTGTCACGTCTGGTTTGTTAATCACAGAATCACATAAACATGCCAGTTATTAACATTTTTCATAAGGTTCAATAACTTTACACCAAAAACTCGGTCATTGTTATTCATGCGCTACATGACAGAAACATTTTTGGCACGTCGTATATGAGGTTTTAGAGAGGATATGATATTCCTTAACACAAGGCACAAAGTTTAACTGAACATTTAACAGACTGAAACAATTATAGTCAAATTAACGCTTAATAATATATCTGCAGCTAATCAGTGCCACACAATAAAATACTGTATATTTCCAACAATCTCTTTCTCAGCGAAGCATCCGAGACAAGACCTGATTCAACGCACACTATTAAAAAATAACAATGAATGCCACAAATGAGCAGTGAAATACATTACACAAGCGACACACAAGTAATGTGCTATGATTTAAGCTTATTATAATTATTATTATTATTATTTTATACATAAATACATTGTGAAACAATATGTTGTTAGATACTGCACCAAGACAAAAGAAAAATCCACTTTCTGAACCAAAGCCGCTTGTCCCAAGATGCATTTCAGGAAGCCAGTTAGAGGAAATGTTCACTTAGCAGGTTTAGACTTAAGAGCTAAAGTTAGAATCGTTTGTTATTATTTGGATAATATTCTGCAGTTAGTTTTCTGTGACATTTACACGTAACGAGCTCAGCCAGAGCAGACTGATCTGATCAGAAGGAGTTTTCAGTAATCAGATATAGAGGTGGTGGTGGTTTAATCTTTACTAACCAGGTAGACTCTAGATGATGATGCTGGTTTCTCTCTGGTTCTTGGAATAAATCCGTTCTCTCTGATCATGTCTGCTCCACGTGGAGGAAACATCAGGTGAGGGACAGAAACATGGAGGTAGAAGAACAAGATGAACCAAGATGGAATCAATGTGGACAGAGATGATGGAGTTGGAGATCAAGTTTGCAGAAGACTCCTCCATCTTCTTGTGTATTGCCTGCAGACTGGTGGCATTTCACTTAGTCTACATGGAAACAATTAGGTAAGATTTTATTAGCCTGGAAGCCAAGGAGAACTTCAAACTGTTTTTTTTGAGGAGGAGGTTGGTCTGGAGTCTCTCCGTTGGAAACTGATTATGCTTTGACCAAGATCTGCCAGGTCAATGAAATCATCTGGACGGGGCTGTACATGGTGATGGACAGAAGAGAAGTCATACAGACATCTGAGTTGAATTAGTTTACAACCAAAGGACGCTGATTAGTTGGAGGACTATCCAGTTCATGCAGAGGTCTTTTGTGTTCTCCATGCTATTGTGTTGCATCCATGAGCATTAATTGTTTCAGCCATGACATAATTTTGATTTGTCAAATCAGATTAAAAGTCCACGGATGGATATAGGCGTGGTGGCTAGCACCAGCACAGCAAGAAGGTTCCATCACGATTCTACTGGTTCCTCTCTGTGTGTAGTCTGCATGTTCTCCCTGTGTCTGCGTGGGTTCTCTCCAGGTTCTCCAGCTTCCTCCCACCGTCCAAAGACATGCTGCTTAGGTTCATTGGTGATTATAAATTGACCATGTATGAAGAAACTGAATCAGAGTTGGTCGGACTAACAGATAAACACATTTTTTTATGTTGATATCTTAGCACAATCAGTTGCTGCTGTAATAAACCTACAGCGTTGGGAAAATTATCTTCTGGATTATAAAGTCAGATGTTTTTAGTCAGTGTATTCGTATATAAAAAAAAGTTTAGGTGGATTTTTCTTTTACCTTAACACTCAAAAATACAAAACAAACAAACAAAAAAAAAACAGTTAGCTGTGGAAAAACAACAATAACATAAAGGCTGTTTCAGTCCATGTTCTTCTCTTTGGTTTGTGTTTAAAGGTGGACACAAGCGTCCACCTAAAGTGCTCTATATGGTACAGTAAGCTGGTTAGGCTTTTAAATAAATGTCTTTTCTTTGTCTGGATTAAAAGGAGTCCGTGAGACGTTATAAACGAATGAGGCGTCAGTGTGCGCATCGCTCCGTGTCTCTTACACTCGTCCCCTCAGCTCTGCCGGCTCTTTGGGTCCTCGGTTGCTGCAGAGCCGTTCGAGCGGTTGCAGCAGCTCGTCCTCTCTGGGTCTGTAAGGCACCACGTAGCTGTCCTCCTCCAGCAGGATGCGGTTCAGCGTGTGCTCGTAGTTAATGTGACGACGCACCATGAAGATATACTGCTTCCCCACGTCCAGGTGAGGACAGTCGCAGACGTTAGGGACCCACAGGAACTCTCTGTGCTCCAGGCGGAAGCGGTTCCGGTAGGTGTGGACCATCTGGACGTCGTACCGGGTCTCCTCGCCTCTGTAAAGCTTCCCGAGGACTCTGGCCCGGAAAACTAACAGGAAACAAAGATATTTTAATAAGTCAGTAATCATGTGTCACATGCTTTCAACTAAACAGCAAAGTTCTGTCTTACCAAAATCCTTCTGACAGTACTGTCTCTGGCGCTCCCGTCGACCTTTGACTCGCTGGCATTTCCCACAGTGCCCTGAAGGATGAAGCGAGCAGATGCATCCACATGATATAACATTAGCGTCTCATTAACAGAGGCCAAAGGCTAAAGAATGGGATGTTATGTTTCAAAAAATAATAATAAATAAGAGTGAGAAACGGTCAAAAATGTGGGATCCACATGGCAGCACATGGTACCACGCAAGGCTTTAGGCACCAATAGCAAAGTATGGATGTTTCCTTTAAGAGGGTTAAACAAAAAACTGTTAATGTTATGTGATCATGTCTTAATAAGTTCGACTTTCATTGGTATCTTGAACAAAGTGCCACACTCTAGGGGATTAGAGTTTTTCTAATTCAGATCATCTTCTTGCAGCTGAAGATCTTTATAAATCTGGGTTTATACTTTGACTAAACGGCCAAAAACAATGCAATGCATATAAGTCTTTATACTAGGTTAGGACATCTGGAGACATCTGGGTCTTGAGCTTATCTTTCAACAACAGAGCATGTAATTTCTGCACCATTTCTAAGGTTCATTGGATCGTGGTAAGTTGGGTTTAGCTTGTCGGCATTGGGAGGCGTTGAACGTACTTCCAGGTGAGGGCTGAGGGAGCAGGTTCCTGTGGTTCTCCTCACGCTCCAGACGAGGCAGGATGGGCTGGTGGCGGCCGTGGTGAGGAGTTTGCCGTGGTGGCTTCACAGGCCTCAAAACTAGTAGACACAAAATAGATTGTTTTTTAACAATATTTGCACCATTTTACACTTAAATTTAGCAGTTATGAAGATTTTCAAATTTCACTCTGGCATGAAAAAGTTGAATTTTGCATGGTGAAAAGACACAGTGCTTATCGTTCCTTGTGTTATAGACAAACGTCATCTTCACCCCATTGTATTCCAACATGCATGGCTTAAAGTCCACACTGTTACCTAACAAAGAAATCCACTCACAGCTAAACGTTTCCAGAGAGCCTACTCTGATTTACTACACCACTGGATGGAGCCTGACACAAGTAAGTCCTGGGGCCGTGTGCAGATCCTCATGCGAACGCGAGTGTTTAAGGGAGACACTCAGGGCACATGTGTAGCGCAGGTTTATCACCAGACACAAACCAGCTGCATTCCTCCAGGTCAGCATGCAGATAAACTATTTGAAATGAAACGTGACCTGAAGATGGATCTTATTTTTTCAACCCACTGTACGACACAAGCGTTTTCACTAACGGCGCCTGACTGGAGCTCTGACTGGAGGTCTGACTGGAGGTCTGTGTGGTCTCAGTGTTAAAGTCAGGTCACCTCACATGTGCAGGTTCTTTATGCGTCATTTAACATTGCACAGCAGTGAATGGCTCAATCATTACCAGAAGACAGAGCATCGTGAATGATGGTAAAACATACTGTGACATTGTTTTCCACTGAACACCACACCATTGGTCAAGAAGGCTCATGAGCGACTGCACTTCCTGGGGAGGCTGAGGAAGTTCAGCATGTCTCCTCGGCAGCATCTACAGCTGCATCATTCAGAACATCTTGACCAGCTGCATCAACATATGCTACAACAGCACTGCAGAGAGCGGTGAAGGCTGCTGAGGGGATCTCCAGAACCTCTCTGCAGAGCATCTACAAGCATAGAGTCCACAGGAGAGCTTCCCCCATCACTAAGGACCCAGCACACCCCCAACATGGACTGTTCACACTCCTACCTCAGGATCGAGGTACAGGATTGTGAAATATAGGACCTCAAGACTGAAAAAGTGCTTAAACCCCAGTGCCAACAGACTCCATAATAGGTGACAGGAATCTTAAATTATGGACTGAAATCATCTCATATGGGGTAAGATTCATGATTCAGTCCTCACCTTTAATTACTTTGATCTGATTAAACATCTTTTTCCACAGTGAGTTGTGTCTCTTTTAAAGTAGTACGGGACATCACAGTCTACGTTGGTGCGAGCCATTTATATATGTGTGCTCATCAGTCTGATTCCCTCTGTAAACACGCCACCCAAACACTAGCTGGCGCTGTCTTTTTTGCCAGTTGGGTTCATTTTTGTTTCTACTTCTTGCTTTTTTGACAAAATTTTGCAGAAGATGGTTCATATACAAATGTCCGAACCTCCTCAGTCAACCTTTCCTCTACGTGTTCCATCTTTATTGATCCAAAACTATCAGTTAAAAAATTGCAGAGATAAAGAAGCAGCTGGAAACACGCTACCACCAAGTGGACCAATCACAGCTCTTGTAGTTAGTTGCATTTCTGGGGAGGTGCACGTTAGGCTATGTCAATTTGATCAGTCCAAGAGGGTTTCTGGCCATAAATTTGTCATTTGGATATGGTGGTTAAATGCCTTAAAGAAACCTCAAACAAGTCCAGATGCCTTTGTTTTAGCTTTGTCATGACAGACTGTAATAAACACTACAACAATATCATACGGACGTCTAGTCCTTTAAATTCCCAGAAACCTCCACAGCTTCATGACGACTGAGCACCTGGACCTTTAGGTACAATAATACAGCCTTTGGACTTTGAGTTTATTTATCTTTTTATACTTTTATTGGCTCTACTGAATCTTCTCTAATCTGCAGAGGTATTTTTTTCTCTTTCAAACACAGCTGATGTGGCAAAGCTGGCAGCTCATTTAATCTGTCACGTCCCGTTTACGGGATGTGTTTTCATATGTTTTCATATCCAAGTAATTCTTTATCACTACTGCTTGGATCCCTTGTGCAGTAGAGAAAGGCCTCGGCCCTTGTTTGAATCTACTTTAAGGGACGTGTTTCTGAAGCTGTTCATACACGGGCCTCCTCAGGTTCAACGGTTTTGGCAAAAGAAATGGAAACTGCTCGCTGTGAATTTGGCAGCCTGAAAACAGAGCAGCTTAAAGACGGCGGAGGTGCACTGCTTCAGGTACCGATGATAAAATAATCTGTGAGCGCTGGTTTGAGTAATTGTTTCTGCTTTGAAAACATCATTACGCTACACTGTGGTTTATAACACAGCAGGGTTTTACAACACTGGAACCAGACCAAGCGATGTGTGTAAGTGTGTTGTCAGATGACACTGGTTTGTATTGCAGCAAAAGTCATGCCAAGTACAACTTGTGTTTTGTTTTTTTCTTCCAGAAGCCTGAGGGAGCACAGAGCACAGTGGCCTTATTGAAGCGAATGACATGGTTGTGTTTGATGCACCACTCATCTCTGCTTTAACACAGCCTGAGGCTTCTTCCAAACATCAATAGAGACTTGAGACTGACACGGTTATAATTGATTAACTTCTTTTAAACTCTTGCTTTCATCTGTGGCTCTTCTTAAGGGTGATTTAATGAAGCTGGAGGCAGGTCTTACACCAGAGCGGTCGGGTGGTGCTGGGGGGAGACCGGGTAGTGGTGGTGGTGGTGGTTGTAGTTGAAGTGGTGGGTTGCTCCCAGGGGAGGTAGCTGGCAGTGTGGTGAGCCTGACGCAGCGGGCTCCTCCGCCCGTGGTAGAGGTCGTATTGGTCTGGTGGCAGCCAGTACTCGTACTCGATCCCTGGGTTTCTGTCTGTCGCCAGGACCTGAACACAAGAACAAAATGAAAACCATCCACATGGGTCTCTTCTGTTTTCAACGTCGACAGATACCAGCGTTTCTAAAACTAATCGTAGGGATAACCCAAGTGGTTTTATTTGGTCCTGACTGAGACCTTTAACATCGGGTCATTTGGTATTTTAGAGCCTATTTGATTAGCATCTTCTCACCTTGTTATGCTATGAAGTTAAATTGGAAGAATGTGATCCCTGGTACCAGTGCATAATATAAAGAAGAGCTGTTGGGGACATTGCAGGGACATTTGTACAGGAGTGTAAATGAGAGTCTGCTGCTTCATCTTTGGCCTAGTTGAAGAGGCAAACCTCCAACAAACAACAGTTTTTAGCCTCTCACTAAATTCAATAAAATGAAATAGAATTTGATCTATTTATAAAGCATCAAAACAACAATGAAAAACATCTCAAGATGCTTCACACAAGCCTCAGCCCAAAACGCTCAAAGCAAAGACAGTTGGCAGTTTGGACAGTCCTGCAACGGACCTTCTAGTGTGACTGTTTTGTGATATACTCAATGCAGAATGAAGTGTTAATCACGCATATTTAGTTTTTTAGTTTAGGAGTGAGTCCCTGGGATGTGACCTGAAACAAATGAGAGACGGTCCAAAATAAAGAACATGTTTGTGGTATTGAAGGTTCCCTCCGCTGAGTTACCACTCATAAGGGCTACTGCTATGACTGGAATGACTTGCAAGGGGTTACTGGTGGGCCACAACGGAACTGGGCCACAGATGTCATGTTTTGTCAAAATTTTCCAAAACCATTTTCTATAACTGCTTGTCCTCTGGGTGTACCCAGTCCAGCCCATTCACACTAACACCTACGGCCAATTTAGAATCACCAATGAACCTAACCAGCATGTCTTTGGACGGTGGAAGAAAATGCAACTCCACACAGAAATGACCCAGTCGGCCCATGGATTAGAACCCACAACCTTCTTGCTTCTGGTGTTTGTAATGGTCCTGGCGTCCATCATGTTTAATTTGTCCTTGTGCTCTTATAATCCCAAGGGTTAAAGCAGTAGTAACTATATAAAAACAAAGGGATTGACCAGGTTCACATAAAGGAGATTCATCTTAATTAAACCAACATGACTTGCTTATGCAATAATGTGAGACCATTATAAAGTTCTCCAAAGATTGTGGCTAACCCCAGACCTGAGCATTTTCATTAGGATTAGATTATGGGATAAGAAATAACTACAAACCCCCCGGGAAGTCTTCATGATGGATACTATATTCATGGCCATTATGCAGAAGGGATCAGGAAAGAAACAGTCTTGCCTTAAGGGAACCATTGTTTCACAAATCAGAGACTCGTGTTCTTGCAGCGCAGCAATAGTTAGCAGCTGTTTCTCTGCAGAGTAACGTCTGTTTGTGGAATACTGGTAAAGATCCCGAATGAAAACAATCAGTTATTTATTTGAACCTGGTGTTTCTCTCAACGGTAACAAAAAGCAGAAAACCCTCAATTCTAGCAGCGCCTCAATTAAGTCAGCATGGTTTTAATATACTATATAATATAGGTACCTCACGTATAAGCAATTAAACTTTATGATGGGTTTATGATGAAGCTAAAATTAACGAAAGCTGTTTCACGTTAGCAGAACTTTAGCTCCCGGGAATTTTTTTAATTTATTTATTTTTTTAAATTACAAGCAGATTGTAGGTGATTTCAACATCCTGTCAACAAATCACAGGTTCCTACAGTCGTCTCCTGTGCTCATGCATAGCTTTCGGTATCTTCTTTGGGGACTCTTACCATCAGATGGAGGTCTTCCTTGGTTGGTCCAGGCACCTCGAAGCTCTCCCAGGTGTCTGCAGAGCGCCGGTACAGCAGCTTGGTCCCGGCGACGTTATACTCGCCTGGAACGCTGATCTTCCAGTTACCGTTGATCACAAACTGGGAGCGACCATTCTGTAGGGCTGCACGAGGCAAGGAAGTGGTTGGATGGAAGCACAAGGTACTTTATTTTACTTTATTCACACCAGTTACACAACATTAACATCTATGTGGATGTATGTGATTGGTTGGTCTGATGATGCAAGACCAAGCCCTCCTTGCAGCTGCCCCATTGGCTTATAGACATACACCTGTGAGCCAGAACATTATGAGGAGAAGCATATAACATTTAAATAAGTTCAGTGTTCTGCTGGGAAACTTCTGGACCTGGCTTCATTCATTGGTGTAGATGTTACTTAGACATGTAGCACCCACCTAGACCAGACCAGGCACCCCCACCCCATAGCAATGACACTCCTTGATGGCAGCAGCCATCCCCAGCAGGATGCAGCCACAAAAACACTTTTGGAACAACTAAAAACTGGCCTCCAGATTCTCTAGATCCCAAACTGATCAAGTATCTGTGGGATGTTCCACTAACTAGCCCCCCCCCCCCACTAACACCACAGGCCACCCTCAGAAGGCCCATGTCCATTCTCTGATGAGTCACCACAAAGGAGACCTGCACAACATTAGGAAGGTGGTTGTAATGTTATGCCTGACTGGTGAGTATGGCACTTTTAAAACAAGTGCTTTAGATAAAAAAAGATCAGACGACCAATAAAATGCAATAAAAGAGAAACAAAGTACAAACAGAACAAACCAATTAGTGGAATCGAATAAAACGGATCATAAATTCACCACTTATGCAAATCTATTGGGAGGCCAACGGTAATAAACCAGGTACGACGTGAGAATGTTATCTGAGCAAAGGCTGAATGAGTCAACGGTCCTAATATCATTACTAAGTTGGTTCCATATGGTCTGAATCAGCGCTGCAAAGACACGATGGAGCAGAAAATGGTACGGCTAAGGATGAGAAGGCTGTGCTGTGCCTTAAAGGTGATCAGAAGGATTTTGATTGGGACTTTTAATTTTATTGGGAGCTAGGAAAGAGATGCAACGACTGGGGGTTGATGTGGACAGAGCGACTGGTTCCTGTAAGCATTCTGGCAGCTGTATTTTAAAACAACAAAGGTAGCCATTAAAAATCCACGTAACTGGGTCGAGTTGAGGTAAAATGAAAGAAATACGCCAGCTGGCTCCATCTAACAGCTGTCCATCCTAAGAACAGGGCGAGGGATTTTCCATGACATGAGATGGAAACAAGTACCTTCACCTGGCTGGCCTCAGTGGTCAGATAAACCGCTTATGAGTGTCCCTTTTCAAAACCACAGTATGTGCCATTTCAGGGGGCCTGTTTTATTTTGGCCTCATAAACGAGGATGAGAATAGATGCCCTTGGTTATTATGTTGCCTGGAAAACACACAGCGGGCGCAGAGACCAGATGGGAGTGCTGAGACCCTCCTGTTTCTAGGGGAAGTCGACAAATTCATTTCAATGTTGTTGCTCTGCTCTGCAGCTCAGCAACCACTAAACTGCCGTAAAAGGCAAAGCCAGGTGTTCTGGATCTTACCTAGATAGTTCCTGCTGTTATCGGTGACTCGGATGTGAGTGGCTCCGGCTGGTATCATGGCCACCTCGTTGTACCCGAAAGGCCCGCCTGAAACAAAAGCAGAGGCAGTGAGTTGTGAGCTTGGATTTAATGTCAGCTTCCCCTTCATGTTTAGCTGCTTCACATGATTAAAGGAAAAGTCAGTTTGTGGTTTTACGAACCAGGGACGTGAGTGCTTCTCTGAAAGCGACGTTAATACGAAGTAAAACGAGGCCAGGAAAAGAAAAAGCCTCACGGGGACTTTTTACGAGAACTTATTTTGAGTCTAAATGAAGTGGAGCATTAAGAGCCGGTTAAACTTTAATCCCTGAAGAGTGTCTGTTACGTTGCAGAGATTGTTCTGAGGAGCCAGGACTTGAAGGAACAGAGAGGTCAAACTGAACTACAAGTTATTCATGTGGGGAAAAAAATAAAGAACATGTTCCCTCCGCTGAGTTTACAGGTCACGGTGAACTAACTACTCATGTGTACTACTGCCATGACCAGACTAACCTGCTAAGGATGATTGTTTTTGACATTTTTGACCCAGATCGCTTAGAAACCAACCACAACTCTGGATCTGATGGGATTAAACTTGTTATTCAAATCAAAATTATACATGAAACAATAACTTAATTTACTGGTTTTCTGCAACAGTAAACTTCAACTTTGCAGAAAAATATCTCATGAAATGGATATGGAGCTTTCAGGGTCCCTGGAGTTGCCTAGACCTGGTCCTTGTTGAAGGTCTTCAGGTCTTCTGTTCAGTTTTATCAAGCTTGGAGTTCCCTCCAACATTATGTGAAATTAACTTCCTTCATTCTTCTTAATTAAACACTGAAGACTAAAATCTGAATAACTCTTGTTCTCCTGCACTGATGCATCTCAGCTATCTCTGATTCCAGGCTCCGTGATGATCTCAGTGTTGTGCTAAAATGTTAAATGTGTTACATTATCCCTGATAACTGGTTGTAAAACGAACCTGTCATCGTTTTACAGCCTGGACATTTCTCATACCACTGTTCAGACTCCTGCCAGTTTACCTTGAATGAACCTGGAGGAATAAATTAAACCACTACGTGCCAGATAAGAGCCAAATGATTAACTTTGGAATTTATGACTGTGTGACACTAATCAGTGTCACACAGTTTTTACAGCGTATATCAGAAAAGGATGTTTTTCTGAACACTCATATTTCTATTGAACAACTCCTCACCAGCGCTCCTTCAAACTGAAGAAGCTACTTGGCTCAAATGTATGCATATATGCATATATATATATATGCATATATATATATATATATATATATACATACATATATATACACTGCCTGGCCAAAACAAAATCTCCACCTGGATTTAACTAATCAAACAGGTAGGAGCCTCCTATTGAATAATTTCTGCATGGGTGATTATCTTTCAGCTGACAACAAGTTATTTAACCACAACTGATGCAATGAGTAGCTTCTCATTTCTTCAACAACCATGTCTAAAGACACATCCTGAGGTCGTCTGTTTGAGAAGGGTCAAATCATTGGCATCAAGCAAAGAAAACATCTAAGGAGATTGAAGAAACTACTAAAACTGGGTTAAGAACTGTCCAAGGCATTATTAGAAACTGGAAGGAGAGTGGAGAAGCATCATGAAAGTGAAAGTAAGAACATTTCCACGTGTACAATGTGAAGGGAACTCAAGGGATTGGGACTGAACAGCTGTGTAGCCTTAAGAAAACCCCTAATCAGTGAGGATAACTGGAAATAAAGGCTTCAGTTTGCTAGGGAGCATAAAGATTGGACTCTGGAGCAATGGAAGAAGGTCATGTGGTCTGATGAGTCCAGATTTCCCCTGTTCCAGAGTGATGGGGGCATCAGGGTAAGAAGAGAGGCAGATGAAGTGATGCAGCCATCATGCCTAGTGTCTACTGTACAAGCCTGTGCTATGGGGCAGTGCTATGATCTGGGTCTAGGTTCATTAGCTGACTACCTGAATATACTGAATGAGCAGCTTATTCCATCAATGGATCATATTCCAAGATGACAATGTCAGGATTCATGGGGCTCAGATTGTCAAAGAGTGGTTCAGGGAGCATGAGATGGATTGTTCCACCACAGAGTCCAGACCTTAACCCCATTGAGAATCTTTGGGATGTGCAGTGTATACATACTATATATAAAGCTTTTCTAAAACCAATAACCTGCTCCACATGGAGAACCTGTGGATTCACAAGAAAGTATCTACAGGGTAACACCCGGCAGCATCATGATAACATATGTAGCACATGTGAACTGTATGTAGTAAGATGCCATGAGATAAAAGTAGAGAAACACCTTCATGAAGCCCTAAAAGTCCAGTTGCACTCGTTCCTAAAATGTTCTTTGAAACGTTGCCATACATGGTTCAGTGGTTTTACATCAAACAATTTTTATATCCAGGATTTTAACACTCTAAGCGTCATTCATCAGCAGTCAGTTAGTGATCAGTGATCAGTACCATTACCTATAATCATGTTTATCTGAGAAAGCAGGTCGTGCTTCACCGTGATTGTTTTATTATCTTTCATTACCAAACAATCAAACTCCTTGAAGTCAGTAATGTTTAACTGAGATAGATGGTTTGCACTGTCGGCTCAGGAGCACAAAGAGACACGGTGAGTGACATTTATGAATGAGCTGTAATCGCAACCATTCATTGCGGAGTGATATTTCACTTGTGAGGCAAAGCAGACAGAGGCAGGGACAGCTCTATGGTCCGCCCGCTGCTCTGCGCTGAAAAGCAGCTGCATCCATCAAAGCCTGTGAAGGCCGTGTAACGCCGGTTGCTCCTGCTTACCCGTGTCAGAGAGAAACTATGCACAAGGTTCATCGGCAGGGCTCAGGCTATATGAAGACGTGGAGTTGTGACTGAGGAGGTGTCAGAGTTACAGACAGGCAGCGATGAGCTTGAGGCCATCTGACCTTGGGAGGAGCGCTGCCCTCCGTCAGTTGTGCCTCTGCTGAGAAACACAGCTGCAGGAGGAGAGGAAAAACCTCCCCAAGGCCAAAGAGGCGCCAAAACAAAGCGGCCATTATCAGCCTGTTTTCTTCTTGCTCAATCTGAGCCATTAGGCCTCGGTACTTTATCTGTCAGCTCTGCTCGGCCTGCACACTGAGCCGCTGTTAGAGACAAGTCCCGGGCCAAGTCACACAACAGAGGTGTTCTGTTTGTCTGCGTACATGTGTGTCCATGGTGTGTTAATATCAAAACTCAATGCATGTTTCCATGTCCTGCTGTCTTGTCTTTTTAAATTTCCTTAGTCTAGGATTGTGAAGGTCCTCACTCATTCAGGTCATGTTATGTCCACAAAACAAAGTCCAAACAAGGGCATCTGGACTCACAGAGTTCCTTGCAGACATTTCATCCAAGTAGCGTCTTTAGTTGTAAAAGACAAAGTTCAGTGCAGTGAAGAATGAACAGGCCCATTCACAAATGCATGGCTGAGCACAGGTGAGGCCAGGATGACAAAGGACACTCCTTTGAGGACAGCAATGTCCACAGTTTATTCAGAGAAGACCGATGGTTTGAGAAAAGGAGCAAAGGAAGACTTCTGTCTCCAAGAGGTTTCACCCCTGTCCAGACCTTGAGACTGGAGACTCTGGACATTAATGGGTCATTAGAGAACCATCCCATTGGGGCAAGACAACAGAGTCAAAACAGGTTCCTCCAATTACAAGCAAATCCTATTTTAATCCCAACTCTTCACCTTTAGAACTGAAGAAGCTACTTGGATGAAATGTCTTCAAGAACCTCTATACGTCCAGTTGTCCTTGTTGCAGCTTGTTTATTGGCTCTAATCTAAGAAAGCCAACAATCCTGAACAGGTTTAAGAATAATGCACATTTTAAAGCATAATGTAAATGGTTTCTTCATAGAACCAAATTCTTGCTTTCCACAGCGTTCAGTAACGCTGTGGAAAGCAAGCAGAATCTAAAGTGTGATCGCAGTAACTGATTTTACCCTAAAGGGGGCAGTGATGTTTCCCCCGTAATGTCAAAACTGACCACATTCCCCCCCCCCAAAAAAGAAGAAATCAGAACTAAATGAGCAGAAATGGATGAAGAAACAAATATTTTTAACATTATCTTTAAAGTCCCGCTAGAAGTTGTTTGCATTTGAGCAGGGAGCTGAGACAGTGATTCGTTCCAGGTACATTTATATATAAAATGTGTAATTAATCTGCGTCAACTAAGTAAATCATGTGATAAATCACGATTAAATATTTTGGTCTTTTGACAGCCCTAACAAAGATAAGTCAATATTGATAGTGTCTCTAGCAGCTGATTGCTAAAGGTTTAGTTTGCTTTCTTTCAGTTTACACTACACATTTCAAAGCAAACTGAGTCACGAGCGGCCTGGTTAACCCGTTCATAGTCCAGCGTACCGTACAGTACACTGTCTGTGGGCAAACCATGGGAAATCCTGCACACTTCCTTCCATCACATTACTCTCTGGAGGTACCTCTGAGGGTAGAAAAGGTTTCGGTGGCGTCGAGCCAGAATGGCCTGGAGAACTTTGTGTTCTTCCTCCTCCTTCCTGAAATCTTAACCACTGTAATTTTGGGCCCGTTTGTTGGCTGATGTTCCTCCTGGACGGCGGCCAAGTGCTTTTCTTTGCCAAAACTGTTACCATGGTTAATCTTCACTTTATCAGTGAGCAATAAGCCTGAATGACACTTGAGCGGGAAATCACAAAGGGCCAGGAATTATCCCACGCATCACCGTGTTTATCTGCTCCAGTACGTACATTCTTTGTGGAGATAATGTGATGATTGTGTTGTGTGGTGTGTGTGTGTATCCTACCTTCCTCCAGACCATTGCTCTGGTACACACTCTTGTGGTGCAGACAGGTGGAGTTGTGGCCTCCACACACCATGCAGGCGTCCTCCTGCTGCTTCGAACCCAGGACGGAGTCACAGCCGGGCGTCTGTAGGACACACAGTTGTGCACAGTTGTTCAGTGAGTGACAGTTTGATCTGGCTGAATGTCTCGATGAGAAGTAGCGCTCGTTTTATACGTTGAGAAGCTTCTAACCTTTTCTCTTTGCCTTACAGTCGCTGGGCCTCAACTCATTTCTCTCTCCTTCTCTTATTTGCTCCCCTCTCTCACAAACATTTACTTTGGAGAAAAACAGCACCTCGGGGCCTTGAGGAGGGGATCGGAGGGCTGTCTCTGTAAACGTTAAAATGCCAACGCGAAGAGCACGCAGGACGGGCTGGATGGTTTATGGCGTGCGGAGAATGTCGTTGCTGGATAGATTACAGTGGCTCGCTCTGGTCTACATCTCTCACTCACAGGCCAATCAACGCGGAGGCTTCTCAGGCAAGAGAGCAACAACCTAGGGAACCTATAATCAGTCCCTTAAGCCCCTTAAAAGCAAAACACTCCACAGCATCTGTGTGTGCAGCAGGAAATGAAGCCTCTGGGACAAGGCAGCAGAGAACGTCAGAGAGGGGCTGAGGAACATGAAAATACAACGAGAGTGTAGAAATAAAGTTTGCAATGTAGAAGGACTTGGGGTTAATTCTTTAAGTGATTCAAGCTCCAAAGCTGCATCTACACCAATCAGCCACAACATTATGACCCGGAGAAATGAAAAACATTGACCATCTTTTGACAATTCAGTGTTCTGCTGGGAAACTTCTGGACCTGGCTTCATTCATTCATTGGTGTGGATGTTACTTAGACATGTAGCACCCACCTAGACCAGACCAGGCACCCCCACCCCATAGCAATGACACTCCTTGATGGGAGCAGGCATCCCCAGCAGGATGCATGATGCAGTGATATATTTCCGCAGCTTTTGTTGAAATTTAATCGTGCAAAATCCCTTGTTTATTTCAGCTACTTTGCCCAAATCCGGTGCTTTCCAAGGGTCACAATTAAGGGTAAAAAAAACTGACTTGGTTCATCGTTAAAGCTGCAAAACAATTTGTGAAATGTTTGGAGCATTTCGACACACATGCAAAAATGTGTTCTGCAGCCTGATCTTAATTTGTGACACACGGTCCTCCAGACCAGCTGCTTGACCCCGGCCAGTTCCAGTCCACGGGCCATTAATCCACTTATTTACACTACTTCCCACATGTAAGCATGAACAAACACACACATATAGATGTATGTAAACACAAACACGCATTAATCCTCCGTCGGCTGTGTAAAAATAGCTCTGACTGTGCTGCAGATGCGTCTTTACGCTGCTCGTGCTGCAGGACCAAGCGGATCCGTGTGGAGCTGTGCAGACTGTAACGCTAACTGAAGGCTGCAGTCCACACCGATGAGTGCACTCTGGACCTAACGCACAGCATGGAGTTCGCTTCTCCAGAGAGCTCCAGTCAGAGTGGTCAACATCATTTATGCCACAGCAGAGTGGAACCGAAGGAACGGAGAAAGAGGGAAAAACTTTGGGCTCCGTCCAGCCTCGCTGTTGAAATCTCCATCGCACATCACGCAGCTGCAGACTGCGAGGCGTTGTTTGTGCTCCAGAGATACAGGTCCTGCTTATTTTCTCCACAGACAGGTGACTGGCAGCTGGAAAACTTTCAAGGTTTAAATAAACACAAAGCAGCTAAACAGCTAAACAGCTAAACAGCAAAACAGCTGGCTCCTCTCTGTGCACAGTTTTCTCTCTGCTCGTCCCAAGGTCAAAAGACATGCTTGTTCGGTTAAATGGTGAGTCTAAACTGGCCCTGGATGTGCGAGTGAATAGTTGTCTGTCTCTCTGTGTTAGCCCTGTGACGGATGGTGACCTGCCCAGGGTGGACCCCGCCTCATGCCCAGTGACAGCTGGGATAGGCTCCAGCCCCCCTGCAACTCTCTAGGGACATAGACAATGGACTGATGTATGAATTGTCTCAAAAATGACTATTTTATTACAAAATACTGAAGAGTGAAGATCATTATTATTATCATTATCAGAAGATCAACCAGAAGATTAGCCTCTACATAAACCTGCAGGGGGAAAATGTTGCACACTATCTACACCATTTTTTTCCATAGGGCCGATGAAGCGACGTCGCCACTCACCAGACATCGTCCGTTGACACACACGGCTCCGGGCTCCTTGTCGCAGGCCGTGCCGTCGAGCACGCGGCCAAAGTTGTAGTAGAAGTTGTGACCAAGGGCCAGACAGCTGAGCTCGCAGGGGTTAGAGCCTGGCAGGGGAGAGCTTCAGTCAGTGGCTCAATAGTTCATAATTTTTCTTTTGGTTTAGTTAAATGGTTTCCCAAACAGGATCCTATTATATGACCTTTTTATCGCTGCCAGTTGGTAAGAAAATATATATATATGTATAGTCTTTGTCTTTGAAGAAGCTTTGTGTCTCTAAATTTCTTCTCTGAACTGGTGAACACAAATATATAAGTAATTAAATTAATGATGACGGCAGAAAACAATAAGTATAGACTGAGGTCCTGCAACATTAGTTTACATAACAACAATATGGAATAAATGATTGCATGTGTTTGGATTATATTTTAATTTTTTAAATAATCATTTTAAAAAATGTGCAAAAATTGAAAAAGAATAGACATTTTAATAACAAAGGATAACGTATGCAGTAATTGGACAGTAAAGTCAACATTTATACTGAAATATCAATAGATGATATTTTTCACCGTAATATTTTTGTAAATTGGCAAAAATGTCATGAGGCATTTTGGAAACGGCTGCCAAAAGCCTGCTACTGACTGCAGAGCATGGACAGATCCACCAGGGGGCAGACGACAAGAATCAAATAGTTTTTAAGGCGAGTATTGATCATGTTAGTAATGCATTTTAAATACAGTTACTGAGTCTCTGGTCACGACTCTTGATGCTCTAATACTTTTATAAGACTGTATCTGCACAAACTGGCAGTAAAGTGCACAAATATGTGAATTTCTGGTTCATAAAGTTTCTTTTTTATTTCCAAACAGCTAATCTTTACTACCCAGGAGTGATTTGTCTCGCTGACCTCCATGAAACGTGGTCCATCTGAAGGAGTTTCCAGCCACCAGTGGTCTGTCATTGAAGGCAGCACACTGCATCTCTCGGAAGTCCTCCGAGCCGGGAGGACACTCCTGCACAAACAAGAAGTACACGCTATAAAGACGCATGATACTGTATATGATCCTTAAAAATCTTAAAGTCGTAATTTAAAGGGAACAGCATTCATCAAAACATCATAAATGTTGTTTTTTTTATCTGTGCATTAATCTTTCTTTAACATAAAGCACAGAAATAATAAATCAGGATTTACGTCCCATCATTAAGCTCCGAGCTTAATAATGTACACACTACAACACGCACACGCATTCAGACTTGCTTTAACATGCTGCGGCTGCTGCTGCTGCTGCAGTGAGTGGGTTTTTCCATCAATCAATACACGGGCCACGGTGACTGGCTGTCTCTGACCTCACAACACGTTTCAGTACAGTAGCACTTCTAAAAGCCCACTTAAATCCTCCAAGTTCAGCTCGGTGACGTGTTTCCAGCTCACGCCCTGAAATCCGTCGGCTGAACACACCTCAGTGAGCAACTCGCAAGGCAAACATCGGCCATTGTTCTAAACCGTCTGCACCGAAAGTCGTTTTTTTTTTTTTTTTTTTGACGGTGTGAAAAGATTTACGAACCTTGGTGTTGCAGATCTTGTACTGTCTGGGATCTCCCGCACATGGTCCACCCACTGGATTCCTAGGACGCGGACAGACAGAACAGATCGGAGTCAGAAACAAGTGATGGATTTAGTGTCTGACAATGATTACAGATTTAAACTCTGAGCAAATTGCAGAATCAATACATGGAACTATTAACTATTTCACAAGGGCTAAGGAGAAGTTGTCTGGCATAAAATTAATTACAAATCCATCTGTTCTTCCAAGAAAACCTGTTTTAGTGACTATTAAAACCCTCATGTTCATTCAGAAAGGCTTACAAAATGTGCAAAAACTGCAAAAATATGCAAAACTGGCAGAATAAGGAAGCTGTGGGGTAGTGGGTAGGGCACCTTGAGTGACCATCTAAGTGCTCCTTGTGTGCTAAAGCATGAGGGATCAACAAAGAATATAAGGTGAACAGACTCCCTTCATTTAAGAATCAAATCAAGTCCGTTTTGGTTCATACAGTCAAGAAAGCTAAATTTAAATGACCCTTAATGCAACTATTAACATTTAGTTTTATTGTACATTGAAGAAAATATTCTGATTCTGATTTCACTACAGTCATGTGATATGACAATAAACCTATATTCTACATAAACTAAGTAAAAGCTGCTGGCTTGTAAGCCCATTGAGCAGCAGAGGATACTTCAAATATAGTAAAACATAACCCAACTAAACGCTGCTGGCTTGTATGGTCCACTCAGCAGCTAACCTGTTTCACTTCCATTCATTTCAGGTTCCTCTGAAATCATGACCCAGCTTCTTAAAAATAACAGGAAGTGCATTTAGGTGCATTTATTTCTGACTGTCCATATTCACCTGGTGATGCAGGTGCGCGTCCGCACCGAGGCTCCGCCCCCGCAGCTGCGCGAGCAGACAGACCAGCCGCTCCACGTCGCCCACTCGTTTCTGAAGTGGAGCTGCCGTCGCACGCGTGCGGGGCGTCCCGACGCAGACTCAGAGGAGGGACCCCACGAGGCCTGAAAACAACCAGAGGGAGGGACAGCTTAGATTCATTACAAAGTGACACGAAGAAGAACAAAACAAGGACGGAGGCTGAGATAGTCCCAGGAAAACTGATCAGGCATAACATTATGACCATAATGTGTAGATCCTCCTTGTGGTGAGTCATCAGGGGGGGGGGGGGGGGGGGGGGGGGGGGGGGCTCTGTGGATCATCCCACAGATACTTAATCAGTTTGGGATCTGGTGAATGTGGAGGCCAGGTCAACACCTTGAGATGTTCTTCATGTTTGTTCTTAAAGAGTGTTTGTGGCTGCTGCCATCAAGGAGTGTTGTTGCTGTGACCTTATATAGAAATGTTAGAAAATGTCAAATTGCCTCCATCCAAAAACATCTTTTAACAGCTTCACTAATTAAGTTGATTGATTTTCATCCAACATTTTATCACTCTAAATGTTGCTCCTCTCTGGACACGACCCTCTGCTCTTGTCTGTAATTGCTTTCTGCAGAGATGTCGTGCATGTTCAGAGCTGTCAGGTGCCAAAAGGCAACTGTCATCACAATCCCAGCACTGAGTGACAGGGTTTCATATGTGCACGACTCCCAGCACTTTATTTCTGGCCAAGAATCCAACAGGAAGATTAATCAGTTCAATGAAAACGAGTCAGTGGTATCGAAAACAACCCAGTTGTAGCGGATCTTGAGCGTCAGAGTTCAACAATAAAAGTGATTAGAGAAATCTCGATGGCGCTCCTCAAACACATTCCAGAGTTTCTGGCCTGGAGGAGGAGGACTGAAACTGGCAGCGTTCCCACCGGCTCCTCGTACAGGAGCTCCACTACACACACACACACATGTGTACAGCTATCTTAATGAGGACGCTCATTGACATAATACATTCTCCAGCCCTTTACCCATAACCATAACCTAAGTGTAACCTTTACCCTAAAACCAAGTCTTAACCCTCAAACAGCCTCGTAAAGAAGTGAGGAGCAGTGGCGTAAACCTCAAACTGGTCCTCAGAAAGACAGCTGTACAAGTGCAAACACACACACGCACACACACACTTTTAACTCTTTGCACACTCAACCTCACTGCAGCTGACTTTCTACCAGGAGAACTAAAGTCAAAGTCGTCTGGAGAAGAAATGCAAAGAGAAACATTGCGAGTTGGTCCCTGCAAATTTTGCTCAGAGCTACCAAATAAAGTTCTAATGCACATCTCAGAGTTTCCTGTCAGTGTGAATCTTATCCAAGAATATTGTTCCCGATGAAGACGTTAAGGCCGAAGTGCAAAAATACAAATAAGTTGTGGAATAATAGTGTGAATATGCAAGAAAAAAGCTTGCGTTTGTGTTTTCCTCTGAGTGAAAGAAAGCTGGAAAAGCTGGCAAAAATAGAGATTTTAAGAACCTGAGGTGGAAATAATAAATCTGTGTGTTAAGGGGTTAAAGTGCCAAGTCTCCTTCCCTCATTTATTTACAAATGTATGCAGCAGGACGTCCCACTGTGTAATCAGATCATCTGCAGAGCAGCAGAGCGTCGTGTTAGTAGGATGTTTCTGTCATGTTATGCACTTGATTGGTCATGCACAGAAAAAAAAACGTAAATAAAGTATTCAGCTAGGTTTCTGATTGACTCATTATTAGTTTAAAATGACTGTAGCTTGGATTTATTTCACATAATTCAAGATTAGAGATAGACATGTTAAAAATAAGAGGGGGAGACCAGTGTCACTAAAACTAGCTGCACTATTCAGTATAAACCAGAGATTTCTCTGACGCTCATGTATAAATTTACGATTTACTTTCGTTGTGCAGCGAAAACATTCCTTCATCCTCTGCACAAAGAAGATCCTGACACAGACCACACAAGATGTTGTGGTTTTATTCTAATCATTAATGCGTTTTCTCATTCACATAATCTTATTTCTCCTCCCACACACCTACGCTCCACTCAGACGCAGATCTTCTCTCCTTTCTGTTGCAATGATCACAAACATTGTGTAACTGCAGAACCCATCAACTAGAAGAGAAGAGAAAGCTTGTGCACTAGTTCTGAAAATGCAAACTTAATAAAGATAAAAATAGATTTAATTGTTTGGTTTAAGTAGCTTCCAAACTCGACTGGTCTTGCAGAGGCATGGGTGGTGGTGTGTTTGTCTGGTGCATGAGCTTCATTACGTCAATCAGCAACACCTGGTAAGGATGTGGATGGCTTTCAAACCCTTCTAATGGACAGCTTAAAGTTTGCAATGATTTTAAATATGTACAGTTTAATTTTGGATAAATAAAGAAAAATGAAATAGTTTTCATTTGATGTTCTTTTACTCTACTACTCATTTCTGGAAAAACAGGTTTTGCAGTGGCGGTGTGGAGGGGGGTGACTCCAGGACGCTGGAAGTCACTGTTAAGCCTTCTCGAGGTGTCGTGGGCCTAACTTAACGAAACATCGGCGAAAGGAGGACTGGAAAACCCCAATGCCCCGCCCACACTCGTTTAATTAATACTACGCTTTCCCTCCATCAGTTACAATAAAATGTTGGCTTATATGCTTTACTTTTTTTTTTATTGTTTATTATTTTTTAAAACTCCTACAGGGATTGCTTCATGGAGTGGTTGGCATGGCAACTAGTAGTCGCCATTATGTCACATCCTGTTTCTATAACGTTAAATCACTAAAATAAAACTTATCCAAAACAATGACACTTGAACATTCATCAACATTATATTAACTACCTAAAATAACAGACATGATCCTTGAAAAAAAGAAAAAGATATTTGACTGTATTTTAGTGTTTTAGTATGACCCAAGTCCCGCCCACTAACATAGAGAGGGTGGAGCTTATGACATATACCACAGCCAGCCACCAGGGGGAGCTCTACTTGATTTAGCTTCACTTTAGAGGAGCTGGTCATCCGTCCATCTTGATGTTTTGTGATTGCTTGATCTATAAATGTCTGATAATAAAACTCTCAGATGCAACACGTCAAGACAAACCAACTCGTTTTAACTACTGAGGTTTTTACAGGAACAACAAGGAAAACCACAGGCACTGACTGAGACTTTATGACTCTCTCTCTCTCTCTCAGCTGAGAGCAACCTGTGCTGTGACTCTCCATCATTTTTCCATGGCAGGGTCACCTGGGGTTGCCCTCATTAGTGTTACCAGCGCTCAAATTAGCGATGATAACAGCTGGAGATGGGGTGGGCCGGCTTTCTAGATTAATGAAAGCAACCTCTGACCTTTACACTACCCCACCACCACCACCACCACCACCACCACCACCTCCTCCTATACCTCCTCCCCTTTCCTCCCCTCCTCCAAGGAAAAAAGAAACACAGAGACAAAAAGTCAGAGTCCTTTGACCCTTCAGTCCAACCTGCAGGTGAACAGATTCCTAGAGCGTAATGTTGTCTGACTTTCCCATCATCGCCTCTCATCTGTCAGCAGACCAAGTCTCCCCGTCTACAGAGTCAGTCTGGAGCTGACAGACACGACTGGAAAAACCTCTCCACCCTGAAGGCAACTGGAGAACGACTGGCAAACAAACAATAACAGCACATGAGCTGACACGCACTTAAACATGTCCACCCTCATCTTTATCATATAAATTAATTAGTTAAAAATGGAAAGGAACGCATCTTAAAGAAACAATCCTGCACTGAATCCTCCATCAGGACTCTAATGTTTCTTGAAACAGCGTCAGAAAGGTAAACGTAAAAGTTAGTCTGGAGTCTCTCCGTTGGGAACTGATGATGCTCCTGCAAAGAGGTGCTGGACCAATCAAATCGCATGGGCGGGGCTTAATGTAGTGATGGAAACAATAGAAAGAGTCATGTGCAAAGTTTGTGGTTTCTGTAGGATCGTGTGCCTATACAAGAGCTCCCTCTGTTATTTTAAACTAAAGCTGAACACCAGAACCTTTAATGAAGAGAAGATTTAGATTCACTAGTGTACCTAATGATCTGGCAGCAGGCGATTCCCTCTCCCACATTCCTCACCCCTTCATCCTTCTGTCCTACCGTACCCTTACCAAACGCCTCTCCTCCCACGTCTCCTTCCCCTCCTTTCTTCTCTCCTTTTCAGTCACCATCTGGGCTCCATAAGTTGCTCGGACAGCCACCGCCCACCACCTGAGACGCACCGGCCCCCCCCAACACTGAGTCTCCTCCTCCGCTCTGGTCACTAATGGACCCTCACTCCCGTCATTCATCCCTCCTCTGCATCTCTTTCCATTTAACTTGCCTCCTGTCATTGTTCTTGGCACCATGCTTGCCGCTCAAGAACCTTTAAGGAGGACTGATCACCAGTGCTGATATTAAAAATGTTCTTAGTTTATGGAACATACCAATCATTTCTCTGAGTAAGTTATGTTGACGCATCTCTGCAGCCTCATTGCTCTTGCAGCAGAGATGCATTGGTTGGTGCATGGTTCTTAAACACCCAGACGAGTTACAGTGTGGATAAAAGGCATGAGTGGAATTAACTAGTATGGACTAGGGATGTGTGGTATTTAATCGTTTACGATATATCGTCAAAAACATTCCCCATGGTAAGAATATGTCATCCCACGATAAAAACGATAAATTCCCATTGATGACGTATATATGTGCGCAACACACTCTCAGCCCAACACGAGGGGAATAGCTCGTTCCTAAACGAGGCTCTACCTCCGTTCTCTTTAACTGGTTTGGTTTTAAAAGTCTGATGCGGAGCAGCAATTTACAACATGCAAGGTTTGCAAACAAATAGTGATACAAAGGACAGTAACGCCACTAAAACACAGCTCAAACCAGAATATGGAGGAAATGCACAAGAAGCAGCGTTGACTTCATCCAAAGCCTCCGGTAAAATAAAAAAACAAAAAAACAAAAAAACTCAGGCAACACTTGGTAAACTCACACTACAGTCAAAAGGATTAGGTTAATATGGTGTTTATTTATCGACATTTTTTCTGTTATCGTGATAAATTAGCAGAAATTATCGGGATAAATTTTATATCTCCCATCTCTACTATGAAGCCTATCCCAGCTGTCATTGGTCTAGAGGCGGGGTCCACCCTGGACAGGTCTCCAGTCTAACACAGGGCTAACACAGAGAGATAGACGACCATTCATCAATCACCAATGAACCAAACAGACAAAGAAAATCCATGCAGGCACAGGGAGAACAAGAGAGCAGGCAGAACCAGTAAAGAACCTGATGCACCATCTTACCATCAGGGAAACGACATGAGACTACCAGAACATTAAACATTAAACATGACTGAGGAACAGCTTCATCCTCAGAGCTATAGCCTCCATCACAACCTCCTCACATGCAACGTATAACAGCTGATCTCTGCAAAACAAAGATGTCCAATGCTCTATTTTGTGCAACAACTTTTGGATTGTTGGGTCAGTTCCCCCTATTTTATTAACTGTATAACTACTGCTTCACTTTTATGTTTACTATCTCTTTCCACTATGAATATTTCTTTTAAATCATGCTCTTATCCTCGTTCTCTTTGTGCGCAGCTGCACCACACATCATTGTCAGTGTCTGTGCCGACTTTTTGTGGAAAAAGCAAATTTGTTAACAGCTTCAGAAATCTGCAAACTCGTCCTTAAACAATAGCCGATAGGTCGCTGCTGCTGCTGCTGCTAATGCAAACCAAACAGCTTCACATTAAAAGCATTTAACTGCAGAAGACACAAGCTGACTGTTATTAGAAAAGACACTCTCAGGAATGTGTTTGGTAATATTTGTCAGAGGATCAGTATTTCAGAGACGGACAGAACAAGAAGGGGCAGCTACAGTGAGCTGTTAGATGAAGAGCTGCACACCTAGTCGTGAGCAGTATAAAGTATAAATGCTGATGCGTGCACACATCAGGGAGAGCTGCAGAATGATTTATGCAATAATAATGAACATAATTGCTCCTTGAAGTCATCAGCTATAATTTAACGGGACAACAGACTAAAGCGTTTGTGCACGATGTTCATGAGTCAAAGGAAAATATGCAGAGTTACAACATTTTGTGACTTGTTTCCATCTTTAACACCAGAGCAGCTGCAACAATGAATTATGGAAGCAATCTAAAACGTCTAATAAAACTTTTCAAGAGGTTTCTGTTTCTACTCAAACTGTAATTAGTTTTATTTTAAACGGCACCAATGAGGCGAAATTAAAGTGTTTTTTTTTCCTCAAAAAAAACAACAACAGACAAATGTGTCCACTGCATTCCTGTGTTTGATGTGACAGACTGGCCTGATGGTAGCCTGTGTCGCTGTCTGGCTATTCCAGCCGAGCCCTGGGGGGAGCTGTGTCCTGACAACGGGACAAATAGTGATGAAGGATGGACGCCGCGGTCTGAGGAGGAAAAGCGCAAAGCATGGAAACACCAAGGGGACGGTGGCGTGTGGGAGCGCTAACACAAAATACAACCAGAAGACAAACACGAAAACCTCAATCAGCCGACCCCGGCGGCGAGTCAATGGGCTCTGATTGGTTTATTATCTAAATGAGCTGGATTTGGAACCCGAGAGCGGCAATTTCCCTCCACACAAACCACCTAAATCACGACGCTTAACTCAAATGGAGGAAAAGAGACGACGCAGAGTCAGGACAAAGTGGTCAGGGCTGTGGGAAACATCCCCGGGGCAGCGGAGGGTTAGGACTGAATGTGCAAATACGGCGTGGTGCCACTTGTTGAAACACTGTCATCCACCTATTAGCTTTATATGTTTGCTCAACTCAACACGCAGGTCGTCTGGGCTTCTCAGAGCAGCTGCACTTCAGCTCTATTATCACTCAATGACTCACAAAATCACCAATTGTGCAGCTCTGCAGAGGATTTAAGCCGCGTTTAGCTCCCAGGTTTAGAAAGGTCAAAACTCCAGGAGCGGTGAGAGTGTATGGAACAGCTTTATTAAAACAACGTGTTTCGACTCCTTCAAGAAACACTCTGCAAAGGATCACAACCAATCACATACAGCCACAACATTAAAACCACAATAGGAGGAGTGAATAACATCTAAACCAGGGGTGCCCACACTTTTTGGGCTTGTGATCTACTTTTGCAATGACCAAGTCAAAGTGATCTACCTGTATATATATATATATATATATATATATATAGTCATATTAACAGCCATATTAATATTCATATTAATTGTTGTTACAGCGTTAAAGATGAATGTCTTGCTGTCTGTTTTGGAGTTGCAACGGAAAAATGTTTTAGACCTGGGGTGCCCACACTTTTTTGGCTTGCTAACTACTTTTACAATAGTATAAGAGGATCTATCCATCTATCCATCTATCCATCTATCCATCCATCCATCCATCCATCTATACATACATACATACATACATGTTGCTACAGTGTTAAAAGCTCTATCCAGCTTTGTCAAGAAAAATTGGTACACTGCACCTTTAGAAAAATAGCGCTGTGTCTTTAAGAACGGTAGTCTTGAGTTGTCGTTGAAGTTGGGCGTGGCTGTGGACGTGTGCCGCTGAATTGAGGGCATGTTGCAAATATTAAGTAAAAATAAAAGATGAACGCTTGTCTTGGTGTTTGTTTTTGAGTTGCAACAGATAAATGTTTTAGACTAACATCTAAAACAAAATTCATCGGCACACGATCGACCCGCACTACCTTCAAGATCTACCGGTCGATCGCGATCGACCTAATGGGCACCCCTGATCTAAACCATCTTGTGACAGTTCAGTGTTCTGCTGGGAAACTTCTGGACCTGGCTTCATTCATTGGTGTGGATGTTACTTAGACATGTAGCACCCACCTAGACCAGACCAGGCACCCCCACCCCATAGCAATAACACTCCTTGATGGCAGCGACCAAAAACACTTCAGGAACAAGTCAAGAAAACATGAAGAACATCTCAAGGTGTTGACCTGGCCTCCAAATTCACTAGATCCCAAACTGATCAAGTATCTGTGGGATGATTCCCCCAATCCACATCCACATCCTGTTTCCAGACACCACTGGACACCCTCAGAAGGCCCATGTCCATTCTCTGATGAGTCACAACTGTTTTGGAGACCTACTAATGTGCAGGTCTCCCTTGTGCCTCCAAAAATTAGACATTAAGGTCATAATGTTATGCCAGATCGGTGTATTGGTGCCAGGGGGGTAGGGTTTATTATCATGTGGTTTCCAGTCTGCCAAAAGAGAAAAATACCCAGCAGAGATTCAACAGTTTTGGCTCATGTCTTGCTCTGAATCAGCTATAAAGAGTTGGAGTCTCTCCGTTGGGAGCTGATCCTGCTCCTGCAAAGATCTGTCGGGTCAATCAAGCACTCTGAGCGGGTTTTTATGTGGTGACGGACAGGACAGCAGCAGCGACGCAGTCATGCACGTCGATATGAGCGACATGCATGACTGCGTGCATGACCGTGGAGTTGAATTTGTCTCCGTCATGATGCCTCAGACTGGCTGGAGGACGATCCAGCTGCATGCAGAGAGTTTGTTTTAATCTGTATCGGCTGAAACTTAATGAAAACCAGACGGAGTGATACCAGACTCATATTCTCATAAGAAAGGAGTCTGGGTTAGGCTAGTCTGGAACAGCCTCAGCTCAGGCTTTAATAACCACACATGCACAAAACCTGTCCAGCACCGAAACAGTGAGCAGAGTCAGAGGAGAGCAGATCATTCAGCAGAAATATTCGTCTCTGAAGCTGGAGAGAGAACTTTGATCAGGTAGACAGAATTATGATAAGATAATAAAAATAAGGTTGAGGTGTAGTTTATGGTGACTGTAGCCTCGTCGTGACAGGTTAATTAAAAAGCTTCCACTGCACTGAATAAAGGGGAGCCGTGGCTGACAGGTTTTTCCGGATCTGAATATTAAGAGGCGCTTCGGCGGCTCGGACTTACGCTCTGCGGGGAGGACAGGCAGGCGGGGGCGACCAGCAGCAGGACAAAGGTCAGGGCCTGGCACAGCGTCAGCTTCCTGGAGACACAGAGAGAAAGTCAAGACGTGGATGGTTACAGCTGAGGACGGGAGGACAGAGGAGAGAGGACACAGCAGCGGCTGACGCTCGAAGCAGCAGAGGTCTTTAGGTCGCTGATAATATCCATAAATAAGCCGCTATGAGTCCCCATGGGTAGGGGACAGGGTCAAGAATGCCCCCCCATCTAGCTATCATTAATCCCCCCTGCCCAGCCCCTCCCACTCACCCCCACAGTGTTGTGTTAACTACCACACAACCTTACACCAAGCCTCTTCATGTCTGCATCATTTTAATACATTTATTGATGCAACAAGGTTGATTTCTTGAGCTCAAACGTCTTCTTGGCTGCAGCTAACGACAGCTTTAATGAATCTGTCCATCACTTTCTTATTCAACGCATGATTGGAGCTGATATTTACACAAGTTTTCTATCACACTTGACTGCAAAGACAATGACTCGTAAATTTGAATCACACAAACTTGTTGCTGCAGAGTTCAGTCATTGGACATTTCAGGGCG
Organism: Planiliza haematocheilus; assembly: GCA_005024645.1. Taxonomy (NCBI): domain Eukaryota; kingdom Metazoa; phylum Chordata; class Actinopteri; order Mugiliformes; family Mugilidae; genus Planiliza; species Planiliza haematocheilus. Next base: position 194,896 of record SRSE01000008.1, read on the forward strand.
AAGACAGCAGAGAGACGCTGAGACCTACGGCCAGTTTAGGCCTCGTCCACATGTACCAAAACCATCTTTCCCCCTCCGTTTTCCCTGGCATCGTTTCAAGAATATCTGCGTCCACACGGATCCGTCTTTACATGACTCAAAACATTACTTCATACTCCAGGTCTATAGGTGGAGCTGTTTCAGTTTCAGAAATTCACCAAAACTGGAGAGGAAGAGGCGGAGCATGCGCATAAAGCTTGAGCGCTGTTTATAAATCGGCTTTAGAAGAAACCAAACTCAAGGAGAAATGATATTTAGCCTCCAAAACAGAGAACCATCGTTTTAGAAGTCAACGTGAAAACCTGTTCGTTAGATACACTGGTGAAAATACTCGACTATAACAGTCGGACTGTAAATCTTAGTTTAAAGAACTAAGAGAGATGTTGATTCAACTGTGACCATCCAGCTGATTTACCTCCTTCCAGCATCAACTGAACATCAGAGGAGTCATGAAGGAGGATTTAGAGCAGGACGAGTGAGTGTAAACTGAAACGGGACTGAAAAACCTTATGTCCATTTAAGGAGGGAAACGCTGGGACAACGGGGTGGGGGAGGGGCTTTGCAGACGGAGCGTTTCACCGTCCAGTCAGTAGACGTCTGAGCTGACCAGGTTATTCTGTCAAACATCGCTGCACAGAGACCAGAAATACGTCGAATAAGAGATAGAAACCTAAAAATATTTTTTTGTGTCAACACTAGGGATGTGCGATATTTTATCGTATACGATATACCACCTCCATTATCTGGTTTGGTTTTAACCCCTTAACGCCTCAATTGATTCTTCAATTATATAAAGAAATTAAATATTTGTATTTTTGTTACCACTCCGGCCGGTCCTACCAGAAACTAGTGCTTGCTAAAGGTTCCTAGGATTTTTTTTGAATGTGCACAAACCAACATTGGAGTATTACATGCGTTATTTCAGCTGCAGTCTGAACGGAAACAGTGCGTCGTGAATTAGCGACACTAGACATGAAGGGGTTAAAAAGTCTGATGCGGAGCAGCAAATTACAACATGCAAGGTTTGCAAACAAATAGTGAATAAAAAGGACAGTAACAGCACTAATTTGTTCCACCACCTCAAACACAAGCACAAACCAGAAGATGAAGAAAGACAGAAAATGAGCAAAGATGCAGAAGCAGCGTCGACTTCATCCAAAGAGTCCGGGAAAAAACAACAACTCAGAGAAAACTTGATGCATTAGAGTCAAAAAGATTAGGATGAACTGGTGTTTATTTATCGTTACTGTGATAAATACCAGAAATTATTGGGATACCTTAAATCCATCTAGAGCTGAAGAAGCTACCTGGATGAAACATCTTCAAATAAACTATACAAGTCCAGTTTCTCTTTCTTTATTTTGCAGATACCTGGATGACCTGAGAACCGTCTTAGACAAAGCCCTATTTCTGTGGTGTGAATCTAATTTCTCCTTCTAGATTTAACCAGAAAATATTTCAAATCTTTGCAAACTTTCCACTAGAAGAGGAGTTTTGACAGATGTTTGGCTGCACAGCTTTCGATTGTGACCAGAGGTGAAGCGTTCCTCTCAGGCACAGTCACAATCTGACTGAGGTAGACAAGTGTCGTGATCCACCGGTCTGATGTCCACTGAGCTTCACGGTGAGCGTCTGTTTGCCCGTCTCCTCCTCGCCTCCGAGCAAACACGACTCATTCACCAGTCAGACGCTGACTCTCGGCCTCTTCCTAACTCTGACTCACCAAAGGCCGAGAGCTTTTTCTGAGAAGTCGGAGCGATTCTTGGAAAGCCCCTCTCTTTGATCGCTTCCTGGCACCGTTGCCGTGACAGCCACAGTGCGTGTCATACGTCCAAGGCTCTGTTTTGAGACGGAACATGTCAGGAAAAGCACGCATGAGCGATTGCACTCTGTGAATTGCGGTGACCCATCTTCTCCATTTCTTCTCCTCCTCCTCGTCCTGTCCCACGTCTCAGTGCATCAGCCTCCAGCCGCTCCGTCATCTACCCGTCTCTTTTATCTCCAAACACCAAAGGAGCTGATCCAAAGCGCTTGGAGTCGGCTTTTGGCTCAGTCTCAGGTCAGTAGTCGCCCCCCCTGTCCAATTAAACGATACACATCTCCCTCACACTTGGCTGAGCAGCCCTTCCCTTCAGAGCCCTCAGCTCCCGTCCTGGCCTTACATGGGGGAGTTCTTATCAGAGGAACAAGGAAGGTCAAAGTGACTCGAACATGAAACATGACTGAAGAGGCCGCTGTGTTGGCAAGTCTTCAACCTCGACAGTTTTAGATACGTTGGGGGGAACTTATCCAACTATTTTTGCTGCTCTGAAAACTGCTCTGTGGGCAGAAATTCTCTCCGTCCAGTAAATGTTTTTATTTGCTGAGATGTTCCTCCATCAGATCAGGCGTAGAGGTGGTGGTTTAACCTTTACTAACCATGTAAACTCTTCATGTTGCTGGTTTCTCTCTGGTTCTTGGAATAAATCCTCCACGTGGAGATGAGGGACAGAAGAACGAGAAGAACCAAGCTGGAATCAATGTGGACAGAGACGATGGAGACGTTGGAGACATCTTGGTTCGTTGCCAAAGTTGTGGACAAAACTCCTTCTTCTTCTTCTTCTGTTCTATTTCCAGCAGATTTAATGCTCCACAGCAGCAGAACTACTTCTACAGTGACTGATTTAGGGCATGTAAACACACACCAGTCATCCATCCACTATCTGCTACCAGTTACCCTTATAGGGTCATGGGGGGTGATGGAGACTAACCCAGATGTCACTGAGGAAGGATTCAAACTCACATGCAGCTAACGTACACCAATCAGGCATAACATTATGACCCCCTTCCTAATATTTTGCACGTCTCCCTTGTGGTGACTCATCAGAGGACGGACATGGACCTTCAGGGGGTGTCGTGTGATGTTAGTGGGGGACCTTTGAGGTCACCTTGAGATGTTCTTCATGATTTTTAGTTGTTCCTAAAGTGTTTTTGTGCTGGAGATGGCTGTCACTCATTGCTATGGGGTGGGGGTGCCTGGTCTGGTCTAGGTGGGTGCTACATGTCTAAGTAACATCCACACCAATGAATGAATGCCAGGTCCACAAGTTTCCCAGCAGAACACTGAACTGGAGCAAGATGGTTTAAATGTTATTTACTTCCCCTCAGTGGTCATAATGTTGTGGCTGATCGGCGTAAAGCAGTGCCAGAACCCAGAACCTCCTTGGCTTCTTGCTGTGAGGTGACAGTGTTGTCATTTTCAGTCACCTTAAAAACGTCTAGTCCCTGAATCATCTCTCTGCAGCTTCACTCCCTGAATTCTTTGGTTTTCCGAGGGAGGGAGCGACGGCAGCTCTGGTGACTGACTGCTCGCCCCCCAAACCCTCCACCCCCTCGCTGCAGGGCCCCTCACAGAGGAGAGCAAGGGGTCAGCCCGCCTCCTCCCGCTCTCATTAAGACTGTAGCAGCACATTAGCGAATAGCTCCGGGGCAGGGAGAGGGAAACGGCTTTAATCAACACGAGACTCGCTGTTTGTTTTGAGTGACATTAGTCTCTCTCTCTGTCGTGAGCGGAGACGAAGAAAAAAAAATAATAAAAGACGTCATTATCGAAGAAATAACACCCAGGATAAGATCAACCATGCAATCATGGTTATTATCTAAATCTTTTCAAGGATTCAAGGATTCAAGGATTCAAGGATTCTTTATTGTCATTTCTACACATGTTGGTACATATGAAGGAACGAAAATAGTTTCTCTGGTCCCGTTTCAAGCCACAGTAAGAAAAGAAAAAAAAAAACACGTATAAATATAAAAAAGTATAAATATAGAGAATAAAATTAGCTAACTGTACAAACTGTATAACTGTATAAATAAAAACTATGAAATTGACTGTGATGGTCCTGTGCAATTGAGGTAGTGTGCAAATGCAGTTAAAGTGACAGTGCAGTGCAAATGCAGTCTGCCCATGGGGGTGACTATTGTTCACTCTTGGGGGGGGCTACGAAGATCCTCCAGCGTTTGACAGTCTCACAGCCTCCGGAAAGAAGCTGTTCCTCAGTCTGGTGGTCCTGCTTTTAATGCTCCGTAGCCTCCTGCCTGAGGGGAGGGGGACAAACAGTGTGTGTGCGGGGTGGCTGGGGTCTTTCCTGATGCAGGTGGCCCTTTTCCTGCATCTGGAGGTGTAGATGTCCGTGGTGGTGGATAGACTGTGTCCCACAGTCCTCTGTGCAGCTTTCACCACCCTCTGCAGAGCCTTCTTCTCTGCTGCAGAGCAGCTGCCGTGCCACACAGTGATGCAGGAGCACAGGACGCTCTCCACCACACACCTGTAGAAGGATGTCAGGACTGAGCTCCCCAGTCCAGCGCGCCTCAGCCTCCTGAGAAAATAGAGGCGCTGGTGTGCCTTCCTAATCAGGCAGGAAGTGTTGGTGCTCCAGGTGAGGTCGTCAGAGATGTGGACGCCCAGGTACCTGTAGCACGAGACCACTTCCACCGCTGTCCCTCCGATGTGCAGGGGAGGGGGGAGGTGTCTGCTCCGCCTGAAGTCCACGATCATCTCCTTGGTCTTCTTCACGTTGATGCAGAGGTTGTTTTCTCTGCACCAACCCTCCAGGTGTTCTACCTCCTTCCTGTAGTCAGACTCGTCGTTGTTCATGATGCGTCCAACCACAGCAGTGTCGTCCGCAAACTTCACAATCAGACAGCTCGGGTGAATCGCTGAGCAGTCGTATGTGAGCAGGGTGAACAGGAGGGGGCTCAGCACACAGCCCTGGGGGGAGCCGGTGCTGAGGGTGATGGAGGAGGAGGAGACGTCGTGGATCCTCACAGACTGCGGCCTGTCGGTTAGGAAGTCCTGGACCCAGTTGCATAGGGTGGAGCTCAGTCCGAGTGTTGCCAGTTTCTGTGTCAGGGTCTGTGGTATGATGGTGTTGAATGCTGATGTGAAATCCACGAAGAGCATGCGAACATAGGAGTGCTTGTTCTCTAAGTGGGTGAGGGCTGTGTGGACCACAGAGGAAATGGCGTCCTCTGTGGATCGGTTCTTCCTGTATGCATACTGGTGTGGGTCCACAGTGATGTCGATGTAGTCCTTGATGTGAGCCATGACCAGTCTCTCGAAGCACTTCATGACTATCGGGGTGAGGGCTACTGGCCGATAGTCATTCAGGCCTGTCACTGTGGACGTTTTTGGGATGGGGATGATGGTGGCGGTCTTCAGGCAGGTGGGGACCGCTGCCTGTTGGAGGGAGGTGTTGAAGATGTCCGTCAGCACCTCTGTGAGCTGGTGTGCACATCCCCTCAGCACCCGCCCAGAGATGTTGTCGGGACCAGCAGCTTTCCGTGGGTTAATCCTCTGGAGGATCCTCCTCACTTCTGCTGGGGTCACGCTGAGGGGCTCTTCTCCTGGTGGGGGGGTGAGTCTGGTGCTGAGAGGGGGGTGTCTGGGTCCTCAAAGCGGGCGTAGAATCTATTGAGAGCGTTGGGTAGAGAGGGGTCCCTGGGGCATTGTGCATCTCTGGTGTTATAGTCTGTGATGCACTTTATGCCCCTCCACATACTCCGTGGATCGCTGGATGTGAAGTGTCCCTCGATCCTCTGGGCGTATGCAGCCTTGGCCCTCTTCACTCCTGCAGTCAGCTGTCTTCTAGCCGCCCTGAGTGCCAGACTGTCACCAGACCTGAACGCAGCATCCCTGGTTTTCAGCAGAGAGCGGACCTCTGCATTCAGCCAGGGTTTCTGGTTCGGGTAGCATGTTATTGTCCTGGTGGTGGTGACATCCTCTGTACACTTGTAGATGTAGCTGAGGACAGCAGATGTGTAGTCCTCTAGATCCACCTCTCCCTCACAAACAGCTGCCTCTCTGAAGATCTGCCAGTCTGTGCGCTGGAAACAGTCCTGCAGTACAGGAACAGCATCACTGGGCCACACGGTGATGGTCCTCTGTGTTGGTGTCTGGCGTCTGAGCAGGGGACGGTAGGCAGGAACCAGCATGATGGAGATGTGGTCAGAGAAGCCGAGGTGGGGGTGGGGGGCGGCTCTGTATGCGTCTTTTATGTTGGTGTAAACACGGTCCAGTGTGTTATTTCCCCGTGTTGGTATGGTGACATGCTGATAGAACTTAGGCAGTGTGTCTGTCAGGTTTACGTGATTGAAATCCCCCGCAATCACGTAAAAAGCCTCCGGGTGCTTGTTCTGGAGCGAGCTGATGTTGTCGTGGAGCTCCTTTAGCGCATCGTTAGCATTAGCACCCGGCGGGATGTAAACAGCCATAACAAACACCACCGTAAACTCACGTGGCAGATAGTGTGGCCGGCATTTCACAGTCATATGCTCTATCGCCTCGGAGCAGTGGCTGTTCACCACAGTACAGTTCGTGCACCAACCTTTATTCACATAGACGCATAATCCGCCCCCGCGGGCTTTCCCCGACAGCTGGTTACGGTCCGCACGGAAGAGAAGCCGGCCGTCGATCTGGAAGGCATGGTCCGGCATGTTGTCATTAAGCCAGGTTTCTGTCAGACAAAGCACCGCACAGTTCCTCATCTCTCTGGAAACCCCCAGCCGCAGTCGAAGCAGGTCCATCTTGTTGTCCAGGGAGCGGACATTGGACAGGAACAGGGACGGGATCGGTGGTTTCCCAGTGTTAGCCTTTAGCCTAGCTAGCAGTCCGCCCCGTTTGCCCCTCTTCTGCTTACGCGTACACCGCTTCCTCTTCCCCTCTGTCCGGCGTGATCTTCTACGCCAGTCCGGTGTCCTCAAGAGCTGCAGTCTGCCCAGCAAGGCCCTGAGTCCCAGCGCCGCTGATGTGCCGCTGTTGTTGTTGTTGTTTGTAGTCCTAGTGTGCGTTGCCGAACCATCCCTTAAATTAAAAAGTTCGGTTCGGCTATACTTCACACGCTTGTTTACACAAGCAAAGCGGTTGTAGTCGGTCTCAAAACCAACGGAAAAAGTACTAAAAGGGGGCTTGACCCCGGGAGCACGAGAAGCCGCTGCACTATTGCGCGCCGCCATCTTGTCTGGTTCCGTTTTAAATATAAAGACTGAAACACAAACATGACCGCGGTTTGCAGGACGGATCTGACGCGTTAAATGTGTTTGAAGACAAAATAATGATGTTGAAAATAACTCTACTAATATTAAACTGTTTGCTGACACATCTGTGGCTCCGGCCAGGTTTAGATTATTACATTTAAATGAAATTATTAAATAAGAAGGCATCAACATGAAGGCTAGACATTATTTTATGCAGATTTTTCTCTATTTTTGGACATTTTACAAAGTAAACGATGAATCCATTGAGTCTAAAAGCTAATCCCCAGTTAATTAATCTATAATTCAGTAATGATTTGATGCAGATTTAATATCCTGAATGAAACTTTTCATCCGCTCCTCCACAGATTCACTTCTTTTTTGTTTCTTTGATCCTTTGCAGAAAAAATCTTTAAATGACAGTTATTTTAAGCAGAAATGTAAAAATATGTCCAATAAATCAGATTAATCAATATTTATATGTTAAAGAAGATTATTTTTGTCTTATTACATCTGTTTTTTTGAACAAATGCACCAATCTCACTGCAAATAATCTGCACATGTTCTCTTTATGGATTTCTAATTTCCTTTTCTTCTTCTTTATATGATAAAAATAGACAATTATTTTATTTTTTAAAGTTCATCAGGACCTGCTGACCTCATATAATCCTAGACGAGGCTGACTTTGTGCGACCGGTCCGCGTTCAGACCGTAACAGAAGCTCCACCCGGCCTCCTCCAGCTCCGAGCGCCCCCCCCCCCACACACACACACACACACACTCATAATTCCTCTAATGTGACTGAACTCGCAAACCTTCCCCTCGAACACGCCCTGAGACAGGTAGCTCTCACATTCCCACCCTGCACAAATAAACAACAGGTCCGCGCCGCCGTCGCCGCGCAATTGCACGGACACTCTTACGGCGCGCCGGCTCGATTGCGCTGCAGGTGAGAATGCGTCCTTTGACCCCGGGGACGCCGTGAGTCACGTCTGCACCGGAGACACCTGACCGGAGACCTGCCTCGCCCCCCCCTTTGTGCGGCGCGATCCCGGTGTTTAAGTGTTTCTGCATGGTGACCTGCGGGCGTCCTTTTCACAAAACGCCGGCACACCCACTGAGTTTGGAAAAGCAACACGTCTTCCAACAAGAGGCGGGGGCTGACTTGACCTTTGACCCTCCCAGAGGTTTAGCTGTGACCCACCCAGTGTTCAGGGAATGCCTGGTGGAGGGTCCCGTGTTTATATGGAGCGCGCTGCTGAATGAACTGACACAACCTTTAACAGATGTTCAGTCTGAAGCCCCCGTGGTCAGCGCTGACCCCTCGGGTCTGGATTGACTATGAATGAGGCCGCAACAATCGGGCCCTCGGTGGCCCCGGTCAGCGCGCTTTAACAAAACGAGCCTCTTTGAACGCGAGCGGAGGCTCTTTGTGCCGCGGCAGCTGCTTCACTTGAAGACGTAGTAAAACCCTTCCCGAAGAAAAGAAATTAAAAGCCATTGTACGTCGGGACAAAACTCCCAGAGAGGATTGCGGTGAGTTACAGAATGAAAGACAGACACTGGGGTCGCGTTGTTGGTTTAGTCGCTGCCAAGATGTCTAGACTCGGGCCTCTAGCTCGACTGTCGCTTCCTTCTGTTTGCGTCCTTCGCTCCTTCCGCGACAAAGTGAGCAAAGTTGGGACAGCGTCATACCTCAGGGATTAAGAGATTACCTTCTCACTGCCGCTCTGACTGAAGCAGAAGCTCTCAGGTCATACGGCCTCGCAGACCGACGCGCAAAGTGACAGGGAGGATGAAGGACGAGCTAATCCCACCAAACGTTAGAACGCTTACCGAACGCCCTCCTCCGTATCTGTGAGGCCTGAGCCGTATCTGCAGGGTTCAGGTTTCTGTCTTGACTAGATTCATAATTGCAGCTAAAAAGTCACATGGCAGAGATCCTAGGTCTGGATCGCCACCAAAACCAAAATCAGTCGTTTCCTGGCGCGAGGCCGACGTGTCCATCACGTGTCGAGGAAATTCTCTGAGAGGGTTTTAAAACGCGGCGCTGACAGACAAAGGGGCGCTCTGAGGTGGGTGAAAACACAACGCTAATCCTCCTTTGGAAACACGGGCCTTCATCGAGAATCTGCGCGGCGAGACGCAAACACGGTAACGAGCGGTAAAGTCTTATCTGACTGAACCTTGGAACGAGACGGCGTCCGTCAGCGCAGCACGGCTTCGCCTCCTTCTCTCTGACGGAACGGGGGTCGGTCAAGTTCAGGGTCTGGTTTGAGGCGACCTGGATGCGGCGGCGGAAATGATTTTGTTTCTGGTGCGAGTTCACCTGCTGCAGGTGCACTGAGGAGGAAAGGTCAAGACTCCAGGAGCAGCTTTAGTTAATGGAACAACTTTTATAGACGGTCATCACCGTGTGAAGTTCGAGGGCGTTCTGAAAGCTTAGCGTCAGGTTCTGCAAGTGTTTTGGTTTTCTTAAAACTCTCTGACGTCATCACTGACTTAAAACAGACGCTAGTTTGTCTTCATGCTGCTCTAAACTTTCATTTCAGTTTTCAAAATGAACGAATTCTCCTCCACAGCTTCTGCTTCTAAAGGGTTTAAAACTCGGAGCTGACCGTGCAACCTGCAGAGGTGAAAGGTCACGTCATCGGGCAACATTAAAGCAAATTCGACGCATGTTTGCATAAAGTTGCAAATAGGGGACGGGTTGTTTGTTTTGTGACTAACAGCTGAAGCATTTTAAAGCCGGGATGGAAACTTTTGTCAGCGTTCTTCACGTGTTCTCTTAATAACTCTCTGTCATGATTACTGACGTGTCAAGAGGCGAACCTCTGCGGCTCAGTTTGCCCGTTGGGTGCAGAAGTTTAACCTCCACTTTGTGTTATCTTAAGATGAATCACCGCGCAGAAAATCACAAGAGTCTTCTTCCTGCTGCTCTGAACTGTCCTTTCAGTCCTTTGAGAATTACACCTCCACTTTTTTTCTTTCTAAAAGCCGCTGAGATCATCGAGCGACGTTAAGAAAATGCGAGCTGCGATGCACGTTTGCATAAAGCTGCAAACTGAGCCGAGCTTATTTCAAAAGCCTTGTTTGTTTTCTGACTAACAGCTGAAGTGTTTTTAAGAATAAAAAGAATAAAAACCATCCGACGTGATTGCAGACGCTCAAACTGAGCAGCAGAGGTTTGCCCGGCGAGCACAAAAGCTTTGACGCCGGAGCAAGTTTGTACCTCTGCCTTTTATACCTAAAGATGAATGCAGCTCTTTATCTTTCCCTGCAGTCCTTTGAGAATTACACCTACGTACGCGGCTTCCTGCTTCTTAAAGCTTTCAACTTTGGAGCAGACTGTAAACCTGCACAGGTAAAAGGTCACGTCGCCGAGCTGCTGCATTAAAGGAAACGTGCGGCGCGGCACGTTTGCATAAAGTTGGATAGGGCTTAGACGACAAGAGGGGACGAATGACGCTGCAGAGAAGCTGATCAGCTGCATCTGTGGACTCATAAATGAGACAAAATGCTGGCGTGATCAGTGTTTCTGCTACGGGGACGGCAGAATTTATATCTGGAGGGTAAAGGTTTGACTGACGTAGCCTTAATTACAACCCCAGATATTGGTTCTGGCTTTTCTTTCCAGCAGCGTCCAAACTAATCTGTGCGTCTGAATGAATGAGTTTCACCTTAAATCAGGCAGAACTGTAGTTTCTAGCTGTATTGCGGGTCAGGATCTGTGTACACAGTACATCTGGGGTCCATTAGAGTGAATGCCTGTGATGGTGCATCTGTGCAAGCGTGCTCCCTCTGAACCTGTACCTGCAGAAGCCTTTAAGAGACGTTCCTGCCTTTGACTGTTCGTCGGCGGTGGAAGGTGCAAACATCCTGTCAGAGCTTCAAAGTTCACATCGCGGCGAAGGAAAGGGATTGAAATTCCTCCTCCCCGCGGGAGAGAGTGACATCAGCGCGTGTAACTCCAAATTAGAGTCCTCGTTTTGAAGCTATATGCTCGGCGGACCGCGTTAAGTAGATTAAATCTGTTCATGAGGCCGACGGCTGCCTCCCAAACAAACATTCCTCCGGTGAGTTATCAGAGAGTCAGGGGAAGAAAAAAAAAAGAGCCCAGAGCCAAACCGTCCCAACGTCTCCGCACGTTTCATTCCTCCTGACACATTACAACAAATACAAAACACTTTTAAATCACACGGGACGGGAGCTGCAGAGCTGCAGAGACCCGGCTTGTCTCTGTGTTTGTGTCCCCCCCACCCACCGTTGCAGGGATGGGATTAGATAAAATATGAGCGGGGTATTTATAGCCGGTGACATTTAGGAGATAAAGGTGGTGTAGCAGGATCTGTGGAATGTAGAGTCAGGGGTTGCAATATCACAGATATGGCAGGAGGATTACCTCAGCCAGTGGCAGGAAGCCGCCTACAGCAGACTGGATGTGACTTCTGCCCTGCAGGATTATCTAAAGCTTCAAGTTTCTCTCATGCTTAAGGCAAATATTGCACACGGGGCCTTAGAGTGAAGGACATTCTGCAATTACGCACCAAAAACAACGTGGAGCATGTTTAAAACCACAATAAATTCCCCCCTGAAAGTGTCTGTAATGAATCAAACCACAGAACAAACAGCTTCCAACTGGAAAAAAAACTCAACTGTCCCTGGAATGTATCACCTCCCATCTTTCACTGTACTGCAGAAAATGTTCAAGGCCTTGCAGCTCCTTGCAAGTGAAGTAACCCAAGGTAAATATTTAAAGCCTGCGCTGATTTCTCCCCTCAATCAGGGCACACACAGCTTCCACATGCGCGCTCTGGAATCTGTCACCTCCTCCCATCAGAGCCGGGATCCTGATCCTGATCCTGGTCTCATGCAGCCGAGAGGCGGAGGAAGAAGAAGCGTCTCACCTGGCGTGTACCCGGGACATGGTAGATCCTCGTGGACTGTGGCTCGGGCTGTGTTACGGTCAGTCAGGTGCAGCTCTTCTGATTCCCTATCATGATGTGAAACGTCTCGGCTCGGACGCGCAGCGCATCCCGGCTGCAGGCTGCTCCAACACGTAAACCTCAGGCCCAGCAACACCATCCATACCCCCTCCCTCCTCCTTCCTCCCTCTCTCTTTCTCTCTCTCTCCTCTGGCGTCTCTTCGATGTGTTTTCCTTTTTATAATTAATAAAAACTGTTTTTGCTTTTGTCTCAGCTGCAGACTCAGTGCGTCCAAACAGCTGTAGCTCAGCTCCCAAAACGCATCACATCAGTTTTGTCCTTGGGGACAAGCAAAGTGAAAAAAAAGTGAGTTGTTTCTTCTCTTGGCGCAAATATCCACTCCTCTGTTTCTCATAAACCACCTGCAGTAAAATCCAAACTTGAAAGGCTTCTACTTTAGTCCCTGAAGTGTGTCTTAAGAGTTTTACCGTCGCCTCCAGGCAGGTGGTTTTCCCTTGAGTGCAGCGCGCTAAGCTCACTGTTGTCGCAGCAGCAGGTAGCTCCAGTAGCTGTGTTCCTTCTTCCCTTCTCTCTTTCTCTCTCTCTTTTTTTCTTTCCCGTCTTCCTCTCAGTCCAAACAGACCCAAAGTGCGCACGGTGCGCCCGCAAACGACCCGCAAGGAGCGCAGATGGCCACCAGCAGCGCGCACAGAGTCCGCGGCGCAGAGTGAGCGTGGTGCTGCTGTGTCTGTGCGCCGTCCCTCTCTCTCTCTCTCTCTCCCTCTCTCCCTCTCTCTCTCTCTCCCTCCACCTGAGCGCCTCTGCATTCCTGCGGTGAACACGCCTCTCTCCTCCAATCACAGCCCACAGCGGCTCCTCGGAAATCAGAGGCTTTCACCTTTCAGCTGCAAATCGAAATAAAAAAAATAATCTTGTGCGCAACTTTGGCCAAAATCCTTCATCTCAAGACTGAGCCGAGACTCCACCGAATAAAATAATATAAATAAAGTTTAATAAGATTTTAAAAAACATTCTGGATGGACTGATCTACAGGATGAGGATTGTGTGATCTTCTTTCAAGATGAATGAATGAAAGTAATAAAATCTCAGGTGACAGATCTGAGAAAATGAAATACTCATGACAAATACATTTATATCACACTAGTTAAGTGCATTTATATTTTAATCTGCTCCTGTCTCTCAGTATCTCATCGATAGTCATTGGATAGTTAAAGATGCACAGCTGGAAAAGGTTTTACTGACTCATTCAAACATGTGTAACTCTAAAAATCATGAACCCTGAAATCTATTTGGTGGCGATGTGGTGGTTAACACTGATGCCTCACAGTCTGCATGTTCTCCCTGTGTCTGCGTGGGTTCTCTCCAGGTTCTCCAGCTTCCTCCCATCGTTTGTGCTGGTTAGGTTCATTGGTGATTCTAAGGAGTGAGTGTCTCTCTGTGTTTGTCCTGAGATGGACCCCGTCCTCTCGCCCCATTGACAGCTGGGATAGTCTTCCTCTTGTGCATCTGCTGGTATATTTATTATTTATTATCTGCTACTGTCTTCATGTATATCCCTGTGTACAGTACTTCATGTGATCGTTAAAGAACATCTGGAACGTTTCAAATGACTTTTATTATTTTTCTCGGATGTGATTCCACTTCCTGTTTGACGCACGTCCTACATTAAGATGATGTGAAGTCTTTCTCTGTTGCTGTTTAAGTTGTTACTCATCCAAAGCTTCAGCGAACACGAAAGGAGTAAAATGATCGGACACGGGACGGTTTTAATTTGCCTCAGGCTTCAGTGAACATCACTGGATTATTCAACTGAGAAGCTTCAGACGTTAGTCAGAAAACAGGAGTGAATCAGAGCAGCTCCCTCCATCATCTCTGCTTTTATCGACCATCTTGCTCCAGTTCAGTGTTCTGCTGGGAAACTTCTGGACCTGGCTTCATTCATTGGTGTGGATGTTACTTAGACATGTAGCACCCACCTAGACCAGACCAGACACCCCCACCCCCTTGCAATGAGTGACAGCTATCTCCAGCACAAAAACACTTTAGGAACAACTAAAAAACATGAAGAACATCTCAAGGTGACCTCAAAGGTCCCCCACTAACATCACAGGACACCCTCTGAAGGCCCATGTCCATTCTCTGATGAGTCACCACAAGGGAGACGTGCAAAATATTAGGAAGGTGGTCATAATGTTATGCCTGATCACTATATCTATCCCTGTCTTCACGTTTCTGCTTCGAGGAGCCAAACCTCACCTGCATCTACACGTCAGGACATCGTTCCGTGTCAGTGTCTCCATACCAGACGTCCTTTATTAACAGGAACATCTAAACCTCCCCCTCCATCCTTGTCTACCTGTGTAACTGTAGCCCTCTGGCATTTCTTTTTGTCTCTCTCTTTAGCTGGTTTAGCTTCACAGCAGCAGCAGGTCCTGTGATGTATGGGGCAGGTAGTATGCAGGTCCTCTCCAGTTTCCTGACTCTGTTTGTGCAGTGGTACAAATGGGAAGCGATGCCGAGGCCTCTCCTTGAACTCTGAGAGCTGTCCTCTCCTCGGTCTGTCACAGACACTTCATCTGAGCTACAGTTTCATCATGAGACCTTGGACTATCATCTGGAGACGCGAAGACATAACAGAGGGAACAGGACGGCGTTCTTCCTCTCTGCAGGGACGTTAAATTATCTCTCTGCTCTGACTTATCTGTGCACGGGAAGCGACGCTGCAGACGTTAGAAGCTCAAACCAGAAGAACAACGACAGCCACAAATGTTCGCTCACAGGCAGCACGGCGAGCCTGCGGCGCCATAAATCAGCCGCAGCAATCAGCAGCCACCCAGGCTGGATGTTACAGCGCGCAGTAAATAACACAAAGGTTCAGTTTAAGCATCAGGGAGAGAAGAGGACGGGGCTCTCAAAGAGAAATACGGCTGCTTTACTACACGAGGTCAGGTGGCGAACCAGGCAACACAGCAGCACCTCAGACTCCACTATCAACAAAGTTAATCAGAATAAATGATGTAAAGGTTTTAGATGCATGAAGCTGATGAACACTTCATCCAGGATGAAGACTCTAATGCATCAAGTTTTCTCTGAGTTGTTGTTTTGTTCCCGGACTCTTTGGATGAAGTCGACGCTGCTTCTGCATCTTTGCTCATTTTCTGTCTTTCTTCATCTTCTGGTTTGTGCTTGTGTTTGAGGTGGTGGAACAAATTAGTGCTGTTACTGTCCTTTTTATGCACTATTTGTTTGCAAACCTTGCATGTTGTAATTTGCTGCTCCGCGTCAGACTTTTTAACCCCTTCATGCCTAGTGTGTCCTGGTTTGGGCCTGTTCTGCTGCATCTGGACCAGGACGCCTTGTCCTCATTGATGGACCAGTGAACTCTAAAAGAAAATGTCAGGACATCTGTCCATGAGCTGAATGTGAAGAGAAACTGGGTCATGCAGCAAGACAATGAGAACCAAGAACACAAGTGGTTCTACAAGAGAACGGTTAAAGAAGAACCAGATGAATGTTTAGGAACGGCCAAGTCAAAGTCCTGACCTTAATCCAAGAGAAATGTTGTTGTTGGACCTGAAGCAGCAGTTGATGTGAGGAAACCCACCAACATCTCAGAACTGAAGTGGTTCTGTTCTGAGGAACCAAGCTGCTGTGGACGACTGTTCGTCAGTTACCAGAAACATTTAGTTGATTTATTGGCAAACATTAAACTTCTAAGGCTGCTAACTGATGTCTATATTTTGGCATCACACACCTAAAAGCTAAATAAAATGATCTGATCAAATATTTGTGTTTGCACGCGCCAAAATATGAACTTTATCTCCAACCCTGACTAAACTAAAAGGAGGCGACCAAGATGTCTCCACGTCTCCATCATTTCTGTCCACGTTTTCTCCAGCTTGCTTGTTTTTTCTTTTTCCTCCTTTGCTTAAAAACGATTTCTTCATCTCTGCCGTGATTGAAGCTGATGACACAGAGACGCTTCCATCATCAGTGAGTCTCTTTCTCCGTGGATCTATAATGATTAGTCAACCCTCTCCCTGCCTGTCCGGGCTCGTGGCAGAGATTTCCCTCCACCCTCCCGTTAGCTCCTCCATCATTACTGAACACACTCCACCGTTTAGTCGTCCTGTGCGTACGCAGAGACAAGACAGCCAAGTGTTTACGGTAATCATCACATTCTCTCTCTCTTTTCTGTGTGTGTGTGCCTATGGTGTTGCTCTGTAGGAAGAGGCCTCTGAGGCTAAGAGGCACTTTGCTGCTCCTCACAGACGTCAGTGAGGAGGGGAGGGGGGTTCAGCTCTTTCAGGTTTTTACTGAGCTTGGCGTCCTGCCAGCGTGAACGCAGGAACTTTGACGGGCGGGCTGGGTTTCACGCGCCGGCGCTGATTAAAGGCTCTCACTGCTGGTGGCGTGAAGAGTCATATATACGTTACCTCATGCAGCTGCTGGTAGGAAGTCACGCCGTATGTGCTGCAGCTTGCCGTAAGTGTTTTGTTGCCGTCTGTTGAAAATGAACCTCTGCTGTACCTGTAGGAGCAGAATACTGGATTGTAGCTGAACGATTGACCCTCTTATTGCATGAATTATTACTCAAAGCTGTAACGGAAATATTAAACTTGATGAGTTTGTTCATGCAGCAAAACAACGAGAACCAAGAACACAAGTGGTTCCACAGAAGAACGGTTAAAGAAGATGAATGTTTAGGAACGGCCAAGTCAAAGTCCTGACATTAATCCAGTAGAAATGTTGTGGAAGGACCTGAAGCAGCAGTTGATGTGAGGAAACCCACCAAGCAGTTTGATCAACATCATGTGGACAAGACAGAAGACTACTGGGACAATGTTTAGTGGACAGATGAGACCAAAGTAGAATAGTTTGAACCAGCATCAGAACCTCATCCCTCCATCAAACATGGGGGTGAAGCTAATGTCCTGGTTTGGGCCTGTTCTGCTGCATCTGGACCAGGACGCCTTGTCCTCATTGATGGACCAATGAACTCTAAAAGAAAATGTCAGGACATCTGTCCATGAGCTGAATGTGAAGAGAAACTGGGTCATGCAGGAAGACAAGGAGAACCAAGAACACAAGTGGTTCTACAAGAGAACGGTTAAAGAAGAACCAGATGAATGTTGTTGGGCTAATATTCCTCCAAGCTGCTGCAGACGACTGGTCAGCAGTTACCGGAAACATTTAGCAGATTCAGTGATTTACATGAAAACACTAAACGTACTGGGAGGCCAGTGAAGGGAGGGAGTCTTGTTTGCATGTTCCTGCTGCAGCATTCTGCACCAACGGTGTGTAGGAGATGTCTGGATGGAACCAGCATACCGTCCAAAATCTTGGACATGCTGCAGCCAACGAAAAGGTAAAAGAACAAAATGTATGAAATAAAGAATGACAAATCTGCACATGAAACTAAATGGCACCATCTCAACTGGAGATATAACGTAAGTATGTTCCATGATGGGCCTGCAGACTTCCTGCTTTCATCTCACGCCATCGCCCATTACCCTGAGCGACGCATACATGGATGTGATGTTATGACACGTTCTGGATGACGTGCTGCCTTCGTGGCTGCAGCCGGGCTGATCCACCTCTGGCATGGAGGCACATCTAACCTGCTAGACGTCCTCCAGCAGCAGTCAGTGCTGCAGCAGCTCATCATAACAACTATTCATTACATGCAACCACCAACCGCTCTCTCCCAGGAGAAAACAACACACACACACACACATGGAAAAAAAACACTTTAGAGTTCCAGTAAATACCATCCCCTACGTTTACTGGACTGTTTGGGTTCTGTGAAACAGGCGGAACATCTGCAGCTAGAGTTTGTGTACAGAAAGCAAACATGTCGCTTTTAACTGGTAGGAGGAATTAATCACTGCGTGCAGAAACAGCTCAGGGAACGAAAGGGGGACGGGAGGTTTACCAACATGTGCATAGTTTAGATTATACTTTTAATGTGTGGATATTTTAGATGATAGACCAGCGAGTCTGAAATGTGAGGACACATATGAGCATGTCCCACTGTGAGGAGACTACGTTCTGCTTTAAAGACAGTGAGGACTTTGTGTTATCACATTCTAGTATTGCTTCTGTTCGACATAAAGAGACTTTACCCATGACTGCTTCCCACAACAACCTCAGAGTCTGGTTTGACTCTAGGGTTTGAGTCTCACATCAGGTCCAGACTGAGGAACATTTCTAAAATCTGTCCCATTTTATCTTTTACACAAATAAATCCATCTCCCGTCCCTAGGCAGTAAAAAGATTCATCTGGCAGGGATCACATCACTCCAGCTTATATCAGCTCCGTATGACACGTACCTTGAGATCCTGGATCCTCCGTCTCTAGTCCAGGCAGGTATGGGGTCCAGGTATGCAGGGACAGGACACAGGGACTCCAGGGATCCTCACCAGTCCTCCTCCACTGAATCCAGCTGCTTCTCTTTTTCCTGTTGCTGTTTTTTTTTCTCCTTTTACAACATTTATTTTAGTCTTTTTCTTCAGGTAGCAGACATTTAAATGAACCTCCTCTCCTCTCTGTTCTCCTCCTCCTCTTTACTGCTTGTGTCAGTAGCTTCCTTCTCTGTGACTCACAGGTGTCACTCATTTGTTAATTCACCTTTTTTTTCTAACTCCTTCTGCCCCTCCTGTTCCTTTAAGGAGGTAAAGGGCTGTTCTGTTGTTTTAACTTTCTGCCACACTTCTAGATGGATGGATGAATAGATGGATGGATGGATGGACGGACGGACGGACGGATGGATGGATGGATGGATGGACGGACGGACGGACGGACGGACGGATGGATGGATGGATGGATGGATGGACGGACGGACGGACGGACGGACGGACGGACGGACGGACGGACGGATGGATGGATGGATGGACGGACGGACGGACGGACGGACGGACGGATGGATGGATGGACGGATGGATGGACGGACGGATGGACGGACGGACGGATGGATGGATGGATGGATGGATGGATGGTTTATTTATCTTTCAAATTCAAGGTTAAACTGTAAATAATAAACTAAACTAAACATTATCTATTGTTGTTATTATACTTATTCATCTTGTACCTTTCATATACACTTTATTACTCCTCCTGTTTCCTTCTCATAGCTTATTGTGTGAGTTTAATCACAGTGACTCTGTGTCCTGGTGGTGCTCCGTGTCTAATACTTGGCTGTAGGTGTGAGGTCACTGCTCCCTCAGTCTAAGAGCCTCTTGATGTTTCAGATCACATGATCACATGCAGACTGTTCCCTGTAAACCTGCAGCGATCTGTAACCTGTCAGCGTCTGGATGGGAAACATCTGCTGCCTCTGCCCACGCTGACGTTATCTCTCATGTGAAGTCCAGTAAACCTGACGTCCCAGGACTGAACAGCACACAGGGCCGTACTGCACCTCCATGAATCAGACAAACACAGCCTGGACTGGAGGAACAGGATGTCATGTCTCTGTCTCACACGTGTCTGCAGGACTCAGTCATGTCCCTGATGTAAAATAACATGACGATGAAGAGACAGTGAAACAGAGTCACTGATCACTGATCACTGTCAGATGTTCACTGAGGAGAAATGTGGTCGCTATGAAAGCATGAAAACAAGAGTTAAAGAGAGAGAGAAACCACATTTAAGGATCCATTCACAAAGAACATCACAGGCTGAGCCTCCTCCTCCTCCACCACCTCCTTCTCCTCCTTCTCCTCCTCATTATTCTCCTCCTCCTCCTGTTCTGGGACCGAGGTTTATTTGAGCCTGCTCAGCTCTGATTCAGCTCCTGTCGTGCAGGATCAGTCTATTTGAGTCCCACACAACATAACACAACACAACACAACACAACACAACACAACACAACACAACACAACACAACACAACACAACACAACACAACACCGGAGAAAGAAAGATAAAAATACATCCCAGTCTGGATGGAGACTGGCTGAGGACAGAGTTTGTTGTTGCACTGATCAGATTTTCTTTAAACTCGTTCCTTAAATCACTTTTCATTCATTCATTCGTCTTCTGTAAACGCTTGTAAATACTCTGGATGGTAGAGAACCCTCACAGACACAGGGAGAACATGTAGACTACACACAGACAGGAACCAGGCGGCCATGATGCTTAGGTTCATTGGTGATTGTAAACTGGCCGTAGGTCTGAGGAGTGGCTAGCTACATTAGCAGCTAACTGATACATAGCTTCAAAGCCAGTTGTCCTACAATCTAGATATTAAGTGACTCACATGAAAAACAGTCTGAAATCAGTGTCAAGATGTAATCAGGCTGAGTTCTGAATCAACTCTTACCCCAAACTGGGAATCACCGACTTAACAAAATAAAACAGGAAATCAAAATGCAGAACCATATTTTTATTATTATTAGTATCTATATTTCCTCTTCTTCTGTTCCTAAAACCAGACGAGGAAGGACATGTGGTGCAAAGCTCAGATTTTATTCGATTACATTCTGTGTGAATGGTTGTCATGTCAACCACAACCACAAGGTGGCGCCCTGATAACGATGAACGTGATTTAATTAAACGGTCGTGAACGGTATGCCACGCCCTCAATGCGTAGGCCACGCCCACATGATTTCATTCATTCTATTCTCATTCTTGAATCCATTTGATGCAGTTTGGAGGAAAACGGAAGAAATACTTTTACTCTGGACGCCCTGTTCTGTGTTTAACAGCGTTTTTTTTAAAGTCTCCCATTGTTTCACGTTGCAAAACAAAGAAATACATTAAACCAAAAACCCTCCAGGATCTGGTCTCACATCATCTCGTCTTCCTGTATTTGGGACAACCACCTCAGATGATCACCTTTAACCGTCCTGACAGGTTTTAACCTTTTAATAATTTTGTCTCCACAGATAAACGTTGGCCCTTCAGCGTTAGCAGAGCTTGGCATCCACAGTTTAATAAAAACAAGACACCACACACACACAATCCTCATCCTCAGAGGAATTCCAGCCTGGCATCCTGACCTGCCCAGACTCACTCTGTGGACCGACTCCAGGTCCTGACTGAGGACTGGGATTATCTGCTCAGCTCCATCACTGCATGTCCTAGAGCCCCCTCCTTCCTCCTTCCTCCTCCTCCTTCTCTCTGTGAAATGACATTTGACGTACGAGCGTTGGTTGGTTTCCAGGAGGAGCCCACGCCGTCCATCTGCCAGACTATACTGTCCTCACACACACTCCTATGCATTTCACCGTTTGCAGGGGCTGCAGTTCTCACATTCTGGGCACCAAATGTCACATTTATGAATTCGGTGGTGTCCGGTTGAGCGCCTCGCTGCAGGAATAGAAGGATTTCCAGCTTTCTTCGAGCGCTCCTCAAGTTTATACGAGAAAGTAATCTATCATGATCAAACAGAAACACAAATCAAGAAACTATCAGGAGGCACAAAGAAGAAAGACTGAAATGCAGGAGGGAAGAAACTCAGCTGATCAGGCATAACAATATGACCACCTTCCTAATATTGTGCAGAGAATGGACACTTTCTTTGCATTAAAACAAAGGGTTATTTTGCTGTTATGTTGCTGATCCCTCAACCTAGACTGCTGGGAGGCTTCTTCCCATGATGCACTGCGTCTCTAATTCTCTAATTTTCAGGTTTCTGCAACACATCTTTAAATAATCTGAATTATTGCTGACACTTAATGAATAAAACTGAAAACCAGAACCTTAATGGAGCTAAGATTTAGTGCAGGGCTAGTGTGCCTAATGAACTGGCCACTGCTGCCACCTACTGGAAGGAAGAATCACAGCAACAGAGCCACAGTATAGAGTTTTTTTTTATTGTTTATATTAAATCAGAAGAAAGATAAGCACTAGAACATACGTTACAAACCAATAAAATTTATATCCTGGGAGAAAAAAAAACCTCAAATGATATTACAAAAAAAAAAACAAGTAGTAGTAACACTAGTGGACAAAAACATTCTTTAAATAACAGAACTGTACATTTTAATATGCAACTAAAAAATGAAAAAGAAAATAAGAACCACGGGGCAAAGTTAGTACCAAACAGGAGCTAAAGCTAAAAAGGTGATTATTTTATCAGGCGACGCAGGGTTTTACTGCTAGAATATGAAAATACGAGCAAGTAAGGCAGCAGAAGGCAGGCGGCTTAGACAGCAGGAGACAGGCTGGGACAGGAAGAAGACAAGAGTCAAGAGAGACAAGAGAGCAGGGTCACAATATATAAACTCTTATATAGAAAATTTAAAAAACAAAAACAAACCCCGGCATCCCCTCTTCATTTCATACTGGACAGATAATGACACTGAACCCTACAGTCCTCACAGATCCGTTAAACCTTTAAACCTTGTTCTCACTCAGATGAGACACAAACACACAAACGCACCGTGGACACTGGACACATGTAATATTGTGGTTTCTAGCAAATTTGATCCCGCTTCACGCTGCATAAAATGTACAAGTTGCACCTGTTCAACAGGTTTTATTATTTTGTTTTATTTTTTGAAAAAAATTGCATAGGTTAAAAAAAAAATAAGAGCCTCTATTACAAAACTGCTCTTCATTAAAACAGACACTAGGGGGCGCTCAATGCCCTGATTTATTTATTTTATATATATCTTCTTTTTATTAATGTGCTGGAAACATGATCTCCTTACAAAAAACATTATCAAAGGTCCACATCTGATCAGTTCTCACATTAACCAGCTGCTGATTTAAAAGGTGAATATGTGCACTGACTAGATTTCTAGATTTAGTCACAGAAAGTTTCTCCACGATGGCTTCGATCGACGTCTTTGGGTTCTCAGGTAAAAAAACTAAAATATTCTTTACCAAAAAAATAAATCAGTCTTCAAAAATGTGCACGATTTAGTGCAAACGAGGTTAAGTGCAACGTTACATGATGTCCGATGTCCACTGCTACCTGCTCTCTGAATCATTCACTTTTTTTTTTTTTGGGAGGGAGGGGGAGGTAAAGGGTGAGGGGAGAGGGGAGAGGGGGGACGCGCAGACAGATAACAGGACATAATCGATCCACAGTAGCACAGCGCATGCCCTTATTATTCACAAACAGTACAGTACAAGCGCCATAACGAAGTCAGTACAAAACGTAAAGTAAAATCATACGCGATGAATGAATGTACATAGTCTCTGAAAACAAATACGTGGGAAAAATCTAAATCAAAATCAAAGTGTGGACTTTGACGTTTGCTTGTCCCAGTGCTGTCCAGAGTTCTCCAGAGAAAAATCAACTCACAGCCGAGTCTGTGAGAGGACGTCCATCCAGATGACAAGAAAAAAAAAAAATATATATATATAGCATTTATATTCAGTACATCTTAGAATCGCAAATTTCTCAATTAGAAATTCAAAAATCTACACTCTTTAGTAGTATTATTAAAATCTCATCTTTGTAAACAGTTTGCCCTTTTTTTATTGTCTCGAGTTTGAAAATATATTCTAATCGTGAATCTAAAGCGTGGCTTCATATATATTTATTTATATATACACACACGTATAGATGCATATATATGTTTAGATTTATAAATCTGTGGCAAACATCTTTAAAAAATAATCCAACGTCAAATGCAAAGAAACGCATCTGAAGCCAAAGCTTAAAAACCCCCTCCAGTCTTCATTTCTACCACGATTGTTCAGGAGCCTGAAGTAGCCACACACAGCTGGACTGAACTCTACCAGGAGGAGGAAATAGATTTTATTGTGGCCCCTGAGGGGAAATGTTAGTCGTTATGGACTCGAGTGCTGTTCACGTGAACGCCTCGCCGGCCGAGCACCGCCGTGACCCGAGCACCGCCGTGACCCGAGCACCGCCGTGACCCGAGCATCGCCGTGACCCGAGCACCGCCGTGACCAGAGCACGTGTTTAACCGCAGCGCTGGACTCGTACGTTAGAGCCGCACAAAAAAATAAAAAAATAAAAAAAATAAATCATGTGTTGGCATTTCTGTTGCTCTTCAGCAACGACGAGGGTTGCTATGGTGTGTAACCATGGAGACGAGGTTGCCATGGCTTCGGTTGGGGAGCCGGCGATGAGAGGACTAAATGGTCTCCATCGCCTCACGTTTTGTCTTTTCGGTTCGAGGACGGGGGACGAGGGACGAGAGGAGGCGTCTTCGACTCTAAAACACCAAACTGCATCGTTTCAAATAACATCTGAGAGACGTGAGCTCAAGCAGGCGTGACGGTTACTTTGCACAAAGCAGGTGTAAACAGTGTTTGCTCACAAGTCTCCTTTTTTTTTTTTTTTAGAAAACAAAAACAGAAAGTGAGGATGACTGTGCGCATGCTGTTCATGTCTTTCACATTTAATGAATCTTAGTGGCAGTGGACGCATGCACAGTGGCCCTATAGAGATTTATTTGCATGCATATTCAGATTTGTACACTGTGTGTGTGTGTGTGTGTGTGTGTGTGTGTGTGTGTTGTCTTCCTTGCGGCCGCTCTTTACAGTCAGAGTCTGTCGCTGCGGAACGTGTCCTCCACAGATGGGTCCGGCAGCACCATGTCGGGATCGCTGAGCATGCTCAGACCGTCCAGGCTGAGCGGCTCGATGCGCAGCTCGTCCTCCAACGGGAAGCCTCCCTCCGAGTCGAAGCACTCGGGCACCGTGGAGAGAGCGCTGCTGATGTCCTTCGACAGGCTGGGGTTGGAGTCATCTGACAGAGACAGAGAGACAGATGACGGTGGTGGGTGAACGTTTCCTCCGGTCTGGACAACACTTCCTCTCACTACAGCTAACGGTCTGGCTGTCCTCATCATGAGTCAACATAAGATCAAATCCATCTGACGCTACTCTCACTGCAGGATGGGAACATCAGACCTGGAGGCTTCATCATCCTCTAAGTCGACCCACTCTGGACTCTGGAGAGGCTGCTCTTTGATTTGAGCTCAAACACATAAATCTGCTTTTACTTGAATGACTTGATTCAGAATGAGTAGACACATCCATGATGGACAGAGGGCATGACTATCACTACTACTACAGCTAACCTCTATAGTTGGCGGTTGCCTCTCATAAATCAATAAGGCCTGGTGTCGCTACCCACTTCCTGATTCAACATCGTTTCATTTAGAGATACTTCAGTTTTACTTCAAACTAGAACTAATGTTGCTTCCAGAGATTTATGATATCTCTAGAATATTTTAGCTCTTCTCTGTCGTCATACATTTTAAATCCAATCAGCTCTAAAAGCCAATAAAAACTGTTAATTGTTATCGAGACGTTAACATGACGGGGACGGCTCAAAAATGAGCGTCTCTGCCATGTGACTGGATGAGAAGCGTCTGTCCATCTGATCTCAGCTGATGGTAGTCCATCAAACACTAACAATAAGATCTGCAGCTACAAATCAGGAGGAATCCATATAACATTATAAATGATGAAGGCTGACATCCAGCTCTGGATAGAGACAGAGTGCAGTGTTCAGTTTGTGCCTCCACATGTATAAGATGAATTAAACTGGTCTGAATTGAGAAAGACTCTGATGATCCAATCCCTTGTGCCAAAATCACAGGCAAAACACATTTAGAGGAAACTAACAAACCTACAGTCATGTGATATGACGCTAAACCTACAATCTAAATAGACGACGTAAATGCTGCTGGCTTGTATGTCCCGCTCAGCAGCAGACGCTAACTCAAACCTTGTGAACTATAAGCTAACCAAATGCTACTGGCTAGCTTAACCTAAAAGCTGCTTCCTTTCACTCTCCACATAAAGGTGTACCCCTAAAACCTGCTCACTTTAAGGCTATAACTGCGCCCCCTACAGGTTAAAGGGAAGTCAATGCAACTCTAAGGCTGTCTGAATATGTAAATCCTGTTTTATCAGTGGGACTCACCAGTGAGTATGATGTTGGGCAGTCCTCCGCTGCAGTTCGAGTACAACATGTTGCACCTCATGTGCGCCTGGTCCTGCAGGTTGCCGTGGCTCCCGCCCAGGCCCGACAGAGCGGCCTGGGAGTAGTAGAGCGAGGAGGAGGACGAAGGATCGAAGCACGACCCCCCTGCTGAGGAGCTCATGGCGTTTTCCAACAGACTGAACTGATCCAACTAGCCGGCAGATGGTGGAGAGAAAATGGCAATCGAGAGAAAAACACAAAGAGTCAGTGGGCTGGACCGGCGTCATGTTCACCCTGGCAGCTGATCTGATGGGACGTCTGCGAGTCATTTACAATGTTTTCTCATAACATTGGCAGCACAATAAAAACCTGACTAACACGATAATGACACAAATACACAGTCACTGCCAGTTCATTAGGTACACGAGTGAAAACTAATAAAACAGACGCGACATCTCCACGTGAAGGTTCTGGTGTTCGGAAATTATCATTTTTATCGCGGGATGACATATTCTTAACGTGGGGAATGTTTTTGATGATATATCGTAAACGATGAAATATCACACATCCCTATTCAGCGGGCTAGGTTAAATAACGTTAACACTTTTAATTTAATGCAGTTCATCTGGTTTATTTACTACATTTCTGACGCTGTTTCGACATTAATTAAGCATTAGAGCAGTTTTGAAAGAGGATTTAATGCAAGTCTCGTATATTAAATTGCATTTGTTTTCATTTGTTTGTACCTAATGAACTGGCCAGTAAGTGTAAGCCCCTCAGTGGGGTCGATACCACAGCAAAACTTCTGCAATTCCAGAATAATTAACACATAGGAGACACTACTGGGGTTCATTTCCCTGCCGTGTGTTTGGTCAAACGTTTACCTGGTAGGGAAGGTTCTTGTTCTGCCGATTAGAAAACTGCTGCTCCATGAAGGGGTCGTTGAAGAGCGCTGCCATGTTGTTGTGCTGTGAGGAGGAGAAAAAAAACAACTAAAATAGTTTGGTAGATGGTTAATGACGATTTATTAGAAGCAGCAGATCAGGCTTTATTTTTGATTAAGAAGTATACTAACAATTATATTTTATTGCTTTTTCTCCATCAATCTACACTAAATAACTCACAAGTTACAAAATTAAACCTGAAGTCTGTCATTTACTAAAGTCTGCAGTAATTATTCTTTGCAGAAAAAGCTGGATTTTACAGTTTACGCCCAAATCTTATCCAGAAGCTCATTACTTTGACATCCTGGTTTATCAACATTTTTGCAAAAAAAGTGACTTCTCTAGGGCTGAAATGATCCTGATCATATTTTTATAATTCGTTAAGGTTTATTTAGGAGGAAGAAAAAAAAACTACAATAAATCAAATACTTTGGTCTGTTCTTCTGCTCGGTTTAATCTAGCACACTAATTTCTGCCCTGCAGAAACGGATGAATATCTACAATGCTCATACACAGAACGCCACAAACAACAGCGTGCAACCGTTCTGCAGCCCATGCATGCACACACACCCATACTCAGACAAAGACGCTCTTTACAGCACTCACTTGGCTCGTGTTGAAGTCCAGTGGGATGCTCTGAAGAGGGGAAACAGGCTGTTGTTGTTGCTGCTGCTGCTGCTGCTGCTGCTGTTGCTGCTGCTGTTGTTGCTGCTGCTGCTGTTGGTGTTGCTGCTGCTGGTGTTGCTGCTGCTGGTGTTGTTGCTGCTGCTGGTGTTGCTGCTGCTGGTGTTGTTGCTGCTGCTGCTGCTGCTGCTGTTGCCGTTGTCTGCCCTGGTCCACTGCATGCTGGGGTTGCTGGTAGAGTGGATAGGGCGGGGGCGGCTCCCTTGGCATGTTGCTGGTATCCAGAGCAACTCCCTACAAAGAACAGAGAGCGCCAGCAGGAGTCAGTAAACGCCGACCACGAGTTTTAAACTTTGGAAGCACAAACTGCAGCAAATTCTAAACAAAAGTGTACCTGTGTGATGGGGGACAGCGAGGGGGACATGGTGGGGGACAGCTGCTTGGCCAGTCCCCTGCGTTGCTCGGCTCCAGGAGACAGGGTGAGGGGGCTGATGGGAGCCGGCCGCCGTCGGGGGGAGTTGCTGGACATGCGCAGGGACGAGTTAATGGAGGGATTGCTGAGCGACGGCTGCAGCTGGCAGTTGTTGAGTGAGGCTTGAATTGAGGGATTGCTCAAAGAAGAGGAGAGACCTGCAGGGGCGACAAACACCACGGCACAGAGAGAGAGAGGTCGATTAGACAAGTTTCAAATTTGTCAGGGTGTAAATGAGATGAACTTTATTTTCCAGCGCGCTCTCCAGTAACCCCCCCCACCCCACTCCATCCTGACGCAAAACACTAGCCTTTATTGTGTGAAGGAGAGAAAGATGGCAAGCAGGGGAGAGGAAAATGAGGGGACAGGGGGGAAGCTGAGGGGGAAAGAAAAGAGCTGATTGTAGCGAGCCAAGAGAGGGTCATAGTTCCTCTGTCACTCTGGTGCTTGGCCAAGCTGAACTGTTCCTGACATGATACGGCCCAACCACACTCACAAAACACAAAGAGGAAAGAGTGAAAGAGTGGGCGCGACCGGATCGGACTTCAGAGAGAGGAACTTGGGAGTGGCAGAGATCCTCGAGTGAGTTATCAATAACGTGCGGTCGGCTGGCAGAGAAGGAAACCTGGAACCTGCTCCAGACGCTGGAGACGCGGTTCTCAGAAGTGTAAACCCAGAACGGACTTTCAGATGTTTAAAAAAACTAACTAAAATCCCTGCAGATAATGACTCATTTCCACCGACACACACACACAGGAGTA
This sequence comes from Planiliza haematocheilus, assembly GCA_005024645.1. Taxonomy (NCBI): domain Eukaryota; kingdom Metazoa; phylum Chordata; class Actinopteri; order Mugiliformes; family Mugilidae; genus Planiliza; species Planiliza haematocheilus. The sequence continues at coordinate 223,555 of SRSE01000008.1, forward strand.
TTTTTAGTCCTGACAAAAAGAGGGAGCACATGTTCATCGGCTAAGTAAATTCACATAATGCACTTGACAATTAGGAGTTGTGTTGCTGGGCAACGTCCCAAAAGCTGCAAGGAGACACATTCTCACAAACCACAGAACGGAAATACACATGGACTTAAAAATACTTAACTTGAAGTAGGGATGCCCCAGTCAGGGTATTTTAGCATCGTCTGGTCTGATATTAAATAAATCTATGAAAGTCTTTCCAATAAATCTTTCTCCTCCAGAAATGTTCTGCTCATCCAACGCTGCCATAAACTCCCTAACCCTCTCTGGAAGATGTTTCTCCTTGACGCTGTCTCCAGGAAACTTCTCTCTTCTCTTAAAACGTTCAGTGTTTGTTGTCGTTGTTTGGGCTGCAGCCTTTGCCTGAGTGGACTCCATGGATTCTACCACCTCGCCAAATATTCACGTTGCATTATTTATAAACTGCTGCCTGACTGACTTCATTTGACTAAAGATCTTCCACAAGCAGCAGCAGCAGCTTTGACACTATTCAAGCGCCACTAACGCAGAAGAGGAAGAAGGCCGCTTTGGTTTATGTCAGACCTAAAATAAACAGCTAGCCGAAGCCCGATACGGATCTGATCACTTTCAACACAGCTGGATTGGCACATCCCCAGTTTGGCGCATAGAGAGACTGAAGTGTGTTTGTCCTTGCAGCGTCTGCAGGATTGGTCCAAATCTGTTTCAAATCTTTAGTTTAGAGGTGAGGGAAGACTATAAGCACAATCGTGTAAAAGCACTTACACATTCCTTTGTCCTTCTATCAGTTAAACTTAATGAGAAATTCTTGGAGGACAGAGTGAGGACAGGGAGGCAGTCGAGATTACTGCAGGTTTTCACTTATCGTACGTATCTATGAGCAAGTAAAAGAGATAAGCTTGCTCGCTTGGACAGTGATTAATAAAGTGTGTAGAGATTTATGACTCAGGATTCGTTAAAGTGAGTGGTTTCATGATTTAAGTTCCCATATATGGTCTTATTTATGGTGTGACGTTTGGTTTTTAATGCAGCATATTCTACACAAGTTTAAAGTGAGATTAAATTTTAAACTTTACGGACGGGCACTACGGTCGGGCGGCACGTCGGTATTATACCGTGTGACGGTATAAAAGTGTCTGTAATACCGTTTATACCGGAGAAAGAGCAGATGTCTGCAGCATCTCTCTAAGTCGCTGTAATTACACCTCCTCGTCACACGGGGCACTGCAGGCGTTGCAGCAGACAGCTTTACCTGAGTGATAACAATCATGGCGGAGGAGGAGAGTGAACGTCACGAGGAAACGGAGGCAGCCCGACCCACCCATGACGAAGAGGAGGAGAAGCTCGTTCCGAAAAGGGGCGCTACGTCTGTCTTGTGGAACTTTTTAGGATTTAGAAAATCAGACGACGAACAAAAAGTGTTAGTCTGTTAGTGACGCGCGACTGTTGCTGCTGGAGGTGGAAACACCAGTAACCGCTTCCACCACTTAAAGTTAAAACATGCAAAGCAGTATTATTTAATTAATTGAATTTACAAGAGGAAAAAAAATACATATTGCGATATATACCGTTACTGTGATATAAGATTTTGCTCATACTGCCCAACCCTACTTTTGCACTAGAAACAGATAAAGTCTTTCCCACAAGTGAGACTGTTTTCTTAAAACCTTTGGTGTTTTCTTTCATTTGTAAATCTGAAGATATTAAGACATTAAAGAAGGTGGATAGATGAATGATTTCTTTCCAGATCTACAAATAAACATGTTATCCGGTTGCATGCAATGAAGCTTAATAAAAATGTATTAAATGTGTTCTCATCTTTTCACAAGAGCAGAGAATTTAAATGCACGTCTTCTGCAGTCTGAGCCTGTTAGCATTTAGCACGGTTCAGGTAAAACAAAAGGAGATCATCTTGAAAGCCAAATGGATTTTACTTCTAATAATTTAAAAAAAGTACCCACCTGTGCTCCACTCACCCTGTGAGTTACCGATGCCCAGGTGCATCATGGCGGCAGGCAGGTTTCCGGTGCTGCTGCCGCCGCTGAGGTTGGGGTACCCTCCGTTGTCGTCCGGGTCCAGCGGGGTGGAGAGCGGGGAGGGGAACTGCAGGTTGCTGAGGTCGGGCAGCGAGCCGCCGGTGCTTAACGAGCCCTGATAGTGGGACAGGCCGAGGTTCTGCTCCGGAGACGGGAATATGCTGCAGACAGGAAGTAGATGGGACACGAGGAATCATCAGGAACACCGATGCTCACAATCCAAACAAAGAAACGACTTCAAACGCTGCCGCTGCTGCTTCAAGTCGACAAGATGTTTGTTTGACCTCCACTCGTTCTAGCCTCTTCTATTTTCCGCCCACTCTCCACTTTATTTGACTGTTTCTATTATTTCCATTTTTTCCCAATAACAGCATACGAACTGTGACTGTCTGTTCCCACACAAACTGCCACGACACAAAACAGTGAGCAAATGTTTGCCCCAACACACATACGGTCTCAAACGGACCGAGAGGAAGCACTAGACGAGGAGCCTGAAGCTGCCTGGCTCACTGCACAACTCTAATCTGTCTTACTTATTCCCACGTTAAACAAACTTCCCGGGAATATGATAAAAACATGAACTATAATTATGTTTGTATCATTTATCAGCCTCACGCTACAAGTAAGCTGCTGCTGCTGCTGCAAAGCAAACAACCTCCTGGTAAAAATTTAAAATTAATTAATTTATTTTTCGATAAATCCCGACATGACCCTGGAGGTGGCTTGCAGTGGGAACACAATAGCTTCATTAAAACGTTGTTAAACAACGTCAGCGGTATCTGATTGTCATAACAAATCTGTTCCTGTCATTTCAAAGGGTTAGAGGTGTTAAGAGGAACACAGACATCCTGTTTGGAGCAGTGGGAATGTGTGGAATTTCATTTGGGGGATGCTATTGTTTCTGTCGACCGGCGGCTGCAGCTACAGCCTGTGTGGAAAACACCTGTGTCCTACTTTTGAATGACAGACACTGAGAGGGGTGTATTATGACGCCGTAAGAGGCTGATACTATACGAGTTTAACAACGTATTAATAAAAATTAGTGCTGGGCAATATGGCTGAAAAATGTATCATGATATAAGTGTTTCATATCAGTCGGTATTGATAATTATTGATTCGTTTTTTTTAACCTATTCTACTCAGACTTCTCAACTGTGCTGAACTGCATCCGCTATTTCTTTAAATCCGGTCATAACACATTTTTACCCGTCACTTAAATAAAAAAAATAATAGTAATTTAAAATGATAACGATGACATATTCAATAGCATTTAAATTCATTCATTTTTAAGTAATTCAGTAGCGGTGGCCATCAAAGACGACTCGTGAATCATGAATCTAGAGTCTGTTTAAGCGGCTCAGTTGAGTCCTACCACGTTTGATTGATGATCAATAAACGGCTCCATTCAAACATCTTCCATCTCACTCTGCAGAGAAACTAAACGTACGACCAGACTGGACCAGCAAACAATACGCAGAGAAACCAAACTTAACCGACTCATAACCGCTGCTCGTGGATCCCTGATTAACCGAGTCAGCAGCCACTCACTCGACCGCAGAGAAACCAAACTTAACCGACTCTTACACGACTAATCAAGAGACAAGAGCCAGTTAATATGCTCACTCACCACCAAGTTAGAGACAACATCGGTTTGACTCATGTCTGACTGAAAATAACCAGAATATTAACAAACTGGTAACGTGGTCTTTACTTTTTATCTACAATTTCCTCTCACGCTGTCACTCTCATATTCTCCTTTCACTCCATGCCATTCTTTATTGTTGTTGTTGTTGTTGTTGTCTTAGCTGGGCCGTGATAGGTGGAGAGGCCAAAGCCCTTCCTCTGCCTACATCCCCCAGAATGCCTTGCAGTTGTGTCTCTGGGTTTTCTTTCTATTTTTCTCTAACGGAGTTCAAGTGAAATTATCAAACATTCAATCAAACGTATTTTCTATTGATATCGATCGTGTCTATCGCGATATTTATCGTTATCGTTTTATCTTCCAGCCTTAATAAAAATACAGGATGACTTACTTGATTCCAGGCACTTCACATGATTTAGGCCTTGACGCCAGAGACTGGACCTGAAACAGAAACACATAAAACCTTAAACATGCACTCACAAGACAGTTCGTTAACTAGTGAAAATAAATGCATCCTAATATAACAGCCCTGCACTATTTGAACAGACATGTTTCTATTATTTTGTCAGGGCTTGGCACCACAAACTACATCCTGCAAAATGATGACCCAGAAGAATTAGCTTTTCTGCTGCTTCAACATAAACTGCAAATCAGAGCAGTCATGAAGGAAGATTTAGAGCAGGGCTGTTATATTAAGATGCATTGAGGCTCATTTAAAGTCATTTATACTTGTACACTCGTCAGTCTGCCTCGCTCTGCAACAACGCCACCCAAGCACTAGTCGTCAGTGCCGTGTCTTTCTTGCCAGTCGGGTTCATTTTGGTTCCCACTTCCTGCTCCACCAGTCGTACAGTATCTCTGAACCTCCTCAGGGCTCCATCTTTAGTCAATGCAAAACAACCAATTCCATAACGCCGTATAAGGAGGAGCAGACGGAAATACTAAAGTGAAAACACGCCACTACCAAGAGGATCAATCACAGCTCTTGTGGTTGGCGCGTAGTTGCAATTCTGGGGATGTGCACGTCAAGCTACGGCGTTAAGACTTTGCTCTGTCACCAAAGCTTCCGCGTCAAATTGCGCGGTTTAGACTTCTGCGTCAGTCTGAACCACAAATTTGTTTTCATTAGCGTGCCTAATGTTTTGTCAAATGTGTATATTTTTCTTTTCCTAGTACCTCGTTTAGGATTTGCGTTTCTCAAACATTTCTTTAACTCGTCATTCTCAACGAGAGAGACAGAGAGGCGGGCTATGCTGCAGACATCTTATAGACATGCAACGTTCACATGCTAGCTAGCTAATTTGCACGTCTGTGCTGCAAAATATCCATGAGGTCAAGGCTCATTTCCGCCAGCTTTGCATTTTGGGAAAGTCACACGATTGCATGTAAGAAAAAAATGGGCCGGTGAGTTTTGCTTTTAACATGAAAGCTTTTTAAATTAATTTACCAATCACAGCCTGTGGTTTGTTGGTTTCCTTCACGGTGGAAACAGAGACTGTGGTCAGCTTTAATTACACAAATTAATATTACTTAATTTGAAATCATAATTTTCTTCCCAAACCTCTTGAAATACATAATATATTATTACATTATTTTATTTTATGTTCCAGGCTCCTTCCTAGTGAGCGTAATTATCATTCATTGGAAAATTACTGCGCGGACCACCGTGGTTTAGTGGTTACTAGAAAAAGAAAAATAATTATGAAGAGGGATTTAGTGGAGAAATAAGTGCATATTCAGTCCTTTGCCACAACCAAGCAATAACAATTCACGATATTGTTTCTGTGATTGTCGACACGGATTATTTTTAGCATCAATCCAGCTGCCACTGGTTCTTGTACCATGTCAAACATTTTCTCTGCTGATTTTCACCTCCAGCCATCTTTGCTCCCGCTCACAAATCAAAATGTTTACATGCATATTTATTCGCTAACTCGGATTTCCCCACATTGCGCTCCGAACACGCAAACATTCCTGATTCTAGAAATTCATCTCTGGCATTTTGTTTCTGTCTATTTGTGGAGATGCAGGAAAGACCGGTTGGGCGTGTCGGCTAAAAATGTTTCCGTCGAGTCACGACAGGAAGTCAAGGTGTCATGAGCAGCTAAGTAGTTGATAAATGTGCAGCTTGATCCTGTTTTAAGCAGCGAAATGCAACCAGATGTGAGAGCGGCGTTGTTGCAGATGGATTTGAGCATCACTGGTGTAAGAGCTGAGCAAGCGTCTCACCTTCTTGGCCTCCCACAGCTGCTTGGGAAGGGGCTTGCTGACACCTATTAGATTCTCCTCGTTAGTCAGACTGGGGAAGGAGAAAACTGCAAAGAGAGAGAGAGAGAAGGTGCACTTCAGTTTAAACATGTTCTCCACAAACAGCCCGGTTTGATTCTGATTATTGCTGGAAGCAAATGCAAACTCACTGTCTCCAGAGCCGTCCACCTCTGCCTCGTTTACGCTCGCTGCACGCCAGCGTCCGTGACAAACACACAAAGGAAGGAGGGAGGGGAGGAGGTGATAGATGAAGAAATAAAGAAGGACATAAAAACAAGAGCGGAGGAACATTAGAGGATGTTCAATATTAACCAGCTGATGGAATAATCCCAACATGTCGCGCGTAACAACCGGCCCCTCTGACAGGAACAGGCCCTCTGCGGTACTCTGCCATTACTGCACAGTTTCATAAACACAACAGCTGGGCGTCTGGCATCGTGTTATTAATCTCAGAGATGAGAAGAAAAAAGCTGGGTGAGGGGAATGAAGAGAGATGCATTGTTTTTTGTGGTGCTACAAAGAGGCTTTCTCTTTCTCCGTGCTGCTGACTGGAGGCCAGACTCGCACGCCTTTGTCTTCCCTCCTTTTAACTTTTCTATGTTCTGCATCTAATTCTTCTGCGAGGCAGCGGCGCTTCCATTTCTGTTGCTTATTAGGAAAGTATTTTTTTTTTTGTTTCTCTTGAAGTTTGTTGTTGTTCGCTCCAACTTGAGCCGGGGCTCCTCTCGCAGCAGACTTTGATCCACTGCTCAGCCCGCTCCTCTCCTTCCTCCGAGGCCCTTTCGTTTTAAAGAGGCAGCTCGTCGGCTGCTGGAACAGATGGGACAATGAGGCGATACAACACAACTGGCAGCGCTGCATTTCCCCTTCAAAGGTGTCTGCTCGCTGTATCTCGCGGTCGCAGCTAGAACGGAAACGGGATGGAAAGCGGCTGGCTGGTGTCCCTGGCAGGATCGCACTGTGCAATGCGCTCAGTATGGGTGTTCGGGTCGGGATTAAGAAAAAAACACAGATCGCTGTGTAGAGCTGGAGCATAGCAGCAATCAGAGCCCTGTCAGCTGCAGCAGTAACACTAGACCTCCACTGACAACAACTGGCAGAAAACAAATCACAATGCACAAGAGAGCGAGAGCGAGTGTAGCTCAGCTCCTCTGCTTTAAGTGTTTCCACCCGGTAGTGTGACTCATAGCTGTAATTCCTGGTTAGATGCTTCTTTAATCAGCTGTAGGTTTAACACCAATCAAAACCTGCAGAAACCCTGAGGTGTCAACGAGGCCCCGGGGCTTCACAGCTCTCCATGCAGAGAGCCGTCGCTCTGTAACAGGAACCACGTTAGTGCCGTGGGCTCGTTTACAGGAGACAATATACAGCCTGAGGAGCAATCTGTAGAATGTGCTGGTGGACTATATACACACAGCAGGTACTGTATGTTCAACAGGCGACTCAGTTTGTCTCTGGAGACATATGATCGCTTATACTACCGACTATAAGACATCACAGCACTGAGCCTACAATGAAGCTATGAATAGATGCTGAACAGAGAAGCAACTATAACTATTTAACAGCTTAATCATTCACATATATTTTAAAGACAAACAACTAAGACTGTCAACCGATTCAAACTCGTGATTGCACGATTAATATCAAGAATATTGCGTCTTCGTTGTGGACCATCCAGCTTGGAGGGGCTCAGTTCTTGATAAAAAAAAAGCAAAAACACGTTGCTTTGTTCTTGTCGGGAGAGTTCTCAGACGGGGCTTTGAGGCAGAGCTTGGCGTTCGTCTGTGCATCTGCATCGATTTCCCAAACAACGGGTTGAACCGAGCGTCAAATCACAGCATGACGCATTGACCAGCATCTTAAGTTGGGATATTTTAAGGGAAAATAAACTAAAGTCGTACGAAACGTTGGACAGAAAAAGAGATTTTAATATGTAAGTTAGATTTACGGGGCATAGGAAGATGAAACTTCATGCAGCATCTTGTTACAAAGCTCTGTGCAGTCTTAATTGTCCACACTTGAGGTGTGGACACAGCTCTTGCATGGACACCTCACGTCTGCTGTCGCCGCTGACAGTGCTCTCATGGCTGCTCAGGTTTTAAAATTAGTTTCTCTCGACTATTATATATATTTTTTAAACCCTAGAGTTCGCTGCGTCGTACAGACCGACAGTTACAACTGGAACCGAGACCGTGTGCTGTAATTCATACTGAACATCTATTCATAGCTGATTCTGTTTGTACATGAAGCTCATTCTTAGGGACGAGCTTCAGGCAATGTCCTGTTTGTATAGTATGAAGAGTAGTAGTATTAGTCTAGTGGAGGATAGAGGTAATCTATACTTCCATAAGCAGAGCATGAATCGAGGGGCCGGTCTTTGAGTTAAATCTTCGTCTTTGAGTTACAAACGCATAAACAGCACATTTTAAAGCAGCACAGTATGAATAGTGATCAGTGTAACTGAGCTCAGAGTGGCTCACTGGCCTGAGCAGCAGTTGGCTGGATGGACTGTGTTCTCTGTTAATAAATGACCAGAGGCACAGAAACACAAACACCATAAACTAGCATGATTACAATGACATGGGCCTCGTATAGGAGCAGCCTGCACGCTGCATGTGACTGAGAGGAGACCGAGATCGAGAAAGACGCCATCTCTGCTGCAGTGATTCACATTCGTACTCACACATAAAGCACTGGGGGAGCGATGGAGGACGCGTCTCAATACACAAGTGGATCCTAATTAGTCTCACTACACTCTGCTGCTCTTGTTGCTGCTCTGTGTAATAGGGTTAGTATTCCACTTATTTTTATTTTTTTTAATCTGCTGATAGATTGTGTCGGCTCTTGTCTTCGGTGGCCAAGAAAAGACAGCAGCAGATCACTCAGCTGCACGACACCCAGGTCCATTAAAAGCAGGAATTTAAATACATACGACTTAAGTAGTGTGTTAAACTTTTGTTTGGTTAAAAATACTAAAACGTTGTTTGTAGGATTACAGACAAGGTTTAAGAATAAATCTTAAGACATGTTTTAAGATAAAAATACTAATCTAGTGCAGCTTTTAAACAATTATCACAAAACATTTTCACAAAACTAATGTTTGGTCATTGGTCTCCCAGTCTTTCACCTCTACTTCCACCTCTCTCATGAGTCTTTGCTTTTGTCCAGCTCTTCTCTGGATTTAAAAAGCATGACGACATTTGGCTTTCGGTCCCGACTGTGATCTCAGAGTTGGAGCCTCTGTCATGTTTTGGATCTCCCTCATACATCGACTAGTTTCATCACGGAAACAAACCTGTGTTACAAGACTGCAGGAGAGATTTCTAACGAGAGGATTCAAACTGATCTGAGCGTTTTATGAGAATCTATATCAGATCATTCAAATCATGACTGATATGAATCAGGAAATGGATTTAATTATAGGGCGTGTTTGAAGCAATACAGAGGAGAAATATCTCTGCATGTAATTGGACAGTCCTCCAACCAATCAGAGCCAGTTAGCTGGAGACAAATTCACCTCTAAGGCGATCAGGTGACGTGTATGACTGCCATTACTAATCCGCCCACAAATTATTTGACTGGCCCGGTAGATCTTTGTTGGAGCAAAAGCAGGATTTCAGACCGGATTTTGGAAAAGTGTCTTGTGACAATTTGTCTTGTAATTGACGCTACATAAATATAATTTAATTAAACTGTTCCCAGCAGTGCTACTCCAGACCAACCTTCCCTCACAAAGGGTTTTAGGTCGAGGAAGATACAGGCTGACATTCAGACTAGAGGAAATAATTTGGTTTGAAATATTTTTACCGTAAATAGTTAAATTATCTCACTAGAAGTCTTGAAATCAGGGTTTTTTGACTAGAACTGGCGTTTGTACTCATTGCGATGTCACAAATCATACTTGTAGTGTTAATGTGCACATTCATCAATCTGCACGTTAAAGGTTGTGAATTATTAACCCTTGTGTACCGTTAGAAAACACTACCCTTTCATACCGTTAGTGGCTGAAAACAGCCACTAATATTTAACTGCTGTAAAAATATATCAGATGAGTATTTTTTTCAACTTTTTTTGCATAAATCATTTAAATTTGAGTCCTTCTGAACAGGGGGAATCACCAAGATTGTAAAATGCATTGTTATTTAGTGTAATGTCTGTGCATTCAAATAATGTGGTTATAATGGGAGTCAATGGGGCAAAAACAGCCACTAACGGTATGAAAGGAAGTTTTAATGAAAATCAGATGCTGCACAAAAATTAAATATGCTAAATCATTGTTACTAATCTTTGACATATCCAAGACTGTGATAACAGGTAAAAAAAATCTGTTTCTGTTGAAAATAGGTCATTTTGTGTGTAATTTTCAACATATCAGTGACTTTATTTTCTAAACTGGCATTAAAATGGTTAAAATATTAATTTATTTTTTAATATTTAGTAGTTTTGATCAGGACTGAAGCCGATTAACAGATTTAAGCAAAAAAAAGTTGAAAAAAATATGTATTTGATATATTTTTACAGCAGTCAAAGTTAGTGGCTGTTTTCAGCCACTAGCGATATGAAAGGGTAGTAAATTTGCCCACAGTGTATTATGGGCCTATTGAAAATTTTGATATCATATTTTCAAAACCGATGTAAAATTAAGGTTCCTCAGCAAAAATCAGTCCATTTGCTGCAACAGAGTGAAAATTATGGTCAAATTAAGAGCAAAACATTTAATCCAAGTGGCTGTTTTCATCCCCAACCGTACATAAGGGTTAATGAGCAAATGAAGAGCAGACTTTACCTTTTCTACCCAGATTTAGTTTTCTACTTCCTCCAGGCCTCTATGAGTCTGTGATATGAAAGGTCTGATGACTAAGTTTGCATAAATATCTATATACATTTCCAAGAATAACACCGTAGGGGTGCAGGGATTAAACCGACATATTTTCTTTGCAGGAAAGTCTAATTTATTTTATTTATTTTTATTTTTATATAGTATATATCATGTTGCTAAGCAGATGAAGTATTATAGAAGCAGTAGGACAAAAAAAGCAGATATGAGTCAAATCAAAACATGGAGATGAAACACAGCCTCTTTTTCTAACTGAATTAGGAATATATAAAAATAAAAGCATCTGTTACTAAGACTAAAATATAATACCTTGTGCTCTCTGAATGTGAGTGTGTGTACGTCGCTCTCACCGTTTCGCTGTGGGGGGCCTCGACCCATGTGCTGGTTCATGCCAAACGGGTCCTGGGGGTTTGGGTTCATAGCACTCGTATGAAGAGCAGAGTCTGAGTTGGTTCTGTGTAGGAGGAAGAGGAGGAGGAGGAGGAGGAGGAAGATTATGCTAAGTATTCCAGCAGCTTGGACAGAGGCAGAGGGTGTCTGAGGGCTGTAAGGTCAGTGAATCATTCCCGTTTCCTGCTCTGCCTCCACACAGGCTGCCTTCATCTGCAGGCTCACGCTGACCTTACACATCGACACCCTCACAGCCTTGAACTGCATGTTTATCAGTGCAAACAGCCATTTGATGAAACAATTACCTCAGAGAAATTAATGTGAACACGTTATTTGTTACGGATACAAGGAAATCCACTGAAACTAACGTGAAGTTAAGATCAAGCATATTTTGCAACGATTTTAAATGTTAATTCACATTTTCTGGAGGTTTTAGACTGGAATTGATGCAAAATGCACACATTCAATTAATTAATTTGAATTAATTAATAGTTTTTGTATTGATTTTTCTTTTGAGATCAAGGCCGAATTTAAACCGAGAGCTATTAAAGCTGAAGCTGCATATAGCGAGCCCAATCTGAGATGTAAATGCAAACACTTACACATGTTCAACCTTTCACTCAAACTGCTGAGTCCTATATCGCATCAGCTGAGAGCTGTCTGTAGTGTTCTCCATTAAGCCTCAATTGCTTTCTTTCATGCGTCACTCCTAGCACGCCGCAGAAAAGTGTTGTAATCACGTTTCATGCAGTTTGATGCTTTTAAAGCTGCCGGGTTTGGTTTTGTATCGTCAGTAATTGCAGACGGAAGAAAAATGAAACGAAAACGTTTGATAAGTCCCTCGAGATCGCATCTGAAAACCTTTATCTTAGGTTTTTTTGTATATGAATTATTTGGTAATTGGGTCAGATTTAAAAGGAAGCTGGTGCAAATAGTAAAAATAAAATAAATTCATTTCAAACTGTCTATGCCAGATTATATTTATCGTCTTGTTTATGTACATTTATAATAAATTATTTACTACAACTGTAGATCATATCAGTCGGCTTTTTCTAAATTACACAGCATCACAAAGGTTTATTTTTTATTTTTTTCTGTATCATTTTATAAAAGCACAAACAAACTGATTTGATAAGACTTATTTTCTTTTTCCCAACTGCATTCAGACACATTCAAGGCATAAAAGAAACGTCTATTTACTTGTCACACAGCCGTTGGCCATCGCTTTCTTTGATGCTTGATATTTCTTTTCTTTTGCAAAGACACGGCAAATATTTATTTAGATTTTGTGCAATTAAACACTCCCAGCACTGCCTGTGTGCAAAAGTGGACGTGGACTACGGCTGGGTGTCGCGACGGGTTTCCTGAATCGATTTAATTCCGGTGCACAAGGTCGCAAATCAATTCGATTTAGTCAGAGGTGTTTGAGTTTGGACACTATTTTGACGCTCTCAGAGCTGCGGTTGTGGATCTCTAATCTCTAATCTTGTAGCACAAACTGCACAGATTTAAGAAGCTGAACAAAATCAATCTGGGGGATTTTATGAATCAGTATTGGATCTTTGAAATGAAGATTTATTTGAACTAAAAATTAAAAACCTGTTTTGTTTTGTTTTTAAACCCAGCCCCAACTTTAGACAACTGAAAACATTTTCTAAAACATTACAGATACATTTTAAAAAAGACAAACAAAGAACCAAGATTATGAAAATGTGAACAAGGAGCCTCGGTGTTAGACTGCAGAGGTGCTGTGAGTCCTAAAGCCGGGGTTAATAAGAGAAGAGGTATTATTTAATGTTTGAGAAATATCAAACACAAAAGATGAGTGGGAAAAAAATTACAAGGAGGAAAAATGATTAATGAGTCAACCGTAACAGTCTGTGGCGGAGAATTTAAGACCTGAAACCTCAGTGTTACAAATGAAAAGAAGAAAGAAAAGGATTAGTGAGATGTTCCAAATCCCTTGCAGATTTACAAAGAACAGAAACTACAATGTTACGTAGTCGAGAGAGAACTGCAAAAAGACAAAGGACAGAGTGTTGGCGTCTGTGAGCGAAGGATAGGGCAGTGACGGCAGACTGAGGGGGGAGAGAGACGGGATGGGGTCAAGGGTCACCTGTTGAGTTGTGATATTAATCTAAACCCAGGGCGCTTTTCCTCAGTCCATGGCTGCTGTTCCCTTCAAAGACAGACAGAGGAAAAGAAATGACAGAAACATTTACTGGGTGAAAGCAGAAACCCCGGACACCTGACTTAAAAGTTTGAGAGGAGGAGAAAAGATCTTGTTAAAAAAAAAAAAAAATTCTCCTGATTGTTTTGGTGTACATGTGGAAAGAAGAAAGACCCTGGAAACACTCACACAAAGAACAATACTGATTTGAGTAAAACGGAAAAAGAAAATAAATTAAAAGCAGGGTTAAGACTGATGAGATGGAAAAAATAAAAAAATAAAAACTAAGACGGGGAGCAGTGAGGAGAAGAATGACTGCGAGCCAGGTTTATAAACCTGAGGCTGAAGAGCCGTTCTGAGCTGTACAACACAAACCAGCTTTCTGAAGAATGGCTGGCCACACAGAGGAACAACGTAAACAACTTGATGTGAAGAGTCATTGTTGAGGCCTGAAGCCATGGAGAGCCAACGGTGACTGAGTGGAGTTTTTTTTTCTGTGGAGTTCAGCAACAAGGGGCCTCGGCTCTTTACTCTGACCGAGGGTTTGTTTTTCTCCGACTCGTACAACTAGAAAATACAACTCAATCTTAGCTGGCACGGTCTCCGGCCACTTCATTAGGTACAATAGAGAAAACTAATGTATTCAGATATAACAGTCCTGAACTAAACCTTCCTTCATGACCGTTCTAACTGTTCTTGATGCTGAAACAGCGTCAGAAAGGTGGTGAATCAACTGGATCATTATTTGGTGGGATGCTGTTAAACTGTATTAGATTCAAATGAGGCGGTTAAAATAATAAGAACGTGTTGGTTCAATGCAGTAAGATTCAACTGGACGACAAACTAAGGATGTCCTGATCCTTGTCCTCTGCTAGAGGTGGTCTCCTGTGTCTTCCTAAAGTCTGTCCTCGTCTTCTCTTAGAGGTGGTCTCCTGTGTCTGTCCTTGTTTTCCTTGTCTTCTCCTAGAGTTGGTCTCCTGTGTCTTCCTAAAGTCTGTCCTTGTCTTCCTTGTCTTCTCCTAGAGTTGGTCTCCTGTGTCTTCCTAAAGTCTGTCCTTGTTTTCCTTGTCTTCTCCTAGAGTTGGTCTCCTGTGTCTTCCTAAAGTCTGTCCTTGTCTTCCTTGTCTTCTCCTAGAGTTGGTCTCCTGTGTCTTCCTAAAGTCTGTCCTTGTCCTCCTTGTCTTCTCCTAGAGTTGGTCTCCTGTGTCTTCCTAAAGTCTGTCCTTGTCTTCCTTGTCTTCTCTTAGAGTTGGTCTCCTGTGTCTTCCTAAAGTCTGTCCTTGTCTTCTCCTAGAGGTGGTCTCCTGTGTCTTCCTAAAGTCTGTCCTCGTCTTCTCTTAGAGGTGGTCTCCTGTGTCTGTCCTTGTTTTCCTTGTCTTCTCCTAGAGTTGGTCTCCTGTGTCTTCCTAAAGTCTGTCCTTGTCTTCTCCTAGAGTTGGTCTCCTGTGTCTTCCTAAAGTCTGTCCTTGTCTTCTCCTAGAGGTGGTCTCCTGTGTCTTCCTAAAGTCTGTCCTCGTCTTCTCTTAGAGGTGGTCTCCTGTGTCTGTCCTTGTTTTCCTTGTCTTCTCCTATAGTTGGTCTCCTGTGTCTTCCTAAAGTCTGTCCTTGTCTTCTCCTAGAGTTGGTCTCCTGTGTCTTCCTAAAGTCTGTCCTTGTCTTCTCCTAGAGTGGGTCTCCTGTGTCTTCCTAAAGTCTGTCCTTGTCTTCCTAAAGTCTGTCCTTGTCTTCCTTGTCTTCTAGAGTGGACTGGATTCAGTCCAATAAATCTTTCAGTTAAAGTTAACGACTTGGCTTCAGATCTTTGACCTGAATGTTAAGTCTTGAATGAAGTTGTTAGCATTGACGGTTGACCTCCTCACCAAACATCCACTAAAACATCTTCTCCTTCTGTTTTTGGCAGCTCTGACACCAGCCAATCATCATTAAAACAGAGAAAGAAGACGCTTTAACGCTACAGGGATGTGGTTTTGGTTTATGGCAGACCTAAAGTAAACAACGCCTGAAGATCAGGGTTGGCTGAACCCCCGATACAGATACATTTTAAACATGCCTGGATCAGCCTCCTGATACCGATTGGGACATCGCTACCTACAAACCACAGCCTCAACAACACATAACAGCACAGTTGAATCAGCAGCTCTCTCCAGAACCTTCATGAAGATAAGATTTAGTGCAGGGTTGTTGAATCAGAAGCTTTAGTTAAATAAACACACAGATTTCACAGTTTCATTTTTCATTTAGTCACGATAAACCTGAACTCAAAGTGCTGAGACTTTGGAGGATGATTACGTCTCTAAAATAATAACAGGCGGGTTGTGACTGAGCATTCAGACAACCAGACAGGGTCTAAAGAAGAAAACAGTTTAGTCAGATCATCGACAACCACCTGACGTGGAGACAGAACTCAAAGTGAAGATTTCTCTCACAGCGTAACTGGCAATTAACTCCAGAGTACAATGTTATTATAACTCCTAGGAATGTTGGACAGCAGGGCCGGCTGAACCGGCTAGTTCCTTGGCTGTCCCCTTCTTTTTTACACACTCTTTGTGAATCTGTAAACGTTCTTGTGCTTTTAATTGCACATGAGGTACAAAACAAACTGCAACCGACTTAAAAAACAAGCTTTATTAAACTGTATACTTCTACGCTGGAACATCACCTGAACCCTAGACTTGCTGTGTCAAATATGAGGGCAGCATGGTGGTGCCTGGATCTCACTTAATGTTTTCTGTTTTGGAGTTTGGATGTTCTCTTGGTACCTGCATGCGTTGTCATGTCTGGGGGATCCAGTTTCCTAAGGTAACTGACAACTGACAGTTTGCATCAGGCATAACATTAAAACCACAGTTCATTGTTCTGCTGGGAAACTTCTGGACCTGGCTTCATTCATTGGTGTGGATGTTACTTAGACATGTAGCACCCACCTAGACCAGACCAGGCACCCCCACCCCTGAGCAATGACACTCCTTGATGGCAGCAGACATCCCCAGCTGAAAAACGCTTGAAGGTGTTGACCTGGCCTCCAAATTCACTAGATCCCAAACTGATCAAGTATCCAAACTAATTTGCAATAAATCAACCAACCAGAAACAGGTATTAACATCAGGCTTGACTATGATTTAAGTCTGTATATTTGTCATACTACAGGGGACCATCCCTTTCACACACTGTGACATCTGATAAGCGCTGCAGCAGACAAAGGAGGTGAACCGTCTGTGTGTCACGTTACCTGGCAGTGGCTGCTACTCCAGCGTGTACAGCCCATACTTATATTTAGATATACAGCCCGACGTAGGGCTTGGAATGCAGATTAGTTGTGGCACTCCACCCGTCCAACAACACCTCTAACATCTCTTTGTTTGTGTTGATGCAGAAGTTTAAAAGTCACACCTGCATCAACCGGATTGTAAACATTGAACACTTTTAATTTAGACTGGAGGAGTATATTTAGACATTCGTTTCTTTATTAGCAGCAGCAGTCCTGAGTGCCTGATTTGTAGTGTCACCAAGTTCAGGGTGTAATTTCAGGGTGAGAATATACTTTTTTTTAACGACTTAAACTACAGGTCTTTTCAGAAGAGTGCAGCAATCAGACCACCTAGATGGAGGATGAAAGCTCTGAAGAATAATCAGACTACAGCTCCCAAAGAGGCAACAGCGGTGGAAAAATAAAGCTCTCTCCTCTGGAAGGCCTTATTTCTCGCAGCAGTCTCCAGGGAGCCTCTGGTCTGAGTTTTGATCCCGAGAGAGGCTGGTACAGGAACAGCAGGCCAGGGATGGGTGAAGAGAAGAGGAGGAGGAGGGCGTGGGACTGGACCGAGGCTCTGACCCCAAAGCAGATGGTCTCCGAGGGGACGCAGAGCTGGACTCAGGTCTGATGCCTCAGCACCAATCCCTTATAGGAACTTGATTCCCAGAGACGAGTATACATTAAAACTCTTGCCACTAGTGAGTCCAAACTTTGTGTAAACTACAGAACAGGACAGATGGTGGATATCAAAAATCCTGGCCTCACTCTCTTCAGATGGACAAAGTTAGGAAATCAGCACTTTTTTTATTTGGCTTAAAGAAAGAAAAAACTCCAAAATCCAGAGAGATGATAAAATCTTTTGGCTGGACTGATGTTCGTGGAGCGGTTAAAGGCTATGTGAACAGCTCTGTTCCCCTGCATTTCTGTCATGCCTGGCAATCCCTCAGCAGTGGCCAACTGCCTCCAAGTTTTAATGCAACAGAGCCTGAAAAGCTTGACGTCCCCCGTCTTCATATAAATGAAAACACTGGTCTGAACTATCCTCGTATGGTAAACACAGTAAACTAAACCATATCGACGTCTGGTGCAAGCGTCCCCTTCGTTTCTAAGCGTCGGGGAGAATTTGCTACTTGACGTCCGTCTCTTCATGTGAGCCCAGATATATTGTTATTTGCAAATTAGGGAATGAGCAAACACCAGCCAGTTTGTATTGCAAGACGGATAAGAATCTAAACATGTCAAGGGCCTTTAAGATGTTGCCGCCGCACGGGAAAAATAGCTGCAGCTAAAACTTTAATAAACGGTGCATTTTAAGATATGCACATTCGTCTTCGCTCACTTATTGTCCTTACTTGATCCAGGGGGCAAGTTTACGTACGTTTGCGCTATGAAAACACGCAGGAGGTTGTGTTTAAACACAAACACGGGCGCACTGTTGTGATAGCTGAAGCAGCGAAACGGTTAAAAAGCTCTGTGGCTCTTCTCCACAACTGACTAGCGGTAATGGAGTGCAGATGTAGCTGGCGTTGTAAACACTTACCGCCCCACTCTCCCCTGAGATGGACGAGCAGGGAATCTGCTTCTCACAAGAGCCTAAGACCATTTTCCAGGGTTGGTTAATAACTTTAGCCACTGATCAGTTCATGGGGTAAGAGGAGAGTGGCTTTAAAACGCTACGGAGTATTAACAATGGTCTCTTGTGAAGTTTCTTCAATGGGGCGTCCCAGCAGACTACTGGAGGAAGAGCTTCCCGAAGTTGGCAAGACATCAGCCCAGACAGATTTCCCACTTCCCCTCCAACAGCGTGTTTGTGTTTAAGCTACAAGTTCCGTCTGCAGCCTGGGAGTAGAGACACAACACCGTGCAACGTACAGGACAAGGACAGCCCTGCAAAATACTGCGGCTGTGACATTAATCATGATCTAATTTGCGAAAATACAAAATTTGCAAACATCCGTTTAAAAACGCTGAGCGAGCTTTATGAGTCAAAGGAGGCGAGTGCCGCTGGAGCTGTCTGTCTTTAGCGTCTGATAAGTGGCGTGACTCGCACCATGTTTCTTCACTAATTAACATTTCCTGCATGATTATGAAAGATTGCATTTTATCAAATTTCTTGTGAAGCATGACAAGTCTGGCTGCGTCTCCATTTGCACCTCGATAAGAAAAGCTCTAAGGCAAACTCCCGTGTTAGAAGGTTTTTAAAAAGCTCGCCGTCAACCGTAAATCTTGAACAGCAACATTTTAAGAGGGTCGTAAATCCAGTTTACGCCACAGCACAGTGATCTTTTAGAAACACTGACGAGCTACGAGCACTCGTGCTTTTCTTGGCTGAACCTTTAGAAAAAAGACGCAGCTTAATGTTTTTAACAGAGACGTTAAGCTTTAATAAATCATCAGCACTAAAACCAAAAGGACAATTATTAATTAAAACTCGTGTAAGATTCTTTGACTGGTGGAATGGTTGGAGCAGCTATCGTAAGACGACGTTACAGCCCTAATAAATAATAAGCAGTGAAATGGGCCAAAATCCACCACTGGGAGGGAAATTGATCTCTGCTGCACACTGTGACAACAATCTGCTGCAGGTGGGAGCAGGAGGCTACATTTGGCCAGCAGACACGACTCGCTGCACACCATAAACATTTACGGGCCGTGGTTGGAAACGGTGGAACCGAAGGAGCAATAGAAGAGAATGAAGCAGAGGAGAGCTGCAATGCACAAAGTAACACGAAGACATGTTTGGCACGACTTCATTAGAGCTGCGTATCTGCTGTGACAATAAAATAGCACGTGTGCACGAAGCGTGCGTCTAGAGAGAACACGTGCACGCAATTGACGAAATATTAGGTACACTAGTCAAAACAAATGCATTGCTGCACTTAATCGGCTTCTCTTTGTGACTGTTATTGTTTTAACAGCATCAGAAAGGAGGTAATTTAACAGGAAGTTATGAGGATGTAGCTAAATAAATCTATTTTCTGATTCATAAAGATGAAAGGTGTGATATCTATTCATAAAATCCCAAATGCGAGTCATTTCCTGCATCATCTCGTTAGAAATTTTGCTCCAGTCCGGTTTTGTTTGACAGATCCTGCCTTCTAAAAGATGACAGAAGCTACTAATGCAAGAGCACCATCAGACCTGAATGGACTTAAAAAGTATGACAACAAAAGAGAGCTGCACAAAAGCAAAGACAAAGATGAGAAACCAGATGTAAAATATCGTGGAAATAGCACAAATCTCCAGAACCAACAACTTTAGCTTTATGTTTAAGTTAAATTCAAATGATGACTTGAATTGATATCAGACCCCTGGAAGACGGGAATCAGGACTGAATAAAAAGTATTTCAGTTACTGAGCCTGCTCCTCTGACTTGAACGGTGCTGTGAAGATATTAAGAACATGTGTCAGTAGAACACGAGACAATTCAACTGTACTACAAACCACAGCCGAACAGAATAAAAAGCCGGAGACGCTTTTTGGTGTAAACGCGGATGTTTTGCATCGTTCTGGTCAATCGTCCACATGAAACACACTGCCCTAAAACGCACTTTTCTGAAACCTGGTCCCAGGGAAGAAAAATCTCCAAACACAGCTCTTGAGTTTTCGTCGCCACGCCCCTGGAGCAGCCTTCCACCTCTTATATCCCGTGAGACGTCTCCTAACAACATCACCAACAATGGTGGACTACATGCTCGTGTTCCTGCTGGAGAAGATATTGAGCCTATTATAGTTACTAGGGCTAAATATCATTTCGATTTGTAAACAGCGCTCAAGCTTTATGCGCATGCTCCGCCTCTTCCTCTCTGAAACTGAAACAGCACCACCTATAGTCCTGGAGTATGAAGAAGCGTTTTGAGTCGCGTTGAGACGGACCCGTGTGGACGCAGATATTCTTGAAACGATGGCAGGGAAAACGGATGGGGGAGATCGTTTTGGTACGTGTGGACGAGTTAGTGCAGGAATGTTTTATTTGAATGCTTTCACAAGTGTACCTAATGAAGTGGCGAGTGAGTGTACACAACTAATCAGGCTGCAGCTACAGAAAGACAAAGCGTATGGATCCAGGAGCTAAGCGTGAATGTACCTTCATGACAGGAAATGTCATCAGATCCAACTTGTTTTCGTGCTCTATGTTTAGACGACTGGATGCTCAACCGACCATTGAGGAAAAACAAAGCGGCGCGGCTTGAATCAAACGATTATATATATATAAAAAAAAATTTAAAGTGTGCTTTCAGCGCTTTGTGCCACATGGCGCTCAGAGAAACACACCCACTCGGTCGCTCCGTGTGGACGTTTTGTCAGCCAACCTGTTTTGTGCTGTCAACAATGACGAGAGGGCGTGGGCCTTATTCGCTTCTACAGTACAAGCTGTTACAGTACGCTCAGCGGCGAGCTTGGCCCATGTCTGTCGATGCTGTGGAAGAAGACGAGGCAGGGTGATTGGCAGCCGGCCAACGCAGCACACACACACACAAAAAAAAAAACACACACACACAAGAGTGGAGACAGAGAAAGCCTGAAAGAGAGCGAGCGGGGAGGAGCTTGGCTGAGCTTTTTATCACAGGCCCATAATTCAGTCCCTTGTAAACACAGAGGGAAAGCTGTCTACCAATACACTGACTGCTTGACGTGGGCACAATCGGAGCTGGAAAAGGAGATGTTGTAGCTCCTATCAAGGGGCCGCTAGCCCGGCTTTGTCTCCCAGCAGACGCAGAGATTGAATTTCAGCGAAGTTGGAGAGATTCTGCACCACAGGGCAGTGACAACATAAAATCCCTAAACAGTGGGACAACCGCTGTTGGGCATGACCTTTAAAAACAAAAGGCTATCTGTCAAACACCTTTAGTCAGATGCAGCATTCCCAGGGCTAACACAGCATTCTCACACTTGGAACATTTGTGCGTAAACAATCGAGGCCAGTAACGGCAGCCGTCGCCCTGCCTCAGCTCTTCCCTCAAACGTCCTCCAATTAATCACATCTTATGATTTGGGTCTGTGAAGGCTCTCGCTCATCCAGGCCACGGTGTATCCAAAAAAACTAAGCGGAAACAAGGGACTTGCACGTGCCAAAAGATCGAAGAAGAACCAAAACCACGTGGCTAAACGTGTCTGCTGTGTGGAAGAACTTGGAAATGAAGTCAGACATTTGCAGATTAAGCAATGTGGATGTTTGCTGTGCTGGTAGCAGGAGATCATCATTCAGTTCTACCAGCTTGATTCAACAGCTGCACCAAAACAACAACAACAACAACAACAAACACTGAACGTTTAAAAGAAGAGAGAAGTTTCCTGGAGACAGCGTCAAGGAGAAACATCTTAATCCAGAGAGGACGGAAGACTCTCCACACTACATTAACTAAGACAGAAAGATTTATTTATATCTAGCTCATATTTGTATTTGATGGAGAGGGCTGAGGATTGATGCTGCTGGAAAAGAACCTGGTTAGAGAAAGACGAGAAGACGAGAGTGCTACTCACCTTCTCCAGTTGTTGTCCGGAGGTGGGGACAGGTACACCGCTCCGTACGGAGAGCTCTCCATGTGGGTTTTTGTTAAGGAAATATAGAAATACAGGCATATAAACACAGAGGATTACATTTAAAGTATATTCTCCTTCCCCTACAAAGGAGACACTGATGTGTTCTGCAGAAATCGGCTGTAAAAAGCTCAAAAAAAAGAGAAGAAACAGCATCAAAGCCCCCATGCAGAGAGAGACAACTGTAAACAATAGAAATGTCTTTCTCAAAGGCTTAATGAAACAAAGACAGCATTATTTGATTTACTACTGGATGCTGACGCAGACTTCCTGGCATTGTCTGTGGTGGGGCAGGACTTCAGAGGGCTGGCGTTTTGTCTTGCAGACAGTTACTCTTTTAGTGTTTGCCAGTCGTGCTCGTCTGCCGTGGAAACCGTAGCCCGCCCGCCCGTCCCACCCCCACCTCTGGTGCAGTCGCTCGGGACGCGCGTTAAAACAAATTGAAGCAGAACCACGCGGGGCTGCTGACCGCTGTTCCATCATTTCACGCCTCGGGCATTACTATTATCAACAGAGGGGTAGATTTACAGACACCACAGCCTCGTTGTCACCCATCACCTCTCACACAGAAAACGGGAGAAGCCGCTTTAAAAAAAAAAAAAAAACGTACACAAACAATGTGGGAAGGACGTTTTTTTCCAGACACATGAAGAAGAGGCGGCAAAATGCCGTCAAACTGGATTAGCACCTTCAACAACTACACTCCAAACTGTACATGGCACAGGTATGTTGTATCAGCCGTCGCTCCGTCCTGCACGAGCAGATAATAATATATGATGTATGAAACTAAACATCAGCCTCTGTGTCTTCAGCCAATCAGAGCCTGAACCATTAAGGTCCTGCACTGCTCCTCATCATCAACCTTTAATACGTTTGCAGCTGAGTCTCTGTTGCCTTAAAGAAGGTAAATTAGCCACCTGACAAGAACCCTGCTTCTCCTGGGAGACCCATTAGCAAAGTTTATTTTGATTCTGTAGCCTGATTGAATTTCCTGCTTCGTGTTTGTCAGCCTAAAAATAAGATTTTGAATCAGAAAGTATGATTAAACAATAGATAACCTGCACAGTTATGACATATTACCAGAGATGCTCAGGTAAAACTCGTCCTGTGTGACTTTATATATGTACAAAACACATACATGTACAGAACTGACAACATCCACCCAAACACAAATGCACCAACTGTTTTGACACTAACAAGAGCAGACTTCCACAGAGGGTCCTCCGCCCTGGCTTTACATACGACAGCACATACAGGAACATTTAAAGACAAACCGCAGAGCCTGCTTATGTTTCCTAAAATCTGTTCGCATTACATTTAACCAGAAACTCTTTGAAACCGCTATACTGACTGAACTTTCCTCAAACACGCCCCCCCCCCCTCCCAAATGTACGCTTCAATCCTACAAGCCCCGGCCAACATCTGAAAACCGAGCAAGGATCATCAATGAGGTCATACTGACACTGAAAGGGAAAACTAATGTGGATTTGTTTTGGATGCGTTCCCTCGACCGGCATGAAATCCTAGAGAGCATCTTTTCTGACTGTTCCCCCGGAGAAGTCTACGCTGGGAGGACGTCACATGCTGGGGACACAGGACAAACTCCTCCCCAGCTATCACACACAATAGTAACAGGTCACTGAATCGTATCTGTCCCGAGGCAAAGAGAGAGAGAAAAACAAAACGGATCCACTTGACAAAAATGTTCAGGGTCGGGGGTGAGCTGAGGGATCAAATGCTGTTTCATGGAAATGCAAAATCAGGTCTTTTCTCTTTAACGTTTGCTTATCATTCTGGCCCTTAATTCAAGCACACTTGCCAGTTTATTAGGTACACTGGTGAAAACAAATGCATTGCACTGTAACACTAAATCTTAGCTTTATTTATTCTGGTTATCAGCATTTGTGCAAAATAACCAAGAGAGCTGTCGATTTAACCGTGTTTTCATTCTAGAGGCTGTGGTTTGTTGTTTTGTATTGTTTTGTGCCAGCACATGCTCCTGATATTTTGATAACACCATTTTAGTCAGTAGGCTAGGCTAAACAACAGAAACACCTTTAATTCAATCCGGTTTAACAGCACCACAAACTAAATCCTCCAAAGTGATCATCCACTTGAATTACCACCTGTCTGATGGTATTTGGCCAAGGCTAGGATCTGGCGCAGGTTAAACTGTTAAACTGATCAGCCACAACATTATGACCACCTTCCTAGCTTTTGAAGGGAGGGGCCTCTGTGGATCATCCCACAGATACTTGATCAGTTTGAGATCTAGTGAATGTGGAGGCCAGGTCAACACCTTGTGCTGTTCTTCTTCCTAAAGTGTTTTTGTGGCTGCATCCTGCTGGGGATGGCTGCTGCCATCAAGGAGTGTCATTGCTATGGGGTGGGGGTGCCTGGTCTGGTCTAGGTGGGTGCTACATGTCTAAGTAACATCCACACCAATGAATGAAGCCAGGTCCACAAGTTTCCCAGCAGAACGTTGAACTGTCACCAGATGGTTAATGTTATTTAATATTGTTGGTGGTTTTAATGTTGTGGCAGATGCATTCGTTTTCACTAGTGTGCCTAATGTGTTGTGACAGACTACTGGGATGAACAGTCATGTCATTTCTAACTGGAGACAGCATCGGTGGTGATTAGCTGCGTAAATGACACGACTCTGACGTATAAAATCTGACAAAGCCTGAAGAGTTATGACTAACGAGCACAAAAATCCTAACCAAGAGATGTTTCTGCTCCTACTCACTCCATCTCTGGGGAAATGGCATTCATGGAAATTATGAATGAAGAAGCGAACCGTTAAAGTGCAAACACTCACGATTAGACTCTCCTGGTGCTTCATCGTAAAAAACACACACAAACACAAACAAGTGTGTGTACAGAGCACGCCGAGAATCTCCTACTGTCCATGTCCATTAGGCGTAAATAAAGACCACTGTCCCTGCGTCACATTTGGAATTAGCATAATGACTAATTCTGTTCCTGAGGCTGCAAAACAGCTGCCTACACTGGTGTCGTCACATCTGAGACCCCACAGTAAACACAAAGCACCATGAAAAAACAACAATGAGGACCAACCACCTGGAAGCCACAACGCCTACTCGTCATTTCAGCGTGACGACATCATCTGCATCACACCTACATGTGTCTGTGGGACCTCCCGCTGTGAGTGGTTTATTGCTTGAAAGGATATTTGCCTGCCGTGCTTGTCGATGGGTCGACGATGGGGGGAGTTGATGCGGTTGCGGTCCCTGTGGACCCTCTCGACCAGCCCGTGATGGCGGGTCCCTCTGACCGAGTCCAACCCTGAAGGGAAGCCAACCTGTGAAAGAGACAGGAAGTGGCTGTAACACGGTTCTGAAAGGAGTCGGAGTGCTGTTTTTTATTGTCTTACCAGGTCTGATACATCAGGTGTTATCAATATTACAAGCACAAAGGTGTAATTAAACATTAGCGATGTCCCGATTACGTTTTTTTTTTTTGTCCCTTATCTGATAGCAATCCTACAATATTGAGCAACAGCCGATCTGAGTCCTGATCTGATCTTAAATAAACATACTCCATACAGGCTTTCCTTCTCTCGCTTTATTCCCTTCAATCACATGTGAACCGTGCTACTGGATTAAGTCCAATTAATAACGTGGAGGGCCAAACTCCACAAAACCAGTTGTCAGGTTGCCCTACATTGTCCTCAGATTAATTGCTGTTAGTGACGTTTATATCTCTTTGATGTTTTGTCGTGTGGCTCTGCTGCAGTGCGCTAGACTTTTTTGTTGTCATAAAAATCCTGTCATAACCCATTTTTACCTGTCACTTTAATTTTTTAAAAATGAGACCAATGGCATATTCAATAGCGTTTAAATTCCAATCATTTTCAAAAGATCCAGTTCATATAACCGTCCATCAAAGATGACTCGTGAATCATGAATCTAGAGTCTGTTTAAGCGGCTCAGTTGAGTCCTACCACGTTTGATTGATGATCAATAAACGGCTCCATTCAAACATCTTCCATCTCACTCTGCAGAGAAACTAAACGTACGACCAGACTGGACCAGCAAACAATACGCAGAGAAACCAAACTTAACCGACTCATAACCGCTGCTCGTGGATCCCTGATTAACCGAGTCAGCAGCCACTCACTCGGCCGCAGAGAAACCAAACTTAACCGACTCTTACACGACTAATCAAGAGAGACAAGAGCCAGTTAATCTGCTCACTCACCACCAAGTTAGAGACAACATCGGCCTGACTCATGTCTGACTGAAAATAACCTAACTATTACCAAACTGGTGACGTGATCTTTCCTTTTTTTTATCTACAATTTCCTCTCAGGCTGTCGCTCTCATGTTGTTGTTGTTGTTGGCTTAGCTGGGCCGTGATAGGTCGAGAGGCTAAAGCCCTTCCTCTGCCTACATCCCCCAGAATGCCTTGCAGTTGTGGCTTGGGGTTTTCTTCCTATTTTTCTCTACGGCTTCAAGTGAAATTATCAAACATTCTATTTAACGTATTTTCTATTGATATCGACCACGTGTCTATCGTGATATATATCGTTATCGTTTTATCGCCCAGCCCTAATGTGACCATTTCTCTGCATCAGACTCTAGTTTCACATTTATCCTAATCACTCCACCACAGAGGCAGAGACTGACTTCAAGCTTTATCTGATTTTACATACTGTTAGCGATTTAGATAGCGAACTCCTACACTGCATTCATTCAGTCAATTTAGGGCAATCAAATAATTATCATCGAGTGGAATCTAGTTTGTGAAGCTCCCAGAGGAGAAAGTGAACGGACTAGAAGTGATGGAGGGGGGGTTTCTCTCTCCTGCAGTGGATGGGGATTGAATTCTGGACGGGAGCACAGTGTCGCCATGACTGCTCCCCCTCAAAAGGGCTATTCTTTGAGGTAACAAGGGCACCTTTACCTGGACCTTCTGTGTAGCTGCACAGAGCCCTCCTTGGAGAGCTGACACAGATACAGAGCCCAGTGTGACAGAGAAGCCCTGTTACATCACATACAGCGGTGAACTGCTTTAAAACTACTGCGCTGATATTTTATTCCCTCTTATTTCCAGTCTGTAGAAGCTCATGTGAATTATTTAACACTCAGGAGAAACTTGTTTGCGCCTCTGAAGGTCCAGAACAGTGTTTTTGCTTGAAACTAGTCAGACACAATTATCCTTGAAAACCCCCTCAACGAGAACAGGACCTTGAATTTGGTAGATTGTGATCTCAAGGTCAGCAGTTTCAAAGAAAACATCCATGTTTGGTTTTACATCGAACATCCTCCTGTTAGAATTAAGACATTAGAGGATAATCACGCTGAATAACGCACTGACTGCTGCATCAGTACATCTTCAGACTAATATAAGAACTGTAAGAAAAAAAAACTTGCATTGGTGATGCATAAGAACTTTGCTTGTACGACACTGGTTCAACTTTTGCTGCAACGCTTTGGGACATTCATGCGCTAAGTGCACATGCTAATTATTTTGGCTAGTTTCTAGGGATGTCCCGGTCGGTATTAGGGCCGATTCAGACATTTTTAAAATCTTTGGATCAGTATCAGGCTTTAGCCGAGCCCGATCTTTTTTTGGTTATTTATTTTAGGTCTGCTACAAACTAAAAACTCGTCTCTGTAGCGTTAAAACGTCTTTTTCCTCTTCTGTTTTAATGTGGTTGGTCGGCGTCAAAGCTGCCAAAAAATCAAAGAAGAAGAAGAAGATGACTTATTTATCTTCTCCTCCTTCTGTTTTAGCAGTGGTTTGGCTCGTGTTAAAGCCGCCACAAATCCAACAAACCAAACAAACAAACAAAAAATAAAATGGAATACATCGAGTCCACTCAGGCAAAGGATGCACCCAAAC
Source organism: Planiliza haematocheilus (assembly GCA_005024645.1). NCBI lineage: Eukaryota > Metazoa > Chordata > Actinopteri > Mugiliformes > Mugilidae > Planiliza > Planiliza haematocheilus. The sequence continues at coordinate 251,584 of SRSE01000008.1, forward strand.
AACAAACGTTTGAAAGAAAAGCTGACAGATGCCTTCTCCTGGTTAAAAGCTAAATCCTACAGTCGTAAATTTGGAGAATATTTACTGGAAGAATAAAAACTGGGCTCAGTAACTAGATTAAATTTGCTTACAGGCTCAGAGAGCTGATCTGTGTTGCTGTATATTCTGAGTGCATTAAGTTCCTACCTGAAATTCATTGCTGGCGTTGCCGATTTGATTGACGTTGGGCAGAGAGCCGCCGTAGTACTGCGGCCGTGACTGGGACAGACGAAGCTGCTGGATCTTCTGGAACTGCACCTGTCAGTCAAACACGAGGGAGAAAAACAAACACACGAGTGTCAGATGGAAGGAATTCAGGTCATGCAGCTTTTATGTGTCAAGGAAATATAACTTCTGGATGTGTTGGCTGGGGCTGCGCATCACTGCTGACTTCCTGAATCGATTTGAATTCAATGCAGAGATATTTCAGCTTCAAACTGTTTTAATAATTTACAGAGATTTGTGGCATTTCTACAATCTGTTCCCTTTTGTCTTTGCATTCGTGCAGCTCTTCTCTGTCGTCATACTTTTTAAACCCAATCAGCTTTCACGCCTGACATGGATTGTATCTTCTGTCATGCTTTAGACCTCATCACAAAGCCTGGCAAGGTTTATTGCACGAAAGCTCGTCTTGTGAGACCGCAACTAATTTAACGAGAGGATGCAGGAATCTTAAAAAACAGATTGAGCTGAGGATTGTGGGAATTCATACTGGATCTTTCAAATCAAGAATGATTTAGATCAGAAATTACATTTGCTTAAACCCAGCCCCGGCGCTGGCAAACATCATCTACTCACTTCCTTTTACTTTTGTAATTTATGCAATCACAACACTGCACCGGTGAACGTCTAACATCTCACCAGGGGAGCATCTACTCCAAGAAATTTTTACTGCTCTCAGAATTGTAATTTTTCTTTGCAGGCCTTGTCACTGGATCCACAGATTATAACTGATTTACAGTCCAATGAAACTAGTTCTCTTGTTATTTGTCTTTTTTTTATTGGAGGTTTGAGACCAGAACGAGAAGAGGCAAAATGCATTTGTCCAATTAAAAGACGGCAATATCTGCAATTCAACCAACACAGCTCGCAGTAAAACATTCAGGGAAATGGCTTCCAAAGCAGCAGCCTACCAAGAGATGCCACCACCATTACCTCGCAGAAAAACAGAAGGCGGCTTGTTCTTGCCAAGGTAAAGGAAACCGAGCCAGTCCTCAGCTGTGATCAGGCAAATCAGAGGTTTTCCTTAGAACACCGAAAGGGCAAAATCTGAATCTCAAAGGCCGACTTTATTCGTCTGTATCAGTAGATTTACAAAAAAGGGGTCTCTGTAAATAGATTATGAATAAAAAATAAACACGACTAAAACCTTAAATTTTAAAAGCAGCATTCATATATCTTATCTTTTCATCATTTCACTTCAGCAGTAAGAAAAAAAACACCAACTACTGAACAGTTGCAACACCTAAAACAACAAAAATAATAAGTTTCTTGCCCCGGAACAGGCAAAAACAACAGCGACGGTCCTGCTGAGTGCACCTCCTGTTCTCTTGACACTTTGAATCTCTGGTGAGACGCTAATAAAAATGTGGTTTCAAGGAAAATACTCAAAAGCTGCACCAGCACTTGACAACCGGATCAGACGAGGTAACATTCAATTACAGCACTGGAGCAGAGCGTTAATTCTGCCACTCAACACAAACAGACCCACAGAGAGACATATTTCAGTCATTATCCTAAGTAATTTGGATTTCCTAAGGTCAGTATTTACATATGAAATGTAAATGTATGAATACAGACCAAAGTCTACTTCTATTCTCAGGTACAACGTACAGCTCTACAGGCCGCCTCTACAAGTCCTTGGGCTGCTGGTGTAAATGTTGAACCAGCAGCTTCTAATTCCAGCTGTTTGCCGACAGTGTGTCCCGTGTACTGGCCAGCTTCAGACTCACTGACTGGACTTTTCTGTCTCACAGAGGTCATGGACAGTTCATACCTTTTGACAAACTTCATTCAGCGTCACCTCAAAACCACATCCTCTTCCAGTGGCCATTCCTTCTTAAAAATAAAAAAATAAAAAAATGAGCGCAGTGTGAACTGGTAGTATGAGAATAACGTAGAAAAGGGTCTTTACTTTAATCCCAAGAGAAGCTATTTTTATTACTTGGAATGGGTCCCGTATATAAACGACAAAGACATAACAGCTGCTCTTCAAAAGCATGTCAACAGATTACAACTGCAGATAAATATCCACATATAATTGGCTTAAAAATATGTCAGCATCGAGGTCAGAGAATATCTACAACTAACAAGCAAAAAGAAGAAAACTAAATGAAAAAAATGACCACAATCAGAGGCATTTTGTTGTAAACAAACATTTCTCCTCTGTCCATCACCACATTAAGCCCCGCCCCTAAACAATCCGATTGGCCAGACAGATCTTTGCAGGAGCATAATCTGTTCCCAACAGACGGAGAGACTCCAGATGAATTTTCCACCACAAAACATTTGCGAGCAAAGATGTCGATTAGTTTAATTAACAGATTAATCAATATCCAATTCCATTCTCTTGATCCAGCCTCTTTAACGGAATAATTACATAAGTCTAAACAGAGTAATTCCAGGAGTTATGAATGACTAGCTGGAACAGAACAAGTATGTGAAGAGGATATATTTAACTCCCGGTCTGAACAATGAAATGCTTCATCAAAACACTCATCAAATAAATAAATAAATCATTCTACCCTGAGAGAACTGAAATATAAATACACCGGCATAAAGCTGCTGACAGTTGGAAATCCAGGCGTGTGGACATGGAGCTATAAAAACACACTCACTTGCCACTTCATTAGGTACACTAGTGCACTGAATCCCACTTCATGACTGTAGTAGTTCAGTGTAATTTGCATATGTAGCATCAATTGCCTCAAGACACCAGAGCTTGAAACCCGGTCTGGAGTTATGTCCCTGTTATCTGCACAGCTGCACACTACTCATCCGTGGTCCAGGCCTCGTGCTTGTAGTTATCCATTCCTACCTGAATGTATAATTCTCCCACCTGTTTATGACACCTCCTGTATTCTAACATTACAGTAGCTAGCTCATTTGTAACGCAGCCACCGTTACGACTGACACTTTTATGTCTCTGTGCCTTGTTTATTCCTGTAACAATAACTTCATGAGCACACTGGCTACCCACTAAACCCTTCTACGGGGTATATTCTGAATGCCATCCACATCCATTCCTTTTATTCATTGCCAGTCTCTCGTGTATCTTGCATCACCTATCTGTGCATGCGTGTTATGTCTTTTGTTCACAACAGATTGCGCGGTGGAAAACCAGCATCACATAGCTTTTCCGGTGTTTTCTGCCAATGAAACACATCGTTATGTTTAGTTCTTTCATAAGTTTAAGGGAAAATTCTGTCTCTACGTCGCTCCAAAAGTGAGAGATTCTCGTTGCCACCATGTTTACTGTATATCTAGTGCGTCACTTGGTGTCACTTGTGCCTGCGCAGACAGTGGGCAGCCGTCAGAAATCTGGATAAGGTGAATACATGCTCCAGTATCCCGGCTTCTATTGGAGTACTCCAGGTAGCAAAGCCAGGTTTCTTGAAATTGGGAAATGGGCATATCCCCATTTCTGAAATCGGGATATGGTGTTTACATGGACAAACACAACAAAAGTCCGATCAAAATCAGGATTCTAAAGACCATATAAACGCAGTCAGTGTTTAGTTTATGCTGAAACAGTGTGAGGGAGGTGGTAATTCAACTGGATGATCAGTTTGGAGACCTCACTTTTGGAGAAGTGAGATCTGTCATTCATCCTAGTTCACAGGTCTGTCAACAAATTAGAAATGTGTGCTGTTCAATACAGTTCAATAGTGAGAATATTATGGCTGGGTTAATTAAAAAAAACAAATCCTCCTATTCAATTACATCTTCATTTGAGAAACATGACGTGGATTCATAAAATGATCAGATTTTTAAGTAAACACCATTTCCTGCTTCATGTAGTTAGCAGCCTCGTGACATACAAGATCCAAAACAGAAACTACAATCCTGGCTGTTAGCCAGTGTCCGGCCGCTATTTGTCCCACACTGCTGGTAGTAATTGGACCTCAGTCTGCAACTTTTCAGCCTATTCAGCATTTCCGACCAATGCTTTACATGTATGACATTTCCAACATCCTCTTGTCAGAAACCCTGCTGCGTTCCAGCAAACCTAGTCACGCGTGACCGTGGCGAGATTTCTGACAATTCAGAACATCCATCAAAGGGTTTTATAAAATCAGATTGTTCTGAGTTGGAGAAATAAATTTAAATTTTCCTAACGAGATTATTCCATTTGTGAAGGAGATCTGAAACGTGACAGAAGCTCCAGCTCTGAGAGCGCCGTCAGGGCTGAAAGCTTCACAAGTATGACAACAGAGAAGAGCTGAACAAAAGCAAAGATGCAAGAAAGATTTGAAACTAGAGGGAAAGTATTGTGGAAATGCCACAAATCTCAGAAACCAAAGACGACATCAGCTTTGTGAAAATCTCTGTCATAATGAGTCAGTTCTTTATGAATTCATTTCGACTTATGTCAGTCTCAAAACAATTGGATTTAATTTCACTTACTCTGGAGATTTGTGGTATTTTTCATAATATTTTCCCTGTAGTACCATATCTTTCATTTGTCTTTGCTTTTGTCCAGCTCTTCTGTCATCATACTTTTTAAATCCCATCAGGTTTTGGGTGTGACAGTGCTCTCAGAGTTGGAGGATAGAAGTTGGAGCTTTTGTCATATTTTGGATCTAACCTCCTGCTTAGACTTTTAAACTGTCATTCAAAGCGTTACACCAGGAGTGCACATTGGAATGAAATTACATTTCAACTAAGAAAATAAAAGAAATAAACGTGCAAAATAAATAAATATTGATCAGAGAATCAAATCAAGAACATTTTGCAATGAAAAAAGAAAGATTAGATTCAGACTTATTCATAACGAAGTAAAATTGTTTCAAAAGGGAAATATCTCCAAATAAATTGAACTGAAACCTTGAGGAATTTGAAAATCAGCAGCGATACCCAGCCTGAAATAATACTACAAACCACACGCTCTGAAATGAGCACACGGTCGAATCAGCGTCTTCCTCAGTTACTTTAAACAAAGGCCACGACTTCCACGAAATTTAGTGCAGGACTTTTATATTAATGCATTCAGAGGTGTACCTAATGAACCGGCGAGTGAGCGAATGAGACGGCTACAACGGAAACACCCGAGCAGCTGCGTAATACAAACGGGGCGTCATCTTGAGCAGACTCCTTCCACTGTACACGAGATGCTGCATGCACATCGGGGTTTCATTCACAAACAGAACAGAGAGACACAATGCAGACCTCACACTCCAAGGTCAAACATAAGGTCTGCGGGCCAAAACCGACCCACCAGAGTTTCTTATCTGGCCTGGGGCATGAATTTGCAAAAAGTTTTGGAAAGAGCGTGCAGAAATTGCACTATTTAAGATATTTTTGGTTGCTCATAAAGTGTTTTGTAAAAGGTTAGCTCATTAAATGTAAATATTTTGATACTTCTTTGCACAATTTCCAGGTTATTATGCGTTTATGTTACTGATCCAGCTGGCTTAAAATCAAACTGTACTATTTGTGAGCCCCCCCTGAACTAAAATGAGTTTGACACCCCTGCCTTAAAGCTTCCTGTGGGTATTTGTCAAGTCTTGAGATCCTGTTTCACTGCAGCTCAAAACAAATCACGGCATCCCAGAGAGCAAAATCCATCTGTGTAACATCTGCACCCATGTTCCCCTTTTTTCTTTCTGACAGCGTTAAGTCTGCAGCTGATCTGGTTCACCGCTGCTGAATGAATGCATGCAGAGAAACAAGAAGTGCACCAGCAGATGAAGTCTGTCACTCCAGCTGAGGCAAGGAGACCGCCAACAGACAGGGGGACATATTAAAACTGAAATGTACTTACCCTTGAGACGGTGAGATCTGTCATGAGCTGCTCAAAGGCCCTCGTCTCCTCTGCTTGCTTCTGGTTGTGCAGCGCTATCTTTTCGCTGAACTTCCTGGGGTTTGAGCCACCTGTGCCCGGGGAGCCGGACATTGTGCGGGCCGCAGTTTGTTTTTTTCTTTTACAACTTCAGGGTTAAAAAAAAAGAAAAAAAGAAAAGTGGAAGACGATGGAAGTGGTGGGAGTCTACTTTTCAGAATATCTCAATGAAAGCCGGAACAAACCCATGAGAGCTTTAAAAAAAAAAACCAAACAAAAACAAAAAAAGACAGCGAACCCAAAGTTAGTTCAGAGTCAGCAGCTCCGGCTGGCTGCAGAGCCGAGCTAACGCGGCTAAGCTAACGTCAAAGCCAAATAAAAGTTGGGACTTCTTATGAATCGAAAGCGGATTCAGTGAAGCCTCTGCGTACTGCCCGTGTTTCTTAAATGAGTACAAAAACTTTCAATTCAAGTGGCGCAACGTTTACGACAAGTCAATGGCGCGATTTAACTTCATATTGACACATTTTTCGGCGAACCACTTGTTTGAATGTAGCGTTGACATAGCGTTAGCCGTCATTGCTAACATACCGTTGGAGGTGAACGGCGGCAGCTAAGCTAAAGTTAGCTAAGCTGCTGTCAGTGCCATCGCGACAATTTTTTTTCTGACAAACGCACTTTCATCCGCTTGTCGACACTCGCCCTCCGTGGACATTTAGCGGAATCAAAGCCAACTCGTAGCGGGTGTTTTCAAAACCAAACGCTGGGGGGGAAATTAGTTAGCCTCGTTAGCTAAATCTCGCTACTAGCTAAAATCTCGTCCAGCAGCAGTTGGGTGAAACGGTTTGCTCGGTAGAAATTTCAACAAGTGTCCGCTGGTTGCACGGACTTAACTGGAAGAAAAAAAATCCCCCTTCTTGCTCGGGGTCCCCACAAACTGGGGTAGGACAGCAGGCAGGCAGCCCTCCAGATATCCACGCGTGATGCAGGGATCCACAATTTTCACTCTGAAGTTGACATAATCACAGCGCTCACGGAGTGTTAATCCACGCAGAGATCCTCAAACAAACTCCGCGAAGATAAACAAACGGCGGCACCGACGGAGGAGCTCCTCTCTCCCTCTCCCTTCGTCGAAGCAGAGTAGTAGTTGTTGTTTCTTTTCGTTTCGCCTCTCCTCTTCTGTGTGTGGTTTTTTTTCGGGTGATTTGAACCTCCGGTTGACAGAGCTGAGGGACATCAACTCAGATCCGCAGGCTTGTTATCCTCACACTGCTGCGAGAGAGAGAGAGAAAAAAAAACATTACCTCGTTAAAGACGGTCGATGCCTGTGGCGTCCGCACGGGGGCGACAAAGACACCACAACACAGACAACATAAACACACTTTATTTATTAATATATGTTGGAGATATTTGTTATTCTGTTGTAATCTTGTGTATTATTTATTTAGATTCAAGTTTAGACTTAAAGCAGGTTCACATACGCATAAATAGCTTTCCTGTTTGTTTTGATTACTTGTTACATGCTTTTATTTTGAAGGTATCGGGTAACTGGGGCACACCAGGTGAGTCCATAAATAGAGGAAGAAAGGGACAGGTGAGCTAGGCACTGTTTGTTTGCTCTGTGCCAGTGGAAATAAACCACAGCAAATGGATTTTTTTTTTTTTTGTCTGGTCAGTGGACTTTTCCATCAATCAGTGCATGATTTAAATGCCTGAGTGCTTCGGTGGCTGTTTGATTTAAATTTAGTTTGTTTTTGAAGTATTTTTCAAATATATTTACACTTATTATTTTCAATAAATGTGTATAACTGCTGTTAGGAGTCAGAAAGCAATTTGATTTGAATCTCAAATTAAAGTTTGAGAATGTCTGTAATTTTAGCATAAACTGAGTCTATTGGGTGTAAATAACATGTTACAATAATTTAATAAAAGCTTTAGGTATTTATATAATGTCCTTTATAGTGGTTATAGGTTTCAAATTCTTTGTTTTCTGCAACAACAATTAACACAATCATTAATTAAGACTTGTAACTGAAATATAGTTAACTAAAACGTTGTATTCTGAATGATTAACTAACCTAAACCCTTGACTGGACTGTCATCTGCCTTACACTTTATTTAATGTGAGGATTCATGCATCAGGAGTCATGTTGAGTGATAGTCTCAAAAGCTGTTTCCCGTGTTTGTCGCACACACAACGAAATTACACTTGGGTTTATTTTGGGACACGTTCTACCATTTGAAGTGCTGGATTTCCTGTCCCAAGAGCAGCCCACCTGTACACCTGTCGGGTACTGTACTGCAGTCAAGTTACTCGACGCCCTGCACATGAAAAGTCTACCAGCAAAGATGTTGACTGATGTTAATGATTGTGTCGGGAGTTAAATACAAATACTGTCACTGCTCTAGGAGGAGGAGACGGCAGTACGCCTCAAAAATCAGGCAGCCAAAAAAGAAAAGAAATTAAGAGAGGAGAAGGAGTTGAAAGGTCAACAATATGTCACCCAGTATTTCAAAAAAAGGAAGCTCACTTTTCTCACCAAAACTCTGGATTTTTACATTTTCAATCCAGTCAAACATTTATCAAGCTGTTCCTACTGTACATGTCAACTGTCATGTTGTTCTTCTTTCACAAATATGGTAAAATATTATTAAAATGCATAATTGTATGTAAAATAGCATCAAAAATTTCCGCCGCTGTGTTGGGGGGCCCTCTAAAGATTCTTTTCATGGGTCCCAAAATCCCTAGTGGAGCCCCTGCTGCTCTTACTACTTTATGGACAACTTCAATACTCGTGTGTATAAATCCAAGCTAGGAAGCTATGCCTTATTGAATTTCCCAATTCTTTTTCTTTTAAAAAAAATAACTCTCTTGCCTCTTCTTTTACGCTCAAGATTTATCTTTACTCTCAAACAAATACAGTAACATCACATTAATGTATTTCACTGCTAATCTTACATGACTCAAATAGATCACAATTTCAATGTGCAAATTTTCAAATTCCATCCAAAAGTTTTGAGTAAAACTCTTCTCTGCTTCTGTGAAATTATGAATTTGAAATAAAAGCAGATGAACTGAGTCCCGATGTCCACGACCGAGGACATCAACAAAAAGTATGCTTCTCTGAGGTTAAAATGTTGTGCATACGAATAAAACTCGTTTGAAGGTTGGCTAAAAGTTTGGGATCTAGTGAATTCAGAGGCCAGGTCAACACCTTGTGCTCGTGTGCTGTTCCCGACCCATCTCACCGACTAAAAATAGGGTTGTCAAAATAATAGCAACACGTGTCATTACGACACAACATTACCGCAAACCACAGCCTCCAGAATGAAGTTGAATCAACGGCTCCCTCAGTTATTTTTAAACCAGTGATGAAAACCATCACGTCAGTGAAGATAAGATTTAATGCAGGACTGTTCTATTATAAGGATTCGTCTTTACTAGCGTACCTAATGTTTTGTATGAGAGCATCATTCATGATGTATGGCCAGGGTTCAAATTTAATCCTGCATCAGACTATGGAAGGTTTCCTTCAGCGAATCACAAACTCCCATCAAAGGTCAAGTAAAACAAAGATAAATAAAAGTATCTGAATTAATATTTTACATTGTAAGAATCAAATAAAGCTTAATGGAAGTGCTCCCAAGCTGCACACCATTGTGAAAGATGTATAAAGAAGTATAAAATACTTTAAATACTTCATGTGTTCATGTAAATCTTATACACTTTCACAAAATTATGTTATGCTGCAGAAAGGCCACTTATAATCTGAAATATATAGTCAAATCTATATCTGTGCATCATATTTTATAAGATGACTATGGTTTTAGTTGTTAAAATCGGTCTCTATTTGAGTGTGAAGCGTCATAAAATGGAAATATCAGTGTATTCCTGTGTTGGGTTTGAGAAAATGTGCATCCTTAGAATCCTGCAGCCTGCAAAAGAATAAATAAATAAATAAAATAATTAAAAGCAAACTGCATTGGTAGAGCTTTATTCTAAAACAAGTACATTTTATTGGCTGTGAGCAAATAAAGCGACCGCTGTCTCCTCCTTTTTTTGTGTGTGTGTCGGCCCCTGATCAGACTCTACACGAAAGAGAGAGAGAGAGAGAGAGAGAGGAAAAAGAAAAATCAACATCTGTTCATTGATTCTGCGCCGGGTCTAAATTTCAGGCCTCTTAGCGATATTTAACAAACTATGTAAAAACTGGATGGCGTAGAGCGACATCTACTGGACCACGAGTTACTGGTAATACTGCACGTCCTCGAGCTCACTTCCAGAATTTGTTTTTTTTTGCGAACATCAGCTGCAGTTTTAAATCAGACCGGCCGACAACACGTAAAATATAAATAAGGGCGATTTTGTTGGAGTATTTCTGACAAGACATTTAAAAAGAATCTGTGTTTCACTTAAACAAGGTAAACAGAAAAAGAAAAATGATTTTTCCAGTATTATTAGAAAGTACATCTGCACAGGTTTATTTTGTTTTTGCACTGGCTGGAGACACACCACTGGATTTAAAGCCAAATGTTTGGAGCTAAACATCAAGTGGACTGAGATCAAATCAAATAATTTAACGAAAAAACAAAATAGACCACGGAGAACAGGAAAAACTTTTAAATTTATCTTAAGAAGCAACACAAACGAAAAACGTCTAGAACCAGACGGAGTCGAGTCCGAGACGAGTCCTGTCCGCGGAGGAGATGCTTAGACGGCCGACTAACAGCTAAGAAAGACATAAAACTCAATCTCTTTACATAAAACATACATTTTTATAATTAATCAAAGCCCATGCACAAGATATTCAGAATATTTAAAGCGCAAAAAAAGAAAAAAACACAACACATATACCTCTGACTGAAAAAAAAACAACAACTTGCAAACTTGCGGAATAAAGCACATACGGTGATCCATGTAATAAAAAATAATGCACATAAATTTGCATAGGCACATTGGAGAAGTGCAGTAAAGGAAGGATGGTTCAGGTCGGTGCTTTAAAGCAACCCCTCCGAAGGGGTTTTGTGGTTTAAATTCAGTGTCTGTGGCCCTTTTATTTCGCTTTTCTTTCTCTATTTCCCATAGAATTTCTTGTTGAGCAGGAAAATGAGCAGGTTGACGTTGATGGTGGCCCGGTCGAAGAGCTTCATCACCGCCACGCCTTCGTACTGCAGCTGGAGGAGATCCTGGGGGATGAACGAGAGCAAACAGAAAGATCAGAAACGAGCGCCGCCCGCTTCGCCGTCAGAGCAAAGAAAACGACGCACGGGCGACATACCTGATATTCTAGCTGTAACGTCTCCAAGTGCACGCCCATGAACTTAGCCTTGACTTCAAACACGCCGACCGTCTCAGATGGAGAAATCTCAAAATAGCATTCTTGAACCTGTGATGAGAAAAGAGCAAACGGTGGATAAGACCCAGTGGGACGGTCAACAACAACAGTACAACAGAGTGATCTGATCTGAAGGAGCTTTGGTGGTTTAACCTTTAATAACCAGGTAGACTCTTAATGTTGATGGTTTCGCTCTGGTTACTGAAATAAATCCATTCTCTTTGAGCATAACTGCTCCACGTGGAGTAAATATCAGGTGAGAAGTTTCCAAGAGGAACAGAAACATGGAGGTAGAAGAACAAGATGAACCAAGATGGAATCAATGTGGACAGAGATGATGGAGATCTTGGTTCTTCTTCTTCTACTCCAGACATTCGGGGTTGTCATTGATATTGGGAATAAAATCTTCTTCTTCTTTAGTTCTATTTCCGTCAGATTTGATGCTCTATAGCAACAGAACCACTGTGTCATTTAAGTTCTACAGTGGTTTAAAGTTTAGAATCTCTGAATGTCTTTTTGGAGGTGCATTGTCTTCCAAAACTTCTACACTGTCTCTTGTCTCTTGCACCGTCTGCATCAGCTCCCAAACATGCACACTTTACACTCAATCCCTTGTATTGTACTTAGTCCTGTGTCTTCATGTAGCTCCATGGTCCTGGAGGAATGTCTTCTCATCTCACTGTGTACTGCATCTGCTATTTACTGTCATACACTCACTAGCTTTGACTCCAGCTCATTCTCTGTCTCATTGTTTCATTAATCTTCTCCAATGTCTCCAGATTTCTCTCCATCCAGTGTTTCATTCATTGTATTGATGATGGAGAGTCTGACCACTGCTCAAAGCTTCTCCAGCTCATCCCAAAGATTCTCAATGGGGTTAAGGTCTGGACTCTGTGGTGGAACAATCCATCTCATGCTCCCTGAACCACTCTTTGACAATCTGAGCCCCATGAATCCTGACATTGTCATCTTGGAATATGATCCATTGATGGAATAAGCTGCTCATTCAGTATATTCAGGTAGTCAGCTAATGAACCTAGACCCAGATCATAGCACTGCCCCATAGCACAGGCTTGTACAGTAGACACTAGGCATGATGGCTGCATCACTTCATCTGCCTCTCTTCTTACCCTGATGCCCCCATCACTCTGGAACAGGGGAAATCTGGACTCATCAGACCACATGACCTTCTTCCATTGCTCCAGAGTCCAATCTTTATGCTCCCTAGCAAACTGAAGCCTTTATTTCCAGTTATCCTCACTGATTAGTGGTTTTCTTAAGGCTACACAGCTGTTCAGTCCCAATCCCTTGAGTTCCCTTCACATTGGACGTGTGGAAATGTTCTTACTTTCACTTTCCTGATGCTTCTCTACTCTCCTTCCAGTTTCTAATAAAGCCTTGGACAGTTCTTAACCCAGTTTTAGTAGTTTCTTCAATCTCCTTAGATGTTTTCTCTGCTTGATGCCAATGATTTGACCCTTCTCAAACAGACGACCACAGGATGTGTCTTTAGACATGGTTGTTGAAGAAATGAGAAGCTACTCATTGCATCAGTTGTAATCACCCATGCAGTAATATTCAACAGGAGGCTCCTACCTATTTGATTAGTTAAATCCAGACAGTGTGATGTTGAAATGACAATAAAAGCTTCTTTGACCTTTGATCTGAATGACTGATCTGGCTGAAGAAGTATTCTAATCATAGACGCAGCCCGTCTGTTTATTAGCTGGTGTGAACCTAGCTTGGCATAGTGAGACCCAATGATCAGAATATCAGAGTCTGGCTAACACTCCCTGTTGAATTCCATTATGGGGCGTGTTTCAGAGAAAAACATAACTGCATCGTCCTTCAACCAATCTGAGGAATGAATGATGAGACATTCATTTCTTTGTCAATATCTATTAATACAGACATGATAGTGGACTACATGGCGCTCAGATGACGTGTTTGACTACAGTTACTCTTGGCCTTCGCCACATGAAGCTCGACTCACTGTCTAATAAACCTTAACCAAAGTAGAACAACTCTACATCAAGAGTAGAACTCACTGGTTGGGCTGCAGGTCCTCTATGGAGATCAGCACTCCCTTTTCATGGAGGCGAGAGGCCGTGTATTTCTGGGAGACCTGTTTACTCTTCCTGGCCTTGGCGTCGCCTGGTTTCTTTGACAACCTAAAGAGGGAGAGAGGGAGAAGTGTACATTTAAAGCAGCTCTCAGAGCATCAGCGGTTCTCTGGGTCGCGAATGAACCCCCTGCAGAGGAGCAGATGGCATCAGATGACAGAGTTTTGAGATTTGATTTGAGGTAAATTAAATCATCTATTTGTATTTTGAGGAGCTTTTGATAACGGTTTCATGTGATCTGACAGCACAGAATGATTTCACTTGTGACTAACCAACACCTCATATATAAAACGGAGGACGGTCTCCAGATCTGGTGAGTCAGATCACACGGCGCTGGCTGTCAGTCTAACCAGGCGGTGGCAGCAGCAGTTGTCCTTATTTTAATGTCATTTGGATTTCAATGGAGTCAAAACGGCCTCAGATCAGAAGTCCACAGACAAAACCAGGGCATTTAATTTGAATCTTTAAGGTCACATTTAGAGAATATTCACACTGTAAGTGAGTATAAGCCTCATAGAAGTCTACACCGATCAGAGCATAACATTATGACCACCTTCCCACTATTGTGCAGGTCTCCCTTGTGGTGACTCATGGGGGAAGTTTCCCAGCAGAACATTGGACTGTCACAAGATGGTCAATGTTATTTACTGGTCATAATGTTGTGGCTGATTGGTGTATGTGCTCCCTGGCCTAAAATGAGTTTCCAACCCTAGTTTAGATGATTCACGATGCTTCTTCAATGCCTCTCTCTGTGGTTTAATGAAGTGTGACTGTTAGACGGACAGATGGAAGATGACGGGACGTTTCCAGGGTCACTCACTTGCCCTTGCTGGCCAGGTTGTCCATACACGTCTTGATGTACTGATTGTAAGAATCAATCTGCACGTTGTAGAACGTGGTCTTTGAGTTCAGGGCGGCGTTGGTCTGCTGAAGTTTCACCAGCTCGGCTTTCCTGCGCTGCCGATACCGCCTCTGGTTCCTGATGTCCTGTGACGCGCAGGAGAAACAAAGCACTGAGGAGACTGTTCTTTCAATTCGCACAGACGACCCACTCACTTTTCATTTATTTATTTAAATTTACCTTTGCTATGTCGTTGATGAGGTCCTGGTAGCGGTTCTCCGGGTGGACCTTCCCCAGCTCAGCCAGCCTCTGCAGGTTGCTCTTGATCTTGTCCTTCTTGCCCTGCAGGGTCAGGCTGTCGTCCACCACCGGCTTCACCTGCTTCATCTTCTCTGGGGTCTTGGCGTCTCTGATGGCTCTCCTCTGCATGGCGCGCTGGTACTCCGCTTCCTGATAAAACACAGGCGATTATCATGGCTTCAGGACGACGGCGTGTGTGCACGGGAATATCTCCAATCGAATTAGAAGCAGTTAAAAGCTCAGTTTGTGTGTAATTATATTAAATTTGATGCATCTCCTGTGAAATGAACCACTCCAGATTAACTCAACTGCGACAAGTCAGACGTCACCAGTTTTGAAAATTCCCCATAAACTCAGCTTCCTTTGCTGGAAAGAGGATGTTGCCAAAGAGGCTAAGTGCAATTCTGAAATCACCTACAAAATCAAGTCAGCCTTTGTCCTTGTGTTAAAAAGCAACTTCCTGTTTTGAGCCATAAGGCAATCCAGTAGTTTTCCACTCGAGACCAAACTTGCAGCATCGTCATGACTAAACCCCTTGTTTTTTTTGTTAAACCATCAGTATCTGTTTGTAATTTCTGACCTGTTCGGCGCTGGCAGTCGAATCCAGGATCTCAGTCAGAGTCTCCCCAGGCTGGAACCGAATCACGTCAACGATCAGCCTCTTAGTGCTGGAAAAGAAAAGAAATAAAAACAGATGAACGTTTCTGCAAAAAAAAACCTGCAGCGGCATTCCAGTTCGTTGGCCTCGAGTCGGGACTCACTTGAGCAGGAGGGTCCTGGCGTCCATCTCAACATTGGCCTCTCCGGGGACATCGAATTTGTTAGCGAGTGTGAGTGAGACCTCGGTCTTCCCCATCAGCTCTTTGTTGGGGTCGTTGGCGGGAAGGGGATTCTCACCTGAGCGGGGGAAGGAGAGTTTAAAACCTTATCTTTTCTCTCATTAACTGATTTCTGCAACAATTTCTTTGGATTCCCACTGGCGTTTTGGTGCACGGCGTAAAGCAGTAGAGGTGCAGCTCGCCAACGGGCAAGGGCCGAAACTGCTTGGGGCCCCAGGCCGGTGAGATGACTGAATGGAGATGCAATACCATCCGGGTTGGGAAAGAAAATCCCAAAGCTACAAATGAATTATATCCGTGTTGCTTTGGGCCATGCAGGACGTGGCTTATCCAGAATATCAACTTGCAGGATTGCAAGGTTTCTTGAAGATCCAATTGGCGTCTTAAGTTCTAGATGAAATGTCTCCTTCATGAGGAGTAAAGGAGGGAATATAATCTGCCTCTGGACATTAATGGGTTGTTAGAGTGCCTTGAAGGGGAAACAGGATCAACAGACTCCTTTAATTACAGATTACTAAAGACAGAAGACACTCACCAATGAGGGACTCCACGGTGGGAACCTCGCCCAGGTCCTCGAGCAGCTCGTGGATGGGGTCGTTGTGCTCCGGGGCGATGGCGTCCTGATGGTCCAGCAGCAGCTAAGGGGACAGAGACACCCGGTCAGAATGTAATTCATACTGTAGCAGACATTTTTATGTTGTTTGATTGTTAGCTGCTCCTAAGGATGGACACACCACCTTATAAAGTCACATTTGTTGAGTGGACCTGTTTTTAAAAAGAGCTGAATACAGTATTTGTGACTGAATTCTCCAAGGACGGATATAAATGCAAGGTCTGAACGGGGCCTTGGAGAACAGTAGAAATAAGAAGGTGGATTTCAAACTCACCGTGTGAGTGTTGATGATCTCTCCGATGGAGATGTAGATGACGGGTTTGGTGACTGTGACCAAGTCGGAATATTGATCCACGTTGAACTTATCTTCGAGCGGGGGAACGTCGCAGGCCGCCAGAAAGAAGCGCCTGTGAGGGAAGAAGAAGGAAGTCAAACGAAGTCAAACGAGCCCAGAAAACGTTCCACGCTCCGTGTGAAACCTCTCAGATGCCACTTTAATGTCAGACCTGAACTTCTGGTAGGAAGAGCTGAGATATTCATTGATGGGGTTGAGGTGGGCGTTGTCTCCCAGGAACATCTTGTTGGAGGCGGCGTGCTGCAGCATCTTGGCGACCGAGCCCAGGTTCCGGCGCTGCTCGGTGGTCAGCTGACCGCCTGCAGACACCTCGATGATGTCGAAGGCGTCGGGAGCAACAATGGCCGGGTTCATGTAGCGGTAATACAAAAGGTTGCCCACAATCTGCAAATATCAAATGACTCACTCACTTAAAATGATCAGAAATAAAACGCTGTTAGAATATAAAGGCTCAGTTTATTACGAATGGATGGAGGAGATTCTCAGGTTGTTGTGTTAAGTGCAAAATGGGGGAAAGCAGCAGGAGGAGGAGGAGGAGGAGGAGGAGGAGGAGAGCCAGGGGAGTGGCATGGCTCACCTTCATGTCAGCAGACAGAGACAAGGAGGACACCGGTAACTTGGAAAGAGATGGAGCTGGAGCTTGGTTGGCAAGGTGGACAAAGAGCGGCAGCAGTGAAGGAAACAAAGGGAGGAAATGTGACAGAACCAAGAAGAAGATGTAAGTCAGGGCCAGAGAAGAGAAGCAATAAAAGGCTCAGTCCTACAGTAGATGCTCCTTAGATCATTTCAAGCTGTTCATGTCGGTCTATAAAGCTGCTGGTGGATGCACTGATACAACAAGCATGAGCGACAGTAAAGTTTGTGTAATGGAGGAGGACTGACGTTTCAATCGCAACAAAACTGAAATGTGCAAACCTTGAGCAGCTCGTCCTCGGTGGAATCTGGGAACTTCTCGTGGAGGGTGTCCTTCAGCACCTTGGAGATGAACCGCATCCCGTATCTGACTCACACAAGAAAAAAAAAAAGCGTGAAAACCAAAGACGACTCGAGATTATGAAGATAAACGACAGATCCGGTGACGCTGGACGACGTACGGGATTTTATCCACCGAGACGATTATAGCGGACAGGAACTTGTCGGTGATGGTCTTCATGTTCTTGATGGAGGCTTCCAGTCTCGTCCTCACCTCCTCGTGACTCATAGCCTGCTCCGGAGTGACGTCGTATGGCAGCTTACTGATGGGAAGGAAAGAGCAGAAGGAGAGACCAGTCAGTGCTGATGTTGAGCAAGAAACAATCTGCTGGGAGTTAAAATCCTACAAATGGAACATCTTATACGATCTTAAAACCTACTTTACAACCACAAAGTTATTGTGGAGGAACCGATTATGCACTGACAAAATCTGTAGGGTAAATCAAATCATGTGGGCGGGGCTTTACGTGGGTTGTGATGGACAGAAGGTTTAGTTATACACGACTTCTGGGCGCCATGGAGTTGAATTAGTTTACACGTAAATGCCTCTGATTTGTTGGAGGACTATTATATTGCACTTTTCTTTCTCTGTATCAGTGGCAATCATATAACAGCTCATCTAAATTGAAGCCAAAGCAAGTAGAGTTCCCCCTGGTGGCTGATTGCAGTATATGTCATAAGCTCCACCCCCTTCATGTTAGTGGGCGGGACTTAGGCCAAACTAAAACACTAAAACGCACGTCAAATTATTGTTTTTCGAAGATGGTTTCTGTCAATTTAGGTAGTTAAAATAATGTTGATGAAAGTTTTATTTTAGCTATTTGATGCTATAGAAACAACTGATCAGAGTCTTGGCTCCAAACTCCCAACCGTAACTGGGAAAATAGCGTCAGTTGAGAGGAAGTGGAGGCGCATTGTCCATATTTATATACAGTCTATGGTTGAAACACACCATAAGGAAATGTAAATGGCGTGTTAGCAGATTTTTATCTTAAAAAGTGTCGTTAGGTTTAATCTAAACCTCGACTCTAATCCCAGAAGCTGCTTTCCTGTATTTTTAACCAAAAGCACTGACTCCACTATATAAAACTGCTTTAGATGTTTGCTTTTAAGGATTCACAAACAGTTTTTAAGTCGTATTTTATCATCCTACCATTAAAGGACGATAACTGTTGCATCAAATTTGTCGGAATTTCCTGTTATGATTATAAAAACACTCAGATTTTTGGTCTAGTTGCACAAATGTAAAGATAACTTTGCATGAATCTGGCTGCTGGAAGTATTTGGTGTATAATAATAATAAATTATATGTTATGATATTTGAGCATTACACTTTTTGCTGACTGTAATTCTTCCTGAATTCCTGATAAATTAGTGGGAAATTCGTGAATTTCCATTTATCTACCTATCCATGCCTCCATGTAATGTGATAACTATTGTGAAGAACAGGCAGTGGAAAACAGATGAAAATGAGCCAAACTCTTGACTGGACACTGTCCCTATCGTCAGTGGTCTCCTTTTCAAATTCAGCTCTAGCAGAATAATAGATGGCTTAAATATAAGTCTAAAAAAAATCAACAAATTGACTTTGAATTAATCTGAAAATGAAGAGTCATAGTGCAGATTTAGTTCATCCTAAAATAAACTGATATGATGATGTTGCAGAGTTTAATCTGAGGTAACTACCAGAAAGTTAAAAGCGGCCTAACATCTGGTTTAAGAAGACGACGTCTCCAGCTCACCTGGCCTCGCCGGTCTGCGTCTCCATCTGGTTCACCCAGCCCTTGTAGATGTCCACCGGGTCGGTCTTGATGTTTAGCGTCTTGTCGTCCATGATCTCCTTGACGACCGGCGCCAGGATCTGCCGCAGCGCGTTCTGCCCTCGTGCGCCTCTGTGGAAGCTCACCACCATCTTGATTACCGTGGGGTTCCCCGTGACGATCTCCTTCATCTGGTCCACCTTCGACCTGCGGACAGGTAGTCAACACTCAGACCTCCTCTTCCTTCCTCACATCATGAATTACTGCACGGACCGGGTTTCTTACTTGATCTCCTCCTGCAGGGCGGTCTTGAAGAGCTTGAGGAGCAGGTACTCCTCCCGCTGGTTGGAGGCGTAGTTGTACAGGGTGAAGATCACAGAGTCCATGAACTTTGTGGATTTATTCTGAGGCATCTGGAAGATCAGCTTGGCGAGATACGTGGGGTTGGTCTGAAAGGAATCAGGAATACAGATAAATATAATACAGAGCTGCATTAGTTATTTGCTTTTTAAACCAGAAATGAAAACTTTAAATCCAAATAAACAAAAAAAAAATAATTTTGTTTTTTCTGTAGGTTAAAAACAGAACAAAAATAACAATGAACCAGGAAGCAGCCTAAATCTGGACTCTACAGGCATGGATCATTGTGTCCAGCTCTGAATAAACCTGGTTCTTCTCCAGATCCACAAGACAAACGCTCAGAGAGAAACTCAGACGACGTACCTTGTGTCAGAAAGTCTAAAACTACACGTGAATATTTCTCCAGAGTCATGTCCGTGCTCCGTTTAGACCGACAGAAAAGATCTGAAATCATCGACTGATGGAAACTTCTTCTTCTTCTGCACCAACAAAAACTTCTGCTTTTATAAGATTTAAATAACGACTGTTTTCCCCTTTAGTTCTGTTTTTTTTTTTCATATATTAAAGGGCAAATTGTGAATAAACTCTTATTAAGAGAGGCGACGGGACTTGTAGAACCTCTTGAAGAGGTTTCATCCGAGTCTTCAGCTCTAAAGATCTGGTGGAGGTTTAAAAAGGAACAATCTGTGGGCGTCATTCATCACAAACTTGCTCGACTTAGCGTCTGTTAACTGAACTGAAGAATCTTTTTGGATAAAACGCCTTCAAGAAACTCAAAAACCAAACCTGAAATACCAGAAGATGCACAGACCCTGTAGCCTCAAGACTTTCCAACCTATTGATTCTTCATGTGTGAGCAATAAAGTGAGCAGTGGTGTGTTGTTACCTGTAACAGGTAAAAGAGGTACTGGTAGGCCTCCAGCTTGACCCTCTTCTCCTTGCTGAGAGCCTTCAGGCCGCCCCTCTGCTTGTTCATCATCATCATGTCGGACAGCTGGCCCTTGTTCTTCTTGGTCAGCTTCTTGCTGTGGGACACCACCTCCTGCAGGGTGATCTTGTTCTTCACCAGCAGGCCGATCTTGATGTCCATGAGGTTCAGGTCGTTCTCCAGCTGCTGGTTGGAGCGGATGTTGGTGACCACCTCCTCGCGGAGCCGCATCAGCTCCAGCTCCTCCTGGAAGTCCTGGTCGCTGTGGTCCAGCAGGTGGACGAACTTCCTCACCACCGCCATCGGGGGATCGTCGGCGCTGACTAAAGACGGATCGGGGGATGGGGGACAGATGTCATGCAGGTCCAAGAGTCAAAGCAGCGAACGTTTCGTTTGATCTGTTGTACTCACTCAGCGTCTTGTAGTCGTCCCTGGCCTTGTTGGCTCTGATGAAAGCCTGAATCTTCACCACCTCATTGATCTGCAGCGTAAAACAGCAAATACTTGGTTGATCGATGGTGCTCATTACACACAGCACCGGAGGAATCCAGTCAGTCATGGAGGATATGACTCCACATGCGTCAGAGTGTTAAATGAGCCGTCTAACTCCCCCTCAAACCCCACAGGACCCCCGACTAAAGTGATTTAAAGCTTTCATTAAGTGGCCGCCGATTTGTTAACTTGAAAACAGCCGAAACTGAATCAGCTAATTTTATTTCTTAGAGACTCACGTGATCCTGGAAGTACTTCAGACGATCCTTGTACTTCTTGCGGGCTTGATGCATCCGAACCATGGACTGGATCTGAGGAAACAGAGAAAGAATGATTAGCTGCGTTTAGACTCCTGATACTTTGCAGATAACTGGGAGTGTAATAATAGTTTTACCTTGACGGCCTCAGCGCTGTGGTCTTTCAGATACTGCTTGCGATCCTTGAACTTCTTCCTCTGTTTGTAGCCCTTCCAATGAGCCTGAGGAAAAATAAATAAATGAATAAAAATGATTTTCTCACATCAGACAAACTCAGGATGATGAGTTTAAAGGACGACCGTCCCCACCTGTATGCATGTGACCGCCGGGTCTTGGGATTTCAGGAAGTTCATCCGCTCCTTTAATCCGTTTCTCACCAGGTAGCCACGGCAACGAGCCTGCAGCTTGGTAATTAGATTCTCATTGGCCAGCCACAGCTGCTCCCGGTTATAGGCCGTGGTTACCCCAGAAACAACCCCCTGACAGGGACAAATACAAACAATCGGTTTAACGTGGAGCTGAAGACGCAGCGATGGGCGCGGCGGTGCGATGAGACTGGGGAGAGGTTCCTACCTGGATGTCCTCTTTGTTGAGATGGGTGTTGTTTTGCAGGAAGCCCTCGGGCTCCACCCAGGTGCCCTCCTTGGTCTTCAGGTTGTAGTAGTAGTTGTGTCCTCCCTTCACCCAGTGTTTCACCCACTCGCTGCCGTTATCACCTGAAAACACAAAAGATTTGAAAACATCTGTCCTTTCTACTTCTACATTCAGGATGCTTTCACACATAGCCGCTCATACAATATTGTTCAAATTGTGCCGAGGGGGAGTCGAGACGAAGCGCTGACATGCACCGAAAGCCATGTTCTTGCAGAATGAAATGAATTTCAGGAAATCAGGAAATAATCGAATTTAAACGGAGCATTAGGAGCGAGTGGCGTTCATAGCTGCCATGTGGTTCATGCACCAGACGTCATGTACTGAACATGAACTACATGTTCAGTTAGAGCAGGAGTGTCAAACTGATCCGTTAAAGAGCCGCTGTGGCTGCAGGTTTTCATTCCAACCATGCAGCACCCATGCAGTGCGCAAGTTTTTGTTCCAATCAAGCATGAAATGACGGCATGAAGGCAGTTCAGTTGATTGATTGAGCCAAGTCAGGTGAGCTGCTGCATGGTTGGAATGAAAACCTGCAGCCACAGCGGCTCTTTAACGGATCAGTTTGACACCTGTGACGCAGAGCAAACATCTAGGGCCGGAGGGGATGAAATCCCTCTCTAAATGGGCTCAGCTCGGTTTACGTGTTCTACAACGACTGACGTGTGAAAGCAACCTTTAGGGAGTTACTTTTGAAAGTGTTTAAACAGTCGCTCAGTTTTGCAGATCCGACGCAAAAACTAGAGAGCTAGAAGAAGAGTTATGACGCTAATGGTCATAACTGACGCTTTCAAGCTGATCCAAAAGATTTGAAAGCAATGAAAAAAAATAAAAGCTCTGACGACAGAGGGTGACGAATACGGACTGTTGAGAAACTTTTTTTGTTGTTGCGTTGATTGCAAAAGTGGTTTCTACAGTGAGTGATTCCATCAGAGAGTCAGTGAGTCACCCAGACAGTTATTGCACAAGCGTAGCCGGCAGGTTGATGCTAGCCTGTTTAGCCCAAGTTTATTTTCAAACAATACGTGACGGCATATCGTGATTAACATCCATTGAAAGCATTCGAACACAACACTAACACACGTCTATCTCCTCCTCACCGTCTTTCTTTTTCTCCTCTTTAATCTTGGCCAGGTCGTCCTGGTAGGTCTGCCCGCACTCAGACGTGACTCCATACAGTCCCGCTCCAGGATTACGCAGAGCGGCCAGGGTCTGAGCTGCGTCTCCGCTCTCCACCGCCTCATTCACAGCCTGGATGGACTGAGAGACTACGGAGACAAGAACAACGGTCTGATTTAGAGTCTCCAACAAACCAGTGCACGGTCGCTAATCAAGTTAAGTGTGGGCTGAATGCTCCTTACACTGCAGGGCCTCCTGGGTGTCCTGGTTAGCCTTTATGATGGCGTCCTGGATCTCATCCAGCCACAGCACAGCAGAGGGGTCCTGTGTCTCCTGGAAGCACAAAGGTGGATATGTTCAGAAACTGTACTTGTTTTATACTTGTGCATTTATTTGTTAAACTCTTGTTTCCAGTATCTGCTGTGACCTCCTTGTGCCTAAATGTTTCTGGTAACTGACGAACAGTCGTCCACAGCAGCTTGGTTCCTCAGAACAGAACCACTTCAGTTCTGAGATGTTGGTGGGTTTCCTCACATCAACTGCTGCTTCAGGTCCAACAACAACATTTCTCTTGGATTAAGGTCAGGACTTTGACTTGGCCGTTCCTAAACATTCATCTTCTTTAACCGTTCTCTTGTAGAACCACTTCTTGTGTTCTTGGTCCATTCAGCTCATGGACAGATGTCCTGACATTTTCTTTTAGAGTTCATTGGTCCATCAATAAGGACAAGAATGTCCTAGAACCGATGTAGCAAAACTGTAATTTCAAAAGTAAAATTTTGGGAAATAGTTGTGATTTGTGTCGTGTATATTAAGACATTTGATAATAAAATAGTTACTCTGTTTTATTTTGAGCAGACTCTGAGTAGACTCTACTTCCTGAGGAAGCTCGGGTCTTTAAATGTCTGCAGCAAGTTCCTGGAGACTTTGTACCAGTCTCCACTTTGCTGTGGTTTGTTGGGGGAGCAGCACCAGCAGAAAGGACATAAGTAGGATCAACAAACTGATCCAAAAGGCTGGTCATGTTATTGGCAGAGAGCTGGAGACAGGAGGACAAATGTCTCTCCATCATGGACAATCCATCTCATCTATTACAGCAGACTATAGAGGGACAGTGGAGCCTGATCCACTACAGGACATCATTTATCCCCATCTCTGTCCAGCTGAACAACAACAAGATACCTCCATGTTATTCATGCTAATGGTCACTATTGCACCTTATTATTGCACCTTGGGAGGAGCAGCCTCTCACTGAAGGTGCTTTTCCAGCTACTAATGATCACCAGCCACCCTCTGCACAAGATCATTAGCAGCCAGAGAAGCACCTTCAGTGAGAGGCTGCTCCTCCCACGGTGCAGGACTAATAGACTGAGGAACTCCTTTGTCTCACCTGGGGGGACGAGGACAATAAAGAAAGGGACTGAATGACTTTTTAATTATCCTGCAATATTAAAGTGCAATAACAGTGTGCCTGGTATTTCTCTATTTATGCAACAACCATGTATGTACAGTCACAATATTTATCACTATTATTATTATTGTTCTTTTCTGTTTATTGCATTGTTTCCTACATGCATGTTTGCTGTATGCGATGGAGATTTTAATTTCCCTGCAGGAACCTCCCAAAGAATCTATCTATTGCACCTAATTAATCCTTCCTATTAGGGCTGAATGATATATCGTTCATATATCGTAATATCGAAAATGCAACGATATAAACGATACAGACCAATGACAAACAAACTGATAACGTGATGGGGACGGGATAGAGCAAATAATCAACAGAGCGGGACGGAGCTGGAGATTAAATTAAAAAAATGACGCTTCAGACAACAACATAGGGAGCAGGACGGGATTTAGGAGTCTTTCTCTCGTGATTTTACGGGACAGGATTTTTGATCGGGATATGACGGGAGTATTTTTGAGGGCTTTGGGACGGGAGCGACAATTGATTCCCGTGTCACCAGTGCAAAATCTGATTTGTTGCCAAAACATAAATGGTCCTGCATTATCTGGAGGTATTCTGGATTTAAAAATGATGATGTAAACCAGAGGGAGGTGTTGTCGCTTGGCGAAAATTGCGACAAAGCAAGAAACATGTTTGACCACATGAAACAACAGCATCACGTGCTGCATGAAGAGTGAATGAGAGAAACATCCCAGTGCCATGTGTCAGAGATGTGGACGACAGCAACCACAATTTAACTCCTGCACTATTAGATGATTTTGTCGACGGCACTGCAGCATCGCTTAGTTCAGCTCTAAACGTAGTTGCTCCTCTGAAAAAGAAGGTAAAAAATCGGAGGAGGCTAGCTCCCTGGTATAATTCGCAGTTACGCTGTTTAAAACAGGCAGCCCGAAAGCTAGAAAGAATTTGGCACTCCACTAATTCTGAAGAAGCTCACATAGCCTGGAAAGATAGTTTAACGACTTATAAAAAAGCTCTCCGTAGTATTAGAACAGCGTACTATTCATCATTAATAGAAGAAAACAAGAACAACCCTCGATTTCTTTTCAGCACTGTAGCCAGGCTGACAAAGAGCCACAGCTCTGTTGAGCCATCTATTCCTTCAGCCCTCAGCAGTAATGACTTCATCAGCTTCTTTACCAATAAAATTGTTGACATCAGGGAAAACATTCAAGGCATCGTTCCGACGACTGTCAAAGATGTAAGTACAGTGACTTTAGAAATTTCTGTTAGACCTTATCAACATCTGGAATCCTTCTCCCCAGTAGATCTTCTCGAGCTATCTTCAACAATTAAAGCATCTAAACCATCAACCTGTCTTCTAGATCCAATCCCAACTAAATTGCTCAAAGAAGTTCTTCCATTAATCAACACCTCCATATTGAACCAGATAAATTTATCTTTATTAACAGGATATGTGCCTCAGTCTTTTAAGATTGCTGTAATTAAGCCCCTACTTAAGAAAGCCACTCTAGATCCAAATGTTTTAGCCAACTATAGACCAATCTCCAACCTTCCTTTTATTTCCAAAATTCTAGAAAAAGTTGTTGCTAATCAGTTGTGTGACCACTTAAACAGGAATGGTCTGTTTGAAGAGTTTCAGTCAGGTTTTAGAGTTCATCATAGTACAGAAACAGCTCTGGTTAAAGTTACCAATGATCTCCTCATGGCTTCAGATAGTGGACTTGTCTCTATACTGGTTCTGCTAGATCTCAGTGCTGCATTTGACACTATTGATCATAATATTTTACTACAGAGACTTGAAAGTGAGATCCAGATTAAAGGAACTGCATTAGATTGGTTTGAATCCTATCTGTCTGACAGATTCCAGTTTGTTCATATCAACCATGATTCCTCTACTTATACTAAAGTAAGCTATGGAGTTCCTCAGGGTTCTGTGCTGGGACCAATACTCTTCACATTATACATGTTGCCATTAGGGAAGATTATTAGAAAACATGGCATAAACTTCCATTGTTACGCAGATGACACCCAGCTATATTTATCTATGAAACCAGATGAAACTAATCAGCTGGTTAAACTCCAAGCATGCCTTAAAGACATAAAGGCTTGGATGACCTGTAATTTCTTACTCTTGAACTCAGACAAAACAGAAGTTATTGTATTTGGTCCTAAGCATCTCAGAGATTCATTATCTAATCACATGGTTTCTTTGGATGGCATTACCTTGGCCTCCAGTACTACTGTGAAAAACCTTGGTGTTATATTTGATGAGGATATGTCCTTTAAATGTCACATTAAGCAAGTAACCAGGACTGCCTTCTTTCATCTACGTAATATCATCAAAATTAGGAACATCCTGTCTCAGAGTGACGCTGAGAAACTAGTTCATGCATTTGTGTCTTCCAGACTGGATTATTGTAATTCATTACTGTCTGGCTGTCCAAATAACTCTTTAAAAAGCCTCCAACTGATTCAAAATGCTGCAGCAAGAGCATTGACAGGAATTAGCAAGAGAGATCATATTACTCCAGTTTTAGCTTCTCTTCACTGGCTCCCCTTAAAGTCTAGAATAGAATTTAAAATCCTCCTCCTTACATACAAGGCCCTCAAAGGCCTAGCTCCATCATATCTTAAAGACCTCATTGTACCATATTATCCCAACAGATCACTTCGGTCTGAAAGTGCAGGCCTACTTGTGGTTCCTAGAATTTTAAAAAGTAGAATGGGAGGTAGAGCTTTCAGCTATCAGGCTCCTCTCCTGTGGAACCAGCTCCCAGTTTGGGTTCGGGAAGCAGACACTCTCTCTATTTTTAAAGTCAGGCTTAAGACTTTCCTTTTTGATCAAGCTTATAGTTAGGGCTGGACTAAACCATCCCTTAGTTATGCTGCTATAGGCTTAGGCTGCTGGGGGACAATGCACCAAACACATGTTCTCCTTCTTTCTTCTCTCTCCTCTCTCGTGTCCTCCACTTTCTTTTCTCTGGCACAGAGCTCCTCCCTCTAAATTCCTATCTGTTACTAGTCATGACATTCTGTGCTATTACTATGTAGAATGTTTACTGCTGCTCTCCCTTTTTCCGAGTATCTCTGGCCTGGAGTTGAGAGTTTCCTGTGGAGCTCCATACTACATCTGTTGTCGTGGTCTCATCATTCTGCCCAGTCTCCATGGAATCCTGCTGTTATCCACTCCTACCAGAATGAACAATTCTCCAACCTGATGATTCCCCTTACATTTTCTAACCGTCATTAACATCATTAGTTTGTACCATAGCATCCCACCTGTATGCTTTAGTCAGATGTGTGTATCTATGACAGATGTATGTTTATCTTGCTGTTGTCTTTCTCTGTCTGTACCCGGCTGGCCTTAGGCAGAAGGGTCCCTCCATATGAGCTGGGTTCTGCTCAAGGTTTCTTCCTGTTAAAAGGGAGTTTTTCCTTGCCACCGTCGCCTGCGGGCTTGCTCTGGGGGTTTTAGGCCGGGTCTTGTAAAGCGTCTTGAGACGATTTGTATTGTTTTTGACGCTATATAAATAAAGCTGAATTGAATTGAATTGAAACACCGGGGACGTCTCAGTCGTCCCAGAAGAAGAACAATCAGAGTTTGATGCTGATGCGTTCAGTAGCGTTACACCGTATGAGTCGATGTCCACCAGACACAAACACATTACAGACGCTAGAACATACCGCACAAGACATGGTACACGTGTACACGGTCTGGAAAGAGGGCTTTAAAAACATGGTTCGGATATCTTTGATAATTATTGAGATATGAAATTTTGTCGTTCAGCCCTATTTCCTATGTATATAATATATATTTACCTCCATCTGTATTTCTTGCACATTTGTTCATGTATGTTTTTGTATTTTCCTGCTTAAAATGTGTTTTTTATGTGAAACTAAGCTACTATGATGAAGCAATTTCACTTGTGGGTCATTAATTTAGGTCATAATCCAAAAATACAAAACACATCAGACTTGGTTAGAAACCATTACATGATGGATTCATTTAGCTGTGGAGTAAATGCATTGTTTTCCATTTTCCTGCAGCTGGTGTTTGATTAGAGGACACTGAAAAGCGTGGGACATTTGAACTACATGCCCTCACACTGACTCGGTTTGCCCTCAGTATTCCAGTGCACCTTCTGCACGTCACGTAACTGAGCCGCAGTGGAGCGACTCTGCCTCCAGATGGCGCCCTCTGCCTCGGTATAAAGAGCCACCAGTTGCTGCTGCTGCTTTCTAGGGCCTGGTTACAAAGGCCTGCCTCCTTTTTGTGCGTGTGTGTGTCCCCGCCCCCTTCGTGTCCCGCTTCAGCGTAGATGAGAGGAAGAGGTGTGTGCACGATGTGTGAAAGCAGTGGGCGGGTTAGGCTGATACCCGACCTTAGCGTGTTCTTATGCAAGAGGGAGGGGGGTAAGGGGGAAGGGGGGGTTAACATCTGCAGCAGGATGCACGGGGAGTCCAGTGAGCTCTGCATTTATAGTAAACAAAGCCGTACCTGGGAGAGAGGGATGATTTTTTAGTTTTTTGCACATGGCGCTCTAATTGCTGTTTGAGGGGGATGAGTCAATGCAGCTGGCGGGAGGCGCTAGACAGGGCGCGGTGCCGCTCAGCCCGAGCGGGTAAAGCACAGGGGTTGGGTGCACGTATTAGAAGCACATCATGGGAAAAAAGGAGGAACTGAAAGCGGAGGGGGTTGAGTAGATATTTCTGCATCGTTCACGTACGTTTCTTCGACACAACGCCTCTTTTTTTCTCTTCCTTTACTTCCTTACTCCGTGAGATCATTCATACACAAAGCTTGAGTCGCAGCTGCTCTGCTCAGCTACAGAGTCGAGTGATAATCATCTGAAGAGGCAGAGTGGACGGCGTTTAGCTTGTTAGTCAGGGGCCAGGACTTCCTGCTGTTTATCTAAAGCCAACTTCTAAGCCCGACCGTCTTTCTGACTAATTCTGCACAGTTAATGAGGCGACGCCACCAAGAGGCCCGCCGCAAACTCAACCACGGGCTAACAAACAAGCTCCACTGCTCGTCTTCAAACCTCCGCTGACCTCGCGTCACCTGGGGGCGTGCCGTCTCGCTGCTCTGAGCCACGTGGGTCCGAGGGACGTACCCCTGACAGGAACCACTTCCTGCGCCTCCGGCTCCTCACCTCAAGCGGCCGCATTCACCAGTCGACAACCAGAGGATTGGTGTGTGTGCGCCCATGGGCCTAGCCCATTTAATTTAGTGGTCAGCTTTCTGCCCTTTTATGGAAGCAAACGACCGAGGCCCGGCTTGTTATTTCCTACGCCTGTGAAATCAGTAGGAAAATAGCTCCGTGTTTTTCCTCTCCGTGTTTTTTCCTCCTTTTTTTTTTCCCCGAGTTCCCAAATGATGTTTTGAAGATTTTAGATATAAGTGATGACTTTTAAAACAGCGAGGGCAGCGGCCGAGTATTCTGGAGCCCAGACCTGATAAGAAACTTCCTCTACCGTAACCACAGAGGATTAAACAAAAAATAACTAATGCATGCACCGTGGGAGGGGACGCTGAACTCATGAGGTTATATTTGGTAGGGATTAGCTTCACCTCCTCTGCACGTTGTAAATCTATAACCAGCTCGTGCACTTCGACCTGCCGCCGTGTAAAAAAGGAACACAGCCCCACACGAAGGTGCCCTGCCCGTGACGTCATATGCAAACACACGTCTAAGAACCACAAGCATCGGCTCCTCCGGCACCGATAGCTCAGGCAAATGAGGCCGAGGGAGCGAACCCGCGCTCGGCGGGGGAAAGATCTCCCTTAAGCTCCGGGAGCTGGCGAGGACGCCGCGTGACGGAAAAGGTTTAGAGAGCAACGAGGAGGCAGATGCAGACGTCCCACATGTCTGACAGGAAGTGAGCTGACGGAGGGGGAAAGATGATCGTACCATGACATCAGCGTCTGCCGCTCCGGTCATGAGAGGCTCAGAGAGGCTGAGTCACAAGTCTGATGATGATCCCTTTCACTAAACATTCACTAATCTATCCAGCGCCGCGATAGGGACAGCAGTAAAACATCAAATGATGCATTTAAGTTTGGACGGCCTTCAGGTCCTGGAGCACGTTACGAACGCTAGAAACACCGTCAGCACAATCATCTGAATGATTTTAGAGGTAGAAGCAGCAGATGAGATCTTAAGGGCTGAATATCTGAATTACATGCGGTTTCATTCATTTACGATGCTCACATGTCCTGAAATGGGACAAACAGATTCTCGTCGTTTTAAGGAACAGTTCGTGATCTAGAGCTAGTCCCAGCCCGTCACCATTTTTCCGCCAGCATCTGTGCATCTCCTTTGAACAACCACTGACTGTATAAAGCAATAACTCCGCCGCTCCGGCCAACTCACGTCTGCTCTGGAAAAATGACGCGCTCACGTCACGGTTCACAAAATCACGAGCGCCTTCAAACGCGCTGCACCGCAAATATGTCAATACTTGTCCTGTTAGCGCAACACACACGTATCGTCCGATACGATCTGCAATGCGGCGCAGATTGCATTATCCAAAGGTGAGGTTACACAGAACTTTCGCAGAAGTTTCACCTGTTGGTGACGAGTGTGGGCACGCTGCAGCAGATTGAAACCACAGCCCAGTCGGGTTCTCAACTGCAAAGTGTTCCAGGTTAGATTATTGCAGTTCTTTTCACTGGGTGGATCCATCTGAATAGGTCGCTTGACCTCTCGTCCCGTGGTTTGCTCTGTGCAGAGACTTGTTCTTGTGCAGATTAAAAAAGACTCATGACCGAGACTACCTGGAGGAAGTCAAATGGACTTGGAGAGAACCGATCACCCACTTCGGAAGGAACGGCATGAACTTTTGAATGTGAAACTGCAGTATCTTGGTAGATGGTTGGGAGGGGAGGGTTAGCGTTTGTCTTGTGAATGTCTGTGTGGCTATTTCTGCACGTTTGTATTGTCTGCACGATAAAAAAGTCTAAAACCAGCCACTTGAGAACATGCATCATCTACAAAACTGGTCAATTTGACGTTTTGGATGATGCAGAATTAAATATTAAATGTAATTTATGTGCAGGATTAATCACATTTGGAGCTACAAGCAGAAACCAAACGTCTCAGCTGCATTTTTCTCCTGGTAACCGGCTCCCAGGGACCGAGCAATGAAACCAAACTGAATGCATCATGTGTGAGCTCCAGTAATAAAGCCCTAGCCTGCACGTCTGGATGTAACTGGAGCCAGGTCCCGTTTGCATGAAGCGTTTGCATAATGTCAAAGTAATACTAGATACACATGAGAGAAGCAAATGGGACGCCGGACCTCTAAGACTTATCTGTAACCTGGACACCCATTTCCTACATCCAGCCTCGTGCAGCAGAGCCATATGGCCGGTTGCCTTACGTGAGCTTTCTCCCTGCGCGCCTCCAGCAGCTTGTCGTGGTAGTGCTGAGCCACGGACGGGTCCACGTCGGTCAGCTTGGCCGAGGGGTTCTGCAGCATGGCCAGGGTCTTCATGGGGTCCCCGTCGTCCAGAGCCTCGTTGATCTGGCCGATGGCGGCGATGCCTGCGCGCACACGAGCGAGATAAAAGGAGTCAGACGCACGAGTGTGTTGATTAAACGGAGCACGAGAGCAGAGACGTGGCATCATCTGACGATTAAAACTAGAAATAAATGAAGTTTCCTGAGTAAATATTTCTAAACACGACAGAATTAAATGCATTTTGAGATGTTTATCACGATCTATTAGCTTATTAGCTTAGCTGGCAAACATTTTTAGAACGGTTTGAGGTCTGAATCGTTCACCATTTGCATTAAGTTGTATTTATACTGTATATACAGCCATATGCCAGTTGGATTAGGTGCACAAATAATAGATGTTTCTATTATTTTGACAACCCCATTTTAAATGAGTGAGCTAGGCTAATTAAATCCTGTTTAACATCACCTCAAACTACACGCTCCAAAATGAGTATTCAGCTAAATTACAACTTTTCTGACACAGTTTCTACCTAAACATGAACACTGCATTCATTTACAGACTGAGAAGCATTTGCACCACTGTACCTAATGAACTGGCACCCGAGTGATTACGTGCTCATATCAGAGTCGAGAAAAATGTTTGGGTTTGTTAAGACACGTTCATGAATAGTTAGGTGAGGGTGTAACTGTAAATCAGCATCTGTGAACCTAGAAAGCACAGGCGTCAAACTCATTTTAGTTCAGCTCCAGATTTTAGTAAGTTAGTAAAACAAAAAACGAAATGTCTTCAGAACAATAAGTGCAATTTGGGCACATTGTTGTGTTCTGTCCACTTCTTTTTCTAAAACTGACGACATATCAGAATTAGCAGTTATTTTTCATTGCAGTCTTTTTTGTAATTTTGCATGCTAGTGACCAGATTCGACCCTCTAGCGGGCAGGTTTTGGCCCACGGACCGTGTGTTTGACAAACAAATCTGCATGAGTTTGAATTAGCTTCATTTGTGCATGTGCAGCATGAACCTGGACAGAAACAATCATCTAATATAAAGATGTGGCTGTCATTCTCTTACGTTCGTGCTCCTCATGCACGGCCAGGTTGACTTGGTCGATGCAAGCCTGAATGTCGTTCCAGGTCAGATAGTCGCTGCCCTCCTCTCTGGCTGCAGCCTTCAGACGCATCAGCTCATCCATGTATCTGCGGAGCATTAAGGATCACGTGAACGACCTGCCGCAGGTAGAACGCGTCTCAGAACGCGCCGAGGCAAAGCGGCCTGGCCGTGGTTCGCTCACCTCTGCGCGTACTCATCCTCCACGTTGCTGAGGCCGGTGACGGAGCTGGACAGCTGCTTCCAGAGGCCGGCTCGGTCCCCGACGTTCAGCGCCTCGTTCATCAGCACCACGGAGGACAGCATCTCCACGGCGACGAGCAGCTCGGGGTGGGACAGGGTGCCCTGCAGGGAAGAAGCATCAGATTTAATGCACGTGAAAGGACTGCTGGAGGAGGAACTCACATCTCACTGTGTCATGCATCTGTTATATTCGGTTGAAATGACAAGAAAAAACTCCTTGACCTTTGACTCTGACAAAAAAAATCTGGACCACTGAGCAAATCCAAACAAATTTCTGTTCCTCTTCTAATCTTTTTCATGCTTTAACATGTTAAATGAGGATGTTATCATCAGTATACTCTTTAAATGAAACATTACATACATCCTGATGTCCTGTATGTTGTATATACATCTTATATTTAATTTATGTTCTCATAACCTTGAATACTGCATACAGTATATAGTGTATATAAATGCTTAAAAGTATTTGTGCCGATCAGAATCTTTTAAACTTCTGCATAAAAATGATTCAAATGAAATAAATATTCTATTTGCATGTTTGTTTAGTCAAGAAAGTGAGCCAATATTACATATCTGCAACGTGCAAAAGAAAGTGCATCTCTACAAGTTTGTTTTACGGCCAAATTAGAGTCCACCACCAATGTAATGAGACTGTGGTTCAGTTCTTCGTTTAGTTTCAATAAATCAGGGATTTGTCTCAGTCTGATCTTCACAACTAGAGATGTCTGATAATATCAGCCGATATTGAGTTAAAAATGTAATATCGGGAATTATTGGTATCAGGTTTTTATAACCGATGTTTTTTCTGTAGCTTCAGCATTTCCGAGTCTCCATGAACGCAGCGTGGGACGTTAACAGGCGCGTGCTTGATGACGTATAACAACAACAACACGCTAGTCTCGTAGGTTGCTAACCGTGGCTAACAAGCTAGCTTGCCCGGTGTATGAGATGTCCGTGGTTTGGAAGTATTTCCAAGTGTCACCTACTAACAGTAAATTTGTGATTTGCAATGACTGCAAAGCAAAGGTGGTTATGAGAGGAGGAAACAAGGCGTCTTCCTTTAATACATCAAATTTGATGTATTGTCTCTTAAAATCTCAAAAAAATAAATGAATGGGACTTTTTTCGGTAACTTATTTTGCACAGACAGTGTTTACATTTGAAAAGCCATGTTGCATTTATGTTTGCATCCAGTGGGACATCGCAATAAAATTAGGGAAAATGTGTTAATTCCATAATAGATGATATGTTATGTTGTTATCTAACAATTTTGGTGTAAAATGACTGAATATATCGGTATCGGAAATTAAGAGTTGGACAATATCGGAATATTGGTAGAAAAGCCAGTATCAAGCATCCCTAGTCACAACACATGTTTGGGGACAAAGGAGCTTTGTCTCAGAGCTCAGAGAAAGAGTTGTTGTTGCTCATCAGGCTGGAAAAGGTTCCAGAAGCATCTCTAAAGAGTTTGGAAGCCACAAATAATCCACAGTCAGACAGATTGAAGACGACAGGAGTGGTCCACCAACAAAGATCACGCCAAAAGAAAGATGCAAAACAGTCTGACATCTATTTATTTATCTGTCAGTTTAGTTCAGTGTAAGTCTTATTAGTTAAACACAAAAACAAACTAGACTACAATACAGAACACCTGTGGTGATATAAACTGCACTCAGTCCTGTAATTTAGCCTCAAAGCCTCAAAGCCTCAAAGCCACATGGTTCTGTGTTTTCATGCCCGTGGTTTTTAAGGTCTCGGTTCTTTATATATTGTGTCGTACCTCGGTGCTTTGCTGCTGCAGGCTGGCTAGCTCTCTCTGGTAGAGGTCTGCAGCGCTCGGGTAGACCTGGGGCAGCTGGGCGTCCGGGTTCATCAGCTCCTCCACCGTCTTCTCCGGCACGCCGGCCGTGATGGCGGCGTTGATGCGTTCCACCGCCTTCAACACTACGCAAACACAGACAATTAAAAGCAGACAAAGGTACAAGACAAGGCTTTAACGAGGCAAACGTCAAGAGCTGAGAGATAACTGGGTTTGAGCTTACGCTTTAGGTATCCTTCCGCGATCCCATTGGCTACGTCGATGCCGCTCTGCAGCTCATCCTTAGTGAGACCTTCTCCTGGAGACGTCTAATGAGGAAGTCAGGAGGAAGATGATGATGAGGAGACGGAGAAGCAGCAGTTTTCTCAACAGACTGTAAATGTTCAACGTAACCACACCTGCTCTTTATTCTCTCGGTCGCCCTGCAGCTGTTTTAGGTACCAGCCTTTGTTCTGGGGCTGCAGGTTCTGGATGCCCATGGCCTTCAGGGCCTCGTACAGCTTGTCCTCGTTGCCGCTCAGCAGAGCCTGCTCGGCTGCACTCAAGGCGTTGCTCACTGTTGGAGAAGGGTTGAGGTTATGTCAAACGGCCGGATAAACTGACTTCTCGTTACAGTGAGGGACCTGGTGAGGTCTTGTAGAGATTCTGAGAAGATGTTTCACCACTGATCTGAGTAGCTTCTTCAGTTCTAGGGGACTAGTGGGATGTTTGAGGCTTAAATAAGTTTAAATGGTTACACAAACAAGCAAGCAAGCAGTTAAACCTCAAACTTTCCACAGGTCCCCTAGAAGTGAAGAAGATACTTGGATGAATGCTAAAACATCTTCTCAGAAACTCCATAAATCCAGCTTTTTTAAACGTTTTAGGTGTTCCTCTTAAGCTTCAATAACTTTTTTGACGCCTTTTGAATATACCATGACCTGGATGACTGAGAAACATCAGAGACATATGAAGGAACGTGTGAATGAAACCAGAATATGTTTTGGATTTCTTTTGCTTTGACGACAGTGAGGCAACAGTCTGTGATGAACAGCTCATCCCGACTTGGTTCAGGTGTTGATGGTTGTGTAGAAAGGTCCATCACGCTTCTTCTTGGAGGTGTGTTAGGGCTTATCATGATGTTTAAGCTCCTCCATCACTTCACGGTGGGAACCACAGATGTAGAAAACCTCGGCTCAACTTCTTCTTCTTCCTTCTTCCGATTCACTCAACCTCCTGCAAACTGTTGCTGCTCAGATGTGTCTGAACTTGAACTTTAATCCTCATAATCCCCATGAGAACCAGATCCATCAGAGCGTTTGATGTTTTTTTTTTTTACTCTGCACTTTGAGGACACATTCAGACGTCCTGAAATTCTCCAGATTAACCGAACCTTCACGCATCAAAGCGACGACGGGCTGTCGTTTCTCTTCGCTTAGTTGAGTTGCTGCCATAAATAAGGATTAGAACTGAAGTCAAACAGCGTGGACCAACCCTAGATCTTCACAGCACGACTGACGGCACCAAAACACAAACAAAACATCCCAGACGACGACTTCCTGAGGCCGATCGAGAGGGAAATGTGCAAAAGTGTCGTCAAAGCAAAAGAAATCTCAAAAATAAAACATTTTCTGGTTTATTTACAAAGTGTTCCTTCGTAGTTTCTACCTCCTCGTCTTTGGTATTAATCTACAATGATATAACCCAGTGCACTGTTCACGAGTCTTACCGTTGACCGTGTTGACGTTGCCCTGGATCTCAGCCTGGGTCAGGAGCTCGTCGTAGATGTCTCTCTCTGCGTCGGCGTTCTCCATTTGCTGCAAGAGTGATTTCTTTCATTTATCTGCTTCGACTTGTGGCAAAATATAAACCCCGACACACGCTGCGTTTATTTATCCCTGCAAGAAAGCTGCTGTCAGAGAGGGATGGAGTGATTTCATCCACCAGCCTCTGTTTATTTAAACCGGCTGCTTTAATCTTTAATGCCCAGCTGGTTTGTGTTGCTTCCGCACTTTGTTGCCATCCAATGCCAAATGTTCTTCTGTGTAATTATTTTCTAATCAAAAAGTTTTTAATTAGTTTGGTAATTCCTGGCCTTTCATTTCAACACCCCGACATTCACCACCCACCGGCAGCCGAGCTTCAAAAACCTCTTACCCGCTTGCGTGAGTTGGCCACCTTCTCTCCCTTGGCCCGGTACAGCGTCTCGTGGTACTTGGAGGCGGAGTTTGGATCCAGTTGGACCAGCATGGCGTTGGGGTTCTGCATGGCGGCGAGCGTCCCCTCTGGTACGCCCTGATCAATGGCCTCGTTGATGGCGATCACAGCAGCGTGCACTGAGGACGGAAGAGACGGTGGTGAGTTTATACACTCGCTCGCCAAAACATTAGGTACGCTGGTGAGGACACACCTTTCTGATGTAACAGTCCTGCAAATTCATGTAATCTACGGATGTAGTTTGTGGTGCTGTTCAGTCTTTTTATGTGTAACTTGTAACGTAACGTGTTCGTTTCGTGCGTTAAGTAATCAGTAGGGATGGGCGATACGGACTAAAACATTTATCACGATAATTTCTGGTATTTATCACGGTAACTAAATAAACACCAGTTCATCCTAATCTTTTTGACTCTAATGCATCAAGTTTTCTCTGAGTTGTTGTTTTGTTCCTGGACTCTTTGGATGAAGTCGACGCTGCTTCTGCATCCTTGCTCATTTTCTGTCTTTCTTCATATTCTGGTTTGTGCTTGTGTTTGAGGTGGTGGAACAAATTAGTGCTGTTACTGTCCTTTTTATTCACTATTTGTTTGCAAACCTTGTATGTTGTAATTTGCTGCTCCGCGTCAGACTTTTTAACCCCTTCATGCCTAGTGTCGCTAATTCACGACGTACTGTTTCCGTTCAGACTGCAGCTGAAATAACGCATGTAATACTCCAATGTGGGTTTGTGCACATTCAAAAAAATACTAGGAACCTTTAGCAAGCACTAGTTTCTGGTAGGACCGGCCGGAGTGGTAACAAAAATGAAAGCTGAGAGTGTGTCGCGCACATATATACGTCATCAATGGAAATTTATAATTTTTATCACGGGATGACATATTCTTACCGTGGGGAATGTTTTTGACGATATATCGTAAACAATGAAATATCGCACATCCCTAGTAGTAACTACTACTACTTTCCAAAGTAACTATACCAACACTGGTGCTGTTAAACTGGACTGAATTAAAAGTGTAGCATAGAGTGTCTTGATTGTCAAGTACAATGAAGTTAAGGTGACCTAAGGTTCTCCCTAAGGCGCCGTAGAAGTACTGGAATAAAAAATAAATAAACAAAGTAAAGGAAATGTAATCACTGTTATTGCACATTACATGAAATTATTGCACTCATTTGTGTTGTTGTGAGAAATCTCTGTTTGCACATATGAAGTTACTGCAGAGACACACGTGCAAACCCGTGATAACTTCATACAAACTTGCAAATCACAAATATTACAATGACTATAACAATAAAACAGGTTTTGTGCAACAACGATTCATCTGGAGAGAACATGTGCGCACCACTTGACAAAATATTAGGTACACTCGTGGAAGGAAATGCATTATAACTACTACTTGGCCCAGCCCGCTGACTTAAACTGGGTCAGCAGCACGTGTCGGTACACCGGGCTCATTAGGACAATCAACTACAGCCTCTATTATATTCAAACTAACGCCGAATACCACGAACCTTAAACAAGAGGTGACTTTGCGCCGGACTATTGTTTTCCAATGTTTTCACTAGCGACACCACGTCTCTCTTCACGCCCGTCTGCTGCATTTAAAGGCTCGGCCAGGAGGCGATTAGTTTAGTAAGAAGTCTGCAGAATAACAAACAACAAACAATAATCTCCCTACTAGCAGGTCTAACGCTCGCACGTGCGATTAACACATTAGATTGTTGTGGTGTCGCGACGAAAACCGATGTGTGATCATCATTTCTGTATCTTTGCTTCTTTCAGAGCGAGGCTAGCTGTTTCCTTCTGTTTCCTCTAAACTGAGCAAAACGCTTCCCGGCTAATAATCCTCTCAGATTATGCAGCAGGAAATAAAACGGTATATTTTATTTTATTGAATATGAGATTAGATTTCTTCACAAAGCTGCAGCTAAAGGTGGCGAACCGTCAGAAAGGAGTTCACCGGTAGCTAGTAGCGTGGATTAATAGGGATGAATTTGCTTTTCACATTTATTCTATCGCAACTTTAAAGGAAAGAGAGTGATAAAGTAGAGGAGGAATCATTATCTGGACATTTGGAGGAACTTTAACCTCTGTTCAGTGAGAAATGAGGTTTGTGGTTTGGAAACTAATGGGGTTTTCTTTGCAAATTCTTCCTGAAGTCTGATTATCGAAGCATGCGCTGATTAAGATCGTGCCCCCGCGCCCCGTGTCTCACATGCAGCCTCGTCCACAGACAGCTCGTTGGCCAGGATCCCGCCGATCTTGCTGAAGGCGGGCATCTGGATTCCATACTTCTCCAGCTCACTCTTCATGTTGTTGATCTCCTCCTCTGGGGAGAGACAGAGCAGAAGGAACAGATCCATGAGTGAGAGGAAGAAAGAAAAACAGAAGAAGAAAAAAGAGTAAGAGGAGCAAACGGGGCGGGTGGGGGTGTGGGTGGAAGCTGGGGAAGCGAGAGACTGTGGAGACAGACTGTTCCTGGCTGGCGGGTGATAATCAGATCTCTGGGACTGGCTCTGGGGCAGGGAGCAGAGCGGGAACAGGAAAAGCTCTCACAATTACTAATGGCTTTCACATTTCCAGCGGCTCCTCCGGTGCCCTTTACTCTCAGAGCTGCTTTCAGCGAGAACACAGACGCACACGGGACTCAGCGTTCAACGCACACGCTTACCCGTGAAGTCCACTTTTCCGTACAGGTCCTGGATCTGAGGGGCCAGGCCCAGCTTGAAGAGGTACAGGCTGCAGGAGGAGACACAGGACAAGTCATTAGGGAACAGGACGCAGCCGGCAGCAGCAGAAGACAGGAATGTCAAACAAGGCCGGGGACAGCGCGGCATCAAAGACGAGACGAATCTAAGTTACGGCTGCGGCGGAATAAATGAGACGAGGTGTGAGCGCTTCAAAGGCTCGGGTCCCACAGACGTTTTATTAAAGTGCCAGGCTGTCGCTGCAGATTAGCGACGGGGCAGCTGCTGTCATCTGCTGCATCACATCGAGAGGAAGACAATAAAGCTCAGACGCTTTTTATATTTAAAAATAACATAATAGAATTCAAGTGTAATGAGATCACATGTGGCAGATTTAAGGAGCAGAGTGTAACAGCTGCTCAAGATAAACCACTGGACAGAGGATGTTTACAGCTCACAGATGTCTTTACATTTAAATTTGAATGAGGACACTTTTACATGGACACAGGTGAGGGACAGAAACATGGAGGTAGAAGAACAAGATGAACCAAGATCAATGTGGACAGAGACGTGGAGACATCTTCTAAGGGTTGGACACTAACATGGAGGAGAATATACTTCCTTCTCTTCTCCTCATCCCTCTTCTTCATCAGCATATTCCCCCCTTCTCTTTCTTTCTTGTCTTCCTCCACTTACTCCTCCTCCCTCTCTTTCTTCCTCTCCCTTCTTCCCTTTTCTAATCCATCAATAAAGTCAAAGA
The DNA here is from genome assembly GCA_005024645.1 of Planiliza haematocheilus. Lineage (NCBI taxonomy): Eukaryota > Metazoa > Chordata > Actinopteri > Mugiliformes > Mugilidae > Planiliza > Planiliza haematocheilus. The sequence goes on from SRSE01000008.1 coordinate 292,276, forward strand.
AGAAACTACTTCTCCTCCTTCTCCCTCTGAATTTGAAGATGAACCAAGCTGGAATCAATGTGGACAGAGACGTGGAGACATCTTGGACATCCTCTAAGACTCTAGACATTCAGGGTTGGACACTAACATGGAGGAGAATATACTTCCTTCTCTTCTCCTCATCCCTCTTCTTCATCAGCATATTTCCCCCTTCTCCTTCTTTCTTGTCTTTCTCCACTTACTCCTCCTCCTTCTCTCTCCATCTCTTCTGCCTTGTTCTTCTCCTGCTCCTCTTCCTCTCACTCCTTCCTTTATCTCATCCTCATCCATCAATAGAGTCAAAGAAGAAGCTACTTCTTCTTCTTCTCCTCCTTCTTGTTTCCTTCCTCTCCTCTCATTCTGAATTTGAAGATGAACCAAGCTAGAATCCATGTGGACAGAGACGATGGAGACATCTTGGTTCGTCTTCTTCTACTCTAGACATTCAGGGTTGGACACTAACATGGAGGAACATATGCTTCTTCTCTTTGCCCTTTTTCATCTTTGTTTTCCTCCTCATATTTCATCCTCTTCTGCTCCTCCCTCACCTTCTCTATCTCTTCTTCCTTGTTCTTCCTCCTCGTTCTTCCTCCTCATCCTTTCTCCTCCTCCCTCTCTGTTTCTTCCTCTCCTTCCTTCCTTCTTCTACTCCACAGGTGTCAAATACGTGTCAGAGGGTCTAATTACACAGAAGGCTGCAGTTTATCAATGAAAATAACTGCAGAGAACAGAAATGGGCCCAAATTTAACTTATTCCTCTTAATAAATTTCATTTTTTTAAAGGAAAGTTTATTAAATGTAAACACCCTAATTTACTTGTGTTTCTTTGGAAAGGAGCAGCTTGAGATCAAATTGTGGCTGAGCCTGAACTAAACCTCTAAAAGCTCTACTATCAGTCCAGCTGCTGATTAAGATGGAGAAACAACTTCTTCTTCTTCTTCTTCTTCTGTTCTATTTCCAGCTGCACAGCTGCAGAACCAGCGGCTGATCAGGCTGAAGATAAACCGTCCACGTAAACACAGCCAACGTTGTTAAAGCCCAAATACACACACACACACACACACACACACACACACACACAGCAACGCCCTGAATCCACTTCACCTGAGCTGGAATGCTCCTTTAAAACAACCTGCTCTGTTCCACTGAATGCCTTCCTGCTGAACAACTGCACCGTTCACCTCATAAAATCAAATTAAAAAAACAAGCTCGCACCAACGACGCGTACGGGGACCCGGGGAGCAAACAGTTTGCAGTGAATGGAGGGAATTCATGCCACAGTGGTGCGACTGTTCCCTCCTGTAAAAGCTTTCAGGAGCAGATGGACAGAGGACCAACCTGAGGGCGTGTATGCAGTAGATGCAGCGCGGCATGTTCTTTCTGTCGTAGATGTCTGTGGTTTCGGGGTAGAAGATCTGAAACACAGAGCGGGTTAATGAGAGCAGGCACGATTTGGTTCAGGACGTTAAACGTGACGATGACACGCCCTGGCACCGTCGGAGAGTTTCTGCCCGAGCCGCTGATATTCTGGGCTCGGATATTTTATTTTTCCTGCCAACGTAATGACAAGTATCCAGTTTCTTAGGCTTGTGTGTGTTTTGACGGGATGGAAACTTCTCTATAATAGGGTAGTGTTTACTTCTATTAGAGTGTCTAATCCTTTTAAGGGCCTTCAGGGGACATTTCTGCATATTTCCTATTAAAACGGTTTATAATGCTTCACTGGAAGGGTTTACTGTTCCAGGCTTTGGGCTTTTTTTTTGCGATACTTCATTCATGATCTTATAAAAGCCTGGTGAGACACAGCTCATACAAGCTCGTAACACCTGAGCAGCCTTGTTAAAGCTTTATTATTGGAGCTCTGACAAAGGAATCTTTGTGAAAATGCACTTTAAACTTTATCTCAAGCAAAAGTCAAATCCGTTTTTAAGCTGCTCTGACACTAACCGGCAGCAGTTTGCCACCGTGGAGGCAGAACATCGATCGCAGACCAAACTGAGCGTGGAAAAGCAAAAAGCAGACTTTTACAGATCTTTTGAGGAGGAGGAGGAGGGGTGGCGCTCACCTTCGGCAGACCCTTCTCCGCCATGGCGTTGAGCCACTGGATGACATTGTCTGTGTGTCTGAAATGGAGACCGGTCGCCTGTAAGAGAAAGAAAGAAAGAAAAGAAACGTCAGAGCAGAACGAGGCTTCGGTTGTCACGGTGACATGAGCAGGAAGTGGAAAACGATGCGCCAACGTGACTACGACACATCAAAAAACATAAAAATAAACTTTTTAGGCTCAAGACTCTCTGGAAAACCACAAATATATTTGTGGTTTAAGGGGAGGGTCCTCTGTGGATCATCCCACAGATACTTGATCAGTTTGGGATCTAGTGAATGTGGAGGCCAGGTCAACACCTTGTGCTGTTCTTCTTCCTAAAGTGTTTTTGTGGCTGCATCCTGCTGGGGATGGCTGCTGCCATCAAGGAGTGTCATTGCTATGGGGTGGGGGTGCCTGGTCTGGTCTAGGTGGGTGCTACATGTCTAAGTAACATCCACACCAATGAATGAAGCCAGGTCCAGAAGTTTCCCAGCAGAACACTGAACTGAAACAAGATTTAAATGTTCTTCACATCTCCTGTCAGTGGTCATAATGTTGTGGCTGATCAGTGTATCCTAAATCAGTGATGTTACACAGAAGCAGCTGCTTGGATGAAACGTGCACAGGTCCAGTCATCCTTGTTTTCATCTTTCTTTCTTCATACGTCTTGTTTTGTGTCTCGCGCTCCACAAAAGCGTTTTGTCTGCGTCTCCAAAGCTAAGTCACCTTTTGTCTTCCAAACAGTTGGGGTATTTTGTGCAGACTCTTAAAAGCCGCCTGGTGAAAAAGCTAGAAAAACACACGTCCGTTAAAGACACTCAGCCAAGCGTAGTTTTAGAAAGGCCTCCACGCCCACGTGCTCCACGCGAGCATTGTTGCCTCTATTTATTTATATATATATTATCTAAGTTTGAGTTCAGCCTCAGCGGTTTTACAGTGATGTTATTTTGATTCTCGCTGTGGCTGTTTTTATTCCGGCAGTGCTGTTATTTCTACCAGAATAAGATCATCAGCCCTGCTCACTGGCTCATGAGCAGATTAGTCTTTATTGACGTTTCTGAGTCAAACTCCAAGCAGGTGATGTTTTTAACATATGTACATATTTCTTTTCCATTTAATCTTCTTACAGCCGAGGTTTTTTCTCTCCTCAAAGCACATTAACATAGCGTGGGAACTGCACAAACAGTTGCAGAAACGGTTTATCCAAATGCCTCGTATACGTGTTTTAAGATTTCTCCGCCGTGCTTTCACCTTGTAGCGCGTCTGCTCGCGGTCGTAGATCTTCTTGAGGGAAACCGTGCGCGGGGCAAAGAAGTTGCCCAGCTTGGCCAGGTAGACGCCGTTCCTCAGGCCCTCCTCCAGCTCCGTCGTCGGGGGCAGCTCCTCGTCCAGGCAGGCCTCCATCCATCTGCAAGGAGAGCGGCAGCACGTGTTATTTACTCAGTCACAAGGAGGAGCAGACAAATAATAAGTCATGTAAAGTGTATTCTAGCTGCTGGAACGTTTCTACAAAAAGCAAATGAACGCTGCGTGATGGGATGTCCTGTAAACGGTTGCGTCAACTTCCACAGTGACTTAAAGTGGACTGCCACATGCATGCAGGCAGAGTTCATCGTGCAGTCGAACACGTTAGCGCAGCGTCGCTGTGAAAGTACGGTTCTGACGGTGCAGTCTGACGATGTCGAGGTTAAATTTAAATTCAAGCTGCTCAACTTTTAAGCGTTTGAGAGTCGCTCCTCTTAATCACATCGAGTGATTATTACTTGCCGCCTGTTTCCTGTTGATTAAATAAGACCTGAAAGAATGACGTTAGACTAATGGTGCATGCAAGTCAGGCTGCTGCAGTCAACTGATTATACTTCACCACTTCTGCTTCTCGTGCAGAACGACACCAACAGGGTCATTTTCTGACTGTCCAACAAACTGGAAGCTCAACATCAACTCAGACAATATTATTTTCTCCCCTTTATTGATCTGTCATCCAACTCCGCCATAGAGGAATATGAGCAATACACCCATCAGCCACAACATTATGACCACTGAAAGGAGAAGTAAATAACATCTAAACCTTAAATCTTGCTCCAGTTCAGTGTTCTGCTGGGAAACTTCTGGACCTGGCTTCATTCATTGGTGTGGATGTTACTTAGACATGTAGCACCCACCTAGACCAGACCAGGCACCCCCACCCCATAGCAATGACACTCCTTGATGGCAGCAGCCATCCCCAGCAGGATGCAGCCACAAAAACACTTTAGGAAGAAGAACAGCACAAGGTGTTGACCTGGCCTCCACATTCACTAGATCCCAAACTGATCAAGTATCTGTGGGATGATCCACAGAGGCCCCTCCCCTCAAAGACCCCCCCACTAACAACAGGACACCCTCAGAAGGCCCATGTTCATTCTCTGATGAGTCACAGCTGTTTTGGAGGCAGAAGGGAGACCTACACAATATTTAAAATATACATATACAGCTAGCTTTATTACTTCTCAGGGAAGTCCAGCATTTATTTTTACCCTCGCTCTGATTCTGATCACGTCATATCCCGATCCGATTCCTCCTCCTGGTGATTCATTAAAGCCTTATCTTATTCTATTGTGCGACTGTTTTTGCTGCTAATAAACTTCCAGATCAATCAGACACAGACGCCTGGACGCCTGACAGCTGAACAGCTCTGCGACACACTGAGAGAAGCATCACTCATTTCTCTTTTATTTTACAGTCGAGCAGAATAAATAACGGTAAAGCGAGAACACCGGCTCTTATCTGGAGAAAACACTCAAAGCCAGATGGTTTTAACAAAAGAAACCAGTTAATTAACATTATGAATGGCTCTGCGGTGTGTGGCTGGCGTTCACACTGTCACAATAAATACTAAATAAATACTCAGCTCTGCTTAGATCGGCATAATTTATCTATAGAGAGTAAATGTTGGATTTTGGTTACGGCTGTGCGCTGAATCCAAACCAATCAAATTCTGACCGTTAAACTTTTTATAAGGAGAAAACGAAACTGCGATTGTGCAAGTTCACTCTCCCAGTACGACAAGGTCAAACTGCTGCACAAGAGAGTGTCACAGGAGCGAAACCGCACTGGTGTCACGTCTTCACCCTGTCTTTACCCGCCCAAAACACAACAACAGAGGATTATTAATTCCTCTCCACTGAAGAGCTGCAGCTGCTCTGAGATAACAAACAGCTAACCTGGCCCACAGTAACCTCTTAAGAGTTCCCAGCATTCCTCTCGTGGGTGACATTTCATTTCTTATAGGTCATATTAAGGAGTCACATTCCTGCTGTGTGCCTGAGTCAGCCCTGGGCCACAGAGGAGACCTGCTGAGTCCTCACACAGGGGACGGTTAGAGGCCTGGTGGAATGGAGTCCACCGCCAAATGCCATCACCGTCCCAAAGATTAACGTGTAAATTAACCAGGAACTCGACTCCGTTACACATAAATCTGTTAAATAATCATCCAAGCCGTTACAGATCATCCCGACTCGATGACTCCCATTGTCTAAAGCGGATTTAAGAGAAAAAAAGAGGAAGAGCAAGCTTGGATTTGTACGACCTAGAAATGCAAGCTTTACTCTGAGTAAACTGAGAGTTAATCCAGCTCTGTAGGTGCGTTCGGTTGTATTTCCTCCTTCTTTAGCTTTAAAAACTGACTCCACATCAGCTGCGTTACCGATACCTAAATCTAGATATGTTTTATCATTTTACACCTCTTATTTTTTTTGGCCTCACGCAGCAAATTAAATCTGCGGCTGCACGTCTTCTTCCCCTCTTCCCGCTCTACTAAGGCCGTCAAATATCGCCTCCGCTTATGAAAACCTTGACTTTATCATCGGCGAGGAGGACAGACAGAGCGAAGGCAAACACGGCCTTTTGATAAAGGCAAACAGTAATCTGCTGAGAAAACACTCCCACTCTACAGTAACTAAAGGCTTTGTCAGGCGGCAACAAGGTTAACTATATCCTGAGTGAGATTAAAAGATTCCTTTCCTCCCACAGACGGACCCCCCTCCTCGTCTGCAAGCACACCGCATTCATTTACCGGAGCTGTGGGGACCGTTCAGAGATTTGCTAACTTCTACAAACTGTTGTTAAGACACTTGGTTCTCATGCACACACATGAAGGCACGTTCACACCCGCACTTTTCGCAGCGCAGAGGCCAGCAAACCACCAGCTGAAACAACTTCCCTCTCAGGAAGTCGTGACACGACCCGTCCGGACAGACCTGCTATTGATGCAGAGGTGACCGAGCCACGGCACAGCGGCCTGGGCCTGCCAAAGAGGAACAAGCCCCCACTTTCACTCCACACTGGACCAGTGAAAGGCCCCATAAAGACGGCTAAGTAATGGCTCTTTTATCAGGGATACACACCCTTTCCAGGCTTGCACAAACACACACAACACAGACACGGACACACCCTCCACTTAACCAGTTAGAACTGCAGCTATGAATGGGATTTCAGAATGTCGACAGCAGAGAGCAGCCAAAGTAAATGTTAAGTTGATCGGGCATGTCTACAGTGAAACAAAATGAGACAAGTATGAGTCTGGAATCTGCAGAATTACTCTCAACATAAATACGAGAGAGATAAAAAAGATATGAGAGTCGTCGGGGACGTGTCGTTTGAAGGCAAAAGCTACATTCACGTCATACCAAACAGATCGTAATGATGAGCAGCTGAGTGAAAAAGAAAAACACGATACTAATTATGATTACAAGTCGGAGACGCTGAGTGTTTGTCACATTACATAGAAATATCTGCAGGGTCGGGCTTCAACAGCTTCAACAGCTTCAACGCGGAACATAAATTACAATTTAATTTCATGCTCACACAGGCCAAAGTGCGAAAGTATGATAGAGGAGGGGCGATATGGCCGCAAAGATCTTAAATCTTAAATCTTTGATACTGTTCAGGATCGTAAATGATGCAGTGACGCAGCCTGGGCTCAGATAAGTGGTGAGAAATGAGAGACAATTAAACAGGAGTGATTCTTTTCATTATAATCAACACTTGGCAAAGGCAGTAAGATTGTTTTTAAATAACTGCTTAATGAGGAAACTGAATTATGAGATAGATATCAAATATATGGCTAATTGAAATGAATCTCAACAGTATACAGCTTGTGTTTGGCTTCTACAATATGAATTTAAAGGAGCTACAAACTCTACAAACCTCTGTACAGCAAGATAGTAATTGGCATTAAGTGGCTAGCCAGTGGTATAGCACTGATGTAGCTACAGTTTGCATTAGCAACACATTATTACCTATGAATTAGAGTAGATATGTTGTTTACCTTAACCAGGTATTAGCATAGCCAGCTAGCATAACCACACGCCACCTAGCAACACTACACTCCATGTAGCATAGCCGTACCGTAGCTAACATGGCCACATGCTACTTTAGCCAGCTAGTGGAGCTACAATACAGATAATATAGATAATCACACGTCATTTAGCATTTCTAGCTAGTGGAGCTGCAATTCAGCTAGTGGAGCTATACTATAGTCAAACGTCATGTAGCATTTCAAGCTAGCATTGCTGCAATTCAGCTAGCATAACCATGCTTTATAGAGCATAAACTAAACCTAGAGTAGTCACACTCAAGCTAGTATAGCCCTAGTATATACAGTCAATGGTATAGCCACACTGTAGCTAGCGCTGCGTAAAGCTAGCATAGCCACATTCCAGGTAGCACAGCTACACTCTTGCTAGCATGGTAACAGTCATACTATAGCTATTATTTATAAAATGTAAGATAATTTAGTCTCTAATAAATATAGTAATGTTTCAGTATATTTAAAATACATTAATCTTTTAATCACAAGTAGCACTACTAGACAGGACAATGAGATTACTGTTGATTTCAAAATGGCTGCAAGGTCAAAATCATAATAAAAAAAAGAAAATGTCTTATCTATTTTTGTGCAGTCAATATGAGACATATTTTTTTATGGAATTAGTGTTATGTTTTTATTAATCATACTCTTTGTGCAATCTAATTGATTGCAGAAGCACATTTCATAAAAAATTTGTTTCAGATAATATCTAGCAGCGCTGCTAAAATCACACATGAGAACACCGGGAATTGTTCATCTCATCCCTTCTCAGATCCCGCATCCTTTCAGGAAGCTGAAGCCAGCGCTGAGTTCAGAGGTCAGCCTCATAGGAAGAGCTCTGCTACCGACCGCTGTCTCTCCAGGAAGACACACTGACTCCTCGCCAGCAATCTGAGGTACATCAACCTCAAGCGTCTTGGCTCGTCTTAGCTTTCCCTGCAGCGTGGCTTAACTGGGACAGCACAGCTATGGCTGTCTTTGCTGCACTTTATTAACATTCAGGAGATTTCAGTTATATGCTTCCTCTTTCCCAGGTTTCACTCTGCAGCAGTTAATGTTTAATAACGGCTAGATAACATGGGCTCACCCTGGCGCACTCCAAGCCTCGTTATTGCCTTGTTATTGTGCTGTGAAGCGGCATTGTAGACTTGGTCCCTCTCAGGGAGCGGCCTAATAGGTTTCAGTGCCTCATTGTTTTGGAAATTTGGGTCAGTGCATTAAAGAACCAATAACAGAGCTCCACTGTATTTAGTGTGTTGTTATCATTAAATCATTACTTCTTCAGTACAGTAATTATACCGGTTTAGATCTCTGAAAATGTTGGTTTTATTTCAGATGAAACTGTGTTATTTCCACATAAAAGTGGAAATATTTCGATATTTCACTTGTAGCCAGGAAGCGACACACTCACGGTGGAAAATGTCAACTCAGCATGTTAGTCTTACGACCACACCAAGTACATAACTGAACTTTATCATAACTGAATCATGCTCCTAAGCATCAACACACACAGTACTAGATGTACTGTAACTCATTGTTAAACTGTGCTGCATAGAAATACACATGGACAATGTTCCTCCATTTTCCCACTTTTCTTTTGAAAAAAAAAAACAAGATTGTTGCAGGTTATCACACATCCTGCCAGACTAGAACCAGAAACAAAGCCTGGAAACTCAGCGCTCTGGGTAAACACGGTCAAAGAGAAACGTAAAAAAGGTAACACTGACATTTATTAACAGATATTTTTCATGGTTGTTTGCGGGAAACTATTATGAAATGACACATGACGTGAGTACAAAACTTAACGAGTTTTAATGTGACAAAGCTGCAGGAAAATGTTGCAGGAAGTAGAAAATGATCGGGTAGCTGTCGTGCTGGTACAATTAGTTTATTAATTAGCTTATCAACAAGGATCAACACACTTTCTGTGACGCAATTATCAACAAAAATCCCCTCTCATTCTGTCAGATGAAACAAGCAATTTAAAAAAGTACGCTTTGCGCTTTTGGAAGCTGTGAAGCCGTATCTTTTCTGATACTGTGCAGACACCATCATCAACAGATTATCTGACAATTCAATTGATCAAGAGTAGCAGTTGCTTTAATCAATGTGTCTGGTGGCTTTTGTTATGTAGCGGAAACCCCCACGGTGCACCCACGGCCCTCTAAGGACCAGATATACTTCAGTCATTACAAAGTCAAATGTCATGTTAATAAACAGAGGCAATGATAGAACAGCAGGGAAATGGTGGGTGGAGAGGTTAACTGTATGTCATGTTGGAGGCGTATTCAACTCTTAGCTCTGAGAAAAGTGCACGTGTTAAATCAAAATTAGAGGCTTGACCAAACTCGAGCAAACCTCAATCACAATCTAAACCAGTGTTGAAATGTCAGCTATATTTAAGCTAATAAAGCCCCACTCCAACACAATTACTCTCTAACTAATGTATATACACACTAGTTAGCATTGCTACACTACATGTAGCATAGCCACACTCCCTCTGCTCTAGCTACGCTCTGGCTGGCATACATGTAGCATAGCCACATTATGTGTAGCATAGCCAATCAGTGTAGACTACACTCTACCTATCGTAGCCACACTCCATGTAGCATAGCCAACTAGCACAGCAACACTTCAGCTACCACAGACACTCCAGATAGCATAGATAGACTCTAGCTCGCGCAGTCACACTACATGTAGCATAGCCACACTCCCTCTACCATAGCAATGCTCTAGCAGGCATAGCCACATTACATGCAGCATAGCCAATCAGCGTAGCTATACGCTAGCTAGCATAGTCACACTACATTAAGCATAGCCACACTCCCTATACCATAGCTATGCTCTAGCTGGCATAGCCACATTATGTGTAGCATAGCCAACCAGCACAGCTACTCTCTAGCTAGTGTAGCAACACTGCATGTAGCATAGCCAGCTAGCACAGCAAGACACCAGCTAGCTTAGACACTCCAGATAGCATAGATACGCTCTAGCTAGCTTAATCACACTACATGCAGCATAGCCAATCAGCATAGTTGCACTCTGGCTAGTATAGCCACATTATGTGTAGCATAGCCAACCAGCACAGCTACTCTCTAGCTAATGTAGCAACATAGCATGTAGCAGCTAGCACAGCCAGACTCCAGCTAGCTTAGACACTCCAGATAGCATAGATACACTCTAGCTACCTTAGTCACACTACATGTAGCATAGCCATACTGCCCTCTACAGTAGCTATGGTCTAGCTGGCATAGCCATAGTACATGTAGCATAGAAAGCCAGCACAGCAAAACTCTAGCTAACGTCGAAACTCCAGATAGCATAGATACACCCCTGCTAGCATGGCTGTATACCATGTAGCATAGCCACACTACAGCTAGCAAAGCCACAGCCTCTTAACTACTCTACCTTTATTTTTACATAGCGAAAGATAATTCAGCCTCTATAAATAGCCTATAACAGCAGCTTTGAGAAAACACTCCAGTGTACATGTCAACATATTCTCTAAAGACCAGAAACACATAAATCAGGCGTTACAAGGCTAAACGCTAATTTTAGAGGCACTGATATAAAAGCAGGAAAAGGTTGAGTGGCGACAAATCACCACCGATACACAAAGCGTCTGGACTGTTGTGCATTGTCCTCGGTTTTATAAATGCATATGTGCGTCTATATTTGCCCGAAAAGCTACGAGAGAGAAGAAGCGCATATGTGTTTACAGAACAGCTGGAAAGGTGTACAGCTGGTAAAATGGAGGCTAATTAAAGACTTGGCTTTAAGAAATGTGCGCACGTTAAATAGACGGGCGTTAAACCGGTGTTGCAGAAGGACAAAGTGGAGAGTTGGAGCGATGGGAGAAAACCAGGAGGAAGAAAAAAAAAAAAAGAGGAATGAGTGCCAAATTGTCCATTACATGCTTTGCTGCAACATTGGAATCCATGCACCAACTGACCTCTCAACACTCACATGAGCAGCTGTGAAATGCTGGGTTTAAATGTGGGTCATAATCAATGTGTTAAGGAAAAAGAAAATACATAAAGAGTCAGGGCTGCTGCTCTTCATGTGATTTTTGTGAAAGCATCAACTCAGATCTGCTCCATAAACAGCTTTATTGTCCCCGTTCAGTCTGTCCACATGAAAAAATCTGAACATCCAACTAATCTTTACTATTTTAAACTTAATGTCTCAGTTTAAACCAGTTGCAAATTCTTTTCTTTCGAGTTAAAAACACAAGTTAAAGGCCGCGACCTTTGGCCTATTGCCGGCGCTGGAGGCCTCCCTCCGAGCACAATCGTCCATTACATCTGACCTGCTGCGTTACAGCCATTACTGTCCACAGCTGAGTTCAGCAGAGTGCAAACACCAGCTGGGGGCTGATGTACTGGCTGTAAAAACAGAAATCCAAGCAGAGTCGGCTCAGCTCTCAGGCCCTCGTCCAGACAATCACACCAGGCACAACCGGGGAAATGAGCGGCCAGCTTAAAGAACCTATGTGAACACACCTAGGCTGGCATTGAGGATGTATTTGACTGATCTAATCTGATCTCAGTCCAGATTTGGAGGCGGTCTGGGACACATTTGACCTCATTCCTTTGGTAGTGTGAACACACAAGTTTAATTAATGAATGAGTACATAAAAACTTCATTTAGTGAGAAAGACTTTGCATCTGGTTCCAAAATATGTATCACAAGTCATGCAAGTACACACACACACACACAGCAAACAGCTGTTCGTGGTTCTGATCCAACAGTAGGAATTAATCAGAGACGGCACCTGTTCACATATTCTACTGCTACTGGGACGCATTTAAATTCCCCCGGTGCGTCTGCAGGTACTTAAAGCCGCCTATTTGCCTATTAGGCAGGACGTTAATCCGAGGACTGAACCTTTGGGAGGATTCAAAACGCTGCTCCTGGGCTGTGACAGAAATCCAAACTGGAAAAGTAACTCGTGGTGTCGTGTTTCACAGGCGGCAAGGTGAGACGCCGTGGAGGAGGGGCGATTCCTGCAGGGCCTTTATGTATCACCGAGGCCCTCTCTCCCTTTTCTTTCCCCTTTTCATTCCTCACAGTTTACTGCCAGGCCGAGTGACTCACAGGTCTGTTTTTCTGGAAAGGTTTCCCAGGAAACAACCACCAGGTAGCCTGTACACAGGGCCCTACATCTCAAAAGGCACTTTCACAGCAGAGTAATGTTGGTTTAGGCAACCACTCTGAAAGACTACCCTTTCTGTTTCTGAGAAAGAAACTATTTATCCTGTTTTGTTTTTACCCCGAGTAGCACTGAATGTTCTGGGTCTGCTGCTCCAGAGTGAAATATCTTGACAAATATTGGAAGAGTTGTCAGAAAAAAATGTAGCACAGACAGATGTCATAAAGATTCCTTTTTTTAATATTTTCCGTTTCTTTTACTTTAACCCACTTTTGTGTGTATTAGTTGCTCCAGCTATGATTTTAAACTAAAAGTTCAACATGTAAGCATTAAAAACTTATTTCCAGATTTAACAGGCAAAGTCCAAAACCTCAAAATAACAATTTTATTGGATCAAATATTCACATTTTGATCCAGAATTTCAGCCTCGACTGCTCGCCTGAAAGACCGAATCGACCAAATAAGTCACACATCTGATGAGTCACGCAACACTTTCCGCTCTGCATAAAGAGAAATAATAACCCAACAGATGTGGAAGGCTTCACAGCTGTTGTTTACAGGGGAGCCGGCAGATCAACCCGTCAGACTCAGCCGTCTGAGGACAGATCCTATCACTACTGAGGAGGTTTTAACACATCGCTCTTGTGCCATTGTCCTCATACCAACAAACACAATGTCGGGGCCTGAAGTTACATAATAGTCATTGCAGCAGCAGCGGCAGCGGCAGCAGTGGCTACACACAAGAGACTTTGGAAACTTTGATGAAAACAGGAAATTACAGGCAAAAGGCCAACATTTCAGGATGTGAAGGGCGAGAGGAGCTTCTGGTAAAGCTCTAAACTGAACCTTCATCTTTAAATTTAAGAATTTAAGCCGCCTATCTACATAAATCCGCTCTTTTTCTTCTGCAAAGCATGCACGTCTTTCTCCAAAACCTCAGTGTTGTGGGTGTCAGATAACAAGCAGGAAGCAAACAAGGAAGGAAGGGTTTAATCAACATGACACAAGATACAGTGACACGACGACGGCGCGCGGTGGATTTGAGACACAACGGAGATTAGCCCTTTGTTCACCTCCTTCAGAGTTTTCACGCAGACGTCTTCTCTCGAGGGAAGATTGAAACGTTGCATAAAACTGTGGACAGAGGGGACGCCGTGTGTCCAGACAGTCTCAGTTTGATAAACGACGATAAGAGAGTCTGTCCTCCGCAGTTTGTCTGTGGTTCAGCTCAGATTGAGCCTGAGATGGAGCAAACATCCTGACGTCATCTCTGTAAGTCGGACATTAAGGGAGGAACATACTCATCTAAATGAGCCTTTAAGAGCTTAATTGCCCCATGGGGATAAATAAAGCCCTGTCTTATCTTATCTCACTTTATTAGTGCCCGTCTTGATACAGGTAATGTTCAAAAGCTGCATTAGCATAATTGAAAAGGCACATTCAATCTACATTTACTGATTACATCGTCCATGGACAGTTTAGAAAGTTTATGGGATTCCTTAAAAGTGTCTTGTTCTTGCCTTTAATTGTAAAGTTTTCTGAATCTGAATTAAAAATGTCGACTTCATTTTGAAATACGTCCAAGAAACCAAATCTCTAAGACACGATAAGATATAACAGGAGTAAACAGTTACCTCCCCGTCAGCTGTCAGTGATGTAACACAACTACTGCACCGCTCTGTTATTTATTTGTTTATTTTTTTTGTCACTCGCCCGACGGCAACTTCTCATCTCAGGGTAAATTCTGATCATTCTTCGTTGACGCATAGAGCTGCAGGCTCCCGAAAGGTGGATTCTTCGGATTCATTTTCCCTTCGCTCCAAACGTGTGTCAAACAAACACAGAAAAGTGTTACCATGACTTAACCAGAATAGACTGCAACAACAACAACAACCACCTTTACCCTTGTGTACCGTTGGGGATGAAAACAGCCACTTGGAGTAAATTTTTTGCTCTTAATTTGACCATAACTTTCACTCTGTTGCAGCAAATGGACTGATTTTTGCTGAGGAACCTCAATTTTACATCAATTTTGAAAATATGATCTCAAAATTTTCAATAGGCCCATAATACACTGTGGGCAAATTTACTACCCTTTCATATCGTTAGTGGCTGAAAACAGCCACTGACTTTAACTGCTGTAAAAATATATCAGATAAATATTTTTTTCAACTTTTTTTGCTTAAATGTGTTAATTGGCTTCAGCCCTGATCAAAACTACAAAATATTAAAAAATAAATCAAAATTTTAATCATTTTAACGCCAATTTAGAAAATAAAGTCACTGATATGGGGAAAATTACACACAAAATGACATATTTTCAACATAAAAAAGATTAGAAAAAGATTTTTTACCTGTTATCTCAGTCTTGGATATGTCAAAGATAAGTAACATCATTAATTCTGAAGCATAATTAATTTTTGTGCAGCATCTGATTTTCATTAAAGCTTCATACCGTTAGTGGCTGTTTTTGCCCCATTGACTCCCATTATAACCATATTATTTGAATGCACAGACATGACACTAAATAACAATGCATTTTATAATCTTGGTGATTTCCCCTGTTCAGAAGGACTCAAATTTAGCTGATTTATGCAAAAAAAAGTTGAAAAAAATAATATATTAATTTTTACAGCAGTTAAAAATTAGTGTCTGTTTTCAGCCACTAACGGTTTGAAAGGGTAGTGTTTTCTAACAGTAGCACAAATGAGTGATTAAAACAGACGGCACGACGAGGAAACCTGGCCAACCACAGGTAAGCTCTGCTGCTCCCCGCCGTCGCCGTGGCAACGCCTGCTGTGTTTACACGGCCCTGGACTGCGCCGATAAAAACCTCAATTGTAGTCATACGCCCGCGCTGCTGTACACTTTAAATTAAATGAGGTCAGAGACAAAGCAAATGCAGACGGAGAGACTTTCCTCCAAAATTAAAATGCACGCCGACATCCGCATCTCAGCACACAGTAGGCTAGCTCGTGCAGGTTTGCGCTTTAATCTCGTCACAGCCGGGCCATCCTTCAGCTGGATCCCTTCCTAAATTGCAGCTGCTAAAGAGTTTTCACACGACGATCACCGGGTTTGAGATCGGCTACTAAAAAGAAACTAATGAGCTTTCACACCTCTAGTTGACACTTGATTCCGAGAGTAACACATCCACTGGTTCACATGCAAACACTTGTGATTTGTTATTATTTTTGCAGAAACGTTTGGATTTTTAGAAAAATCTGAGAATAGTCAAATCAAAAATACAAAAAGACGGAGGCATCAGAAGAGAGTTTGGACCCTGGAGGCGCTTAACGACGCGTTCAGCAGACAGTTTCTCTTCCAAAGGCACATCAGGTGAAAGGTGCCAGTCGACACTGCACCTTTGCACCACATCATCTTCTCTCCGTGAAGGTTCTGGTTTTCAGCATTTGTTTAAAATAACCGAGAGAGGATGTGGTTTGCAATGCAGCTTCAAAGTTCAATCAGGAGGATGTGTCCCCTTGCGGCGCATGTGGGCTATCGCTCTATTTCTTTATCTTTTACATTTTCACAGAATCACGTCATCGTCGTTTCGTCCCTAGGCTTTAAGCTCGGCCCGTCAATCAGCCCACAGGCCCTCCCTACTCTTCCCAATCCAAACCTCTCCATGGTCATCCCAAATCTGAAGATCTCTCTGGAGTTTAACCACCAAACACTTCCTTTGCATGTTCATTAACCTTTCCTTACAGTAGTACAGTTCCTATTATTTTAGTCAGAAGTCATGACTAACTCATCTGTTTTACTAGCGTACCTAATCAAACGGCAAGTGAAAGTATAATCACAAGCTTATAAATAGTAAAAGCATCGGTCCGTGGTCGACGAATCGGGGCTCCATTGCAGGTGGGCCTAGACCAACAACTAGACGTGAGAGTACCTCCACTTACTGTTGATCTTTACGCTGCCTCGTTCAGAATAAAGCTCCGACTGTCACCAAGCACAGAACGCCTCCTGTTCTCTGCCGAGCATATGTGTGGGAGTTAATGGAAGGTTTATGATAAGAGGTGAAGCGAAGGGGAACGACTGTGCTCACTTACAAATGAGCCCGGACGTAATGGACAGTAAATGACCTCAGAGCAGCAGCTACGTGGGGCCCAACGTGACGAGTGAATGTCACGGGAACTAGGCCGCGACTTTATTTAAATGCCAGCGCTGAGCCGCTTCCACAGAGAGACGTCTCATCTGAGCGTCAAAAATAAATAAAAACTAGACTTAGAGTTGCTCGAGGATGTCTCATCCTGGGTAGTTTGGGTTAAAAGAGGAACAAATCAGAAGAATCTATTTTGATCCTTCCCCTATGAGTTATTCTCTCACGACCTATTGCTGTCCAGAGTCTCCAGACTTTGCTAACGGAGGTGAAACTTCTCTGGGACAGTTTTTAAGATTGATAGCAGATTATATCTCACTCCACATCCCCAGTTCTGTTCAGAGAGGGGGGTTCCCAACTCCCCACTTGGACGAAACATCTTTAAGAAACTCCAAGAATCCAGTTGTCCTTCTTTCAGCTTGACCTGAATGATTGACAACCTTCACGGTAGGGATGTGCGATATTTCATCGTTTACGATACATCATCAAAAACAGTCCCCACGGTAAGAATATGTCATCCCGCGATAAAAAGTCCATATCGCCCATCTCGACTTCACGGTAATCTCGTCTGACTCTAAGAGGAACGTTTTCATATGTGCCATCCCACTTTTTTAGAAAGTTTAGTCGTATAAAAAGCTGAATCGGATGCTGACACTGGTTTAACCGAGGTATCCTCCTTCCTTGGACCTCTGCAGACCAGGAACACCCCACAAAACCTGCAACTCTGGAGATCCTCTGACCCAGACATTGAATGGTTTCTTAAATCCTTTCCTGCTTCTAACATCAACTTTGTGGACAAAATATTTATGATCGGCGTAAATTTTGAGACCAGCTGGTCATAATGATATGGCTGATCGCTGTATATATAAACAATGGAACAATGCAGGTACACCTCTACAGAAGTATATGCCTTCATATTGCATTTTTTCTTTTTCACTAGAAGTAGAAAAGTTTCTCTAACAGCGATGGCAGCCGTCAAGCGTCGTTCAGTCGTATAAAAAGATAAGAAAAGATCTCCAGTTCTCTCCTGGGCTCCAGAAAACCAGCTGGACATGAAGCTCAACAACACTCAAGGCTAAAGTGAAGTGTTCTTCAGAAATCTAATGCTCCTCTCTGCTAAATCCACTCCCAGAACAGACTCTCTGCAGCATATTTCAAGAGCAATCATTTTCCAAAGTGCAGATTTTTTTGTTCCCCCGTCGAATCCTTAAGGCTCGGGTGAAATTTTAAGGCTAAAGAGAAACCCTGTCATTTGAGAACACTTTACACAAAAACACTAATTAGACACCGTTCTGAGTGAGCTGTAAATAGACCTGAAAGTGAACCACCCGCCTTGCTTCTCTGAACTCAGCAGATCAAAGATGGGCAGCTAGACGAGAATAAAAGGAGGTGAACCAGGAGTTAAGGCAGCAGGAAACTTTGTTTAACGTCGTATGAGTCGAAGTCAAAGAGGAGGGAAGTCACAACGTTTGACTGGAGCTTCAGGAGATACAGCTTTAATCTGACTAGCTGCAGCGTTATTAATACAGTCACTCCATCTGCAGAGCGCGAAGAGACGCCAAATAAGGGTCATGATCTACACTTTCACTAAGATTGTGTGTTTTAGAACTGACACCGTAAGATACCTGCAGCTTTTTAAAGCAGAGTAACCGATATACAACTTATTTAACTCGTTGTTTACCGAGTTACCTGCAGAGATTCTTGAAATACGGCGACACAGCTGGAACCAGTGCATCCAGTAGGGCTGCAACACGAGACCAGTGACACGCAGGTCATAAAACAGCATCTGAATTTAAAGTTTTTTAACCAACGTTTGCACCTATAATGTCTGCAGGGATCCTCCACACCATCAGACAATGACTTTATTTGATATTCCAAGAAATGTTGTATTTTAATAGAAAGAACTATGTGAAAATGCATTAGTTTCACTATAAACCTCATCAGTTTATCACATATTAAATCATTACTGGACATCTAGGCCTCAACTGCATTGTAAGTGAAGTTTGAATTATCATATGATATTCAAATTAGATTCCCTGATAACTAAAGAAGAACCCACAGGGAGATTACACCTGCAGCTACTCTCAAACCAACGAGGCGTTTTTTTTTTTTTTTTTTTACTGAAGCTTCCCTAAACGCTGCCACATCACGTCTGCTTTCATCAAGGAACAAATAAATGAATTACATCCACTTCCACTTCCAGGATTTCTGTATCAACTGCATCCTGTCCTCACTTCCCCTAAAGACTAATCTGATGTTCCACTTTCACTCTGCCGTCAGATCTGAGAGGAATCCGGCTCACCTGTGGATTTTAAAGCTCTCAGCTACGCCCCCAAGAAGAATCTACAAACGTCACCTGCTGCTGAAAACATCTGCTGAGTGAGTGATTTACGCTCAGCTCTGCTCCGCTGCAACAGGAAGCGAGGAGGAGACAAGCGTGATCGAAGCAGCAGCAGCAGAAGTCGCCGGCATCCTGACTATGAACCCGTATCGTCGGCGAAACTACATCGAAAAGGTCTGTCCATGTGCGCAGATAGCATCGCTCAAGGATCAACTGGCAAAGCGCAGCACTGAAAACATGACTGGCTGCATTCCCACAGAGCAAATGAGAGTGAAAGTAAAAACGGAGACAAGAGAGAGAGAGAAAGGTTGAGACGGAGAACGAGACATTTATTTAGACAAGTTAATAATGAGGATGGATTGACGCAGTGGAACGGTGGTTAGCACAGTCTGCATGTTCTCCGTGTGTCTGTGTGGGTTCTCTCCAGGTTCTCCAGCTTCCTCCCACCGTCCAAAGACATGCTGGTGATTCTAAATTGGCTGAATGTCTCTCTGTGTGTCTACCCTGAGATAGACTGGAGACCTGTCCCGGGTGGACCCCGCCTCTCGCCCCAATGACAGCTGGGATAGGCTCCAGTCCCCCAAACGCATCCCTCCAGAGGACAAGCGGTTACAGAAAATGAATGAATAAAGAGGATGGAGGGATAACTATGAGCTGCATGATTAAGAACCTTCACAGATTCATAATGACGACACATTTTTGAAAATAAATCACTCAAAAAATGAATTTTAAGCTATTTTTGAACCGTGGAAAATTAATTATAATGAAAATAATCCATGCATGTGAAGGTTCTCAGTCATCCAGGTCAAGAGTCACGACACAGGACTGTTCACACGACCAAAAGAAAGAGGTCTGGACCAGGGTTTGACGTACAATGATGACACCATTGTGGCCCCGCTAGGGTCTAATTTACTCCACCATGGTCTCGTAACAATTCGGAAATCTTTCAAACAAACGTTGTGCTTGTGTTGCGTTGAGAGCTGATCAAAACCTGGAGGAAACGACTCCAGACGTAGCGCGGACTAGCTTCACATTATAAGAGCTGGCTAATGCGGTTAAACCAAGACTTAATCTTAAGATTTAATTTTAAGTAAATTTATCCATAAAAAGCCAACAGCTTGTGTTTAGTAATCGTGCACAACCTGCAGCCAATTGTTGCCAAATCATGAAATTAACCGTAATGATGCTAAATCCAATATTAGCGTCATTACGGTAATTTAATGACAGACAAAAACACCTCCTGATCTTACGCTGCGTGTAGACTTTTCATGTACTGCATGAAATGTTTTCATGAAATCTTCCAGGAAACAATGCTGAACAGATAAGATTCTGCAGGACAGATGTAACGCAAGATGTGCAGGTGGCCTCAGTCCACCTCCCCTGCGCTAAACATGACCCTGATTGTCCTTTAACAGATGATTAGGACGTAAATAATCAACCTAACTGAGCCCAGCTGAGCTACAGACAGAACCTCCAGTTTGTGCCTCCCGTCTGAGAAGCGATTCAGAGTCTGACCAGCTCAGGTGAGCATTCAAATAAGGCGTGATAACGTTACAGCGCGGCTCGGGGGCCGACACTCGCGCATTCTCCTCTCTGCGCGTTTTATGTGAACATGAAAATCAGAGCGATAACGCGCGGTTTGCATCCGTCTGCTGAGAGAGGAGCCCCATAAAGCCTCACGCTCACATTCAACAGCAGCAGTGTCACAGCGTTAGTGACGACGCATTCCTGCAGGTACGTTATCACGCACCTGCACCTGTCGCACGCATTCCCATCATGCCACACACACAAACACACTGGGGGCATTCCTCCTCCCCCCTCTCAGCCTTCGCCTGCAGGCTGGGGCGTTCTCCACATGGAGAAACTCAGAAACACCTGATGGAGATGGTGTCGCAGCTCAATCAGCCAATCAGGCGGCTCTGCAGCTTAGAGGAAAAATAAACTGAATATCACCTGCACTATTTAAATACACACAGTTTAATAGTTTGTGGCGTTTTCTCTGCAGAGAATTCATTGTTTTACTGAGAGAAATAAAGCTAATCGAGCAAAAGTCTTCTCCTGTGCTATTTATTAGCCAAAAGGAGCTAATGCAATAGCTGCTAGCTAAAAAGTAACGGTAACAAAACATCAAAGCTAACCTGCAGGAAAGGGCTGACTCTGAGATTAACGGTTGGGGAAGCTACTGGAAATTATCGTCATGCCTGCCATCGTCTATTAACGCTAATCCCGCCGAGGGCTGCAGGTGGCTGCTGGAGCCTATCCCAGCTCTCACTGGGCGGGACACAGGGAAAACCCAGGGCGGTTGAGGGCCGACGGAGCCGACAAACCACACGCACACACCTTCAGTCAATACGGAATGACTAATTAATCTAACACGTCGGACTACTGTTGGAATGTAAGAGGAGGAAGTCGACTGGCAGGGCAATGCTTAGTGTTTTCTAGCTTTAAAGATCCTCCGACTGCAAGACGTTGCGTGAGGATAGATAGACGTGGACAAAAAGATGACGTGGGAATTGAGAAAATGTGCCGTTCCTACAATGACCACTAGAGGCTGACTCTAAAACACTCGGAAAATGTCCAAATTCACAGATGAACGCGTTTACAGCCTGGTCTCACAACAACTGTACAGATCAAGGTTTAAAGTTATGCAGAATTACGACTGCTTGAGCGACAGGTGGATGTCCGAGCCCCACCCACGCTCCACCGCTCTGATAATTCTTGAATTAGCTGGGAGTCACGGTGGAGGGGGGCGGAGCCAAGATGGAGGCTTCCAAAGAAGCCGCTCAGAGCTTCAAGGAAACTCGTGGGTGACATCACAGCGGGTTCGTCCATCTGTTTATAGCCAATGATGAACCATCTGGGGCAAATAAAACTTCCTTTATAATCGGCAGAGTTAACTGCGGGTAGATTCCACCATCAGCTGGTTTCCAAGTCAAATTAATATCATACTTTTACGACGCTGTAAAGTGTTCGACGAAAAAGACCTGCACACTGCAAAAAAAACAAAATCTTACCAAGTATATTTGTCTCATTTCTAGTCAAAATATCTCATTACACTTAATATAAGACACAATTGCCTAAAGAGAAGACTTGTTTTAAGACAATACATCTTAATACAGAGCAATTTGATTAGTTCCATTGGCAATTTTTTTTGCCTTATACTAAGTGTAATGAGATATTTTGACTAGATATGAGAGAAATATACTTGGTAAGATTTTGTTTTTTTGCAGTGTGCAGGGTTTTTGCAGGTTTTTGAAAATAGGCAAAAAAATCTGAAAATGGAACTCGTCAAATGTCTCTGTATTAAGACGTATTGTCTTAAAACAAGTCCCTGTGTCTTTCTGAAATGGTGCTCTTTAGGCATTTGTGTCTCATATTAAGTGTAATGAGATATTCTGACTAGAAATGAGACAAACATACTTGGTAAGATTTGTTTGTTTTTTTACAGTGCAGCAGCTTAACTAAACCCTAAAAAACTAAACTAAATCCTTTCGGAAAGCTTACTGCAGCAGCGTGCAGGACACACCGTTAAAACCACCATGTTTGGTCAATAAGTGCGTCTGACTTCAAACCCTTCCCCTCGACACTTCCACCTTGATATGCTAATTTGCTGTGGGAACCGCCAACTTTATCTGACTGAAATGAAGAAATGAAGAGTGATGCGTTGCTTCAACGCGTCAACAGTGAGACATTTCAGACGCCTGCAGGAAAACGAACCGAAAGGCAACGCCGCCACCAGGGGTTGTTCAGTCTGGCTTTAGATCTCAAGGTTCTGGTGCATGATCTACAGGTTCTTATGAAGTAAATACCTGACGGGGCGGGGGGAGGGGAGGGGTGGGGGCTGCACACATCAAGGCAGACGTGTCAGATGGAGGCAAAAAACGGATGAGGCTAATTCAACTTCCCGAGCATCACAGATGGACGACATTAGCGGCGACAGAGCAGGTGAATCTTTTTCTTCTTCCTTCTCGATTAGAATTAGAGCGTACAGCCTCGCAGCACACCGGAACCCGTCGCCATGACAACCCCGGGGTTTCTGTGGCAACAGCGGGAGATACCAAACTCAACAGGGGACTGAGTCACTTCCTGTCTCGCACAATCCTTCCTCTTTTGAAGGTTGCAGGCGCGCGCCGGGGTCGACTCCGGAGGCCTGCAACGGCCAACCAGCTCCAGCACACGCACACGCATGCAACATCTATCAGTGCGTGAGTGTGTACACAGGCCTCGGCCACTTCTCCATTAACTCTTACGACAAAAAAAAAAAAACGAAGCTGGCGTTGGTGCTACATGTAAAGTTGTAAACTTTCTTTTCTGCAGTGACGTTGATTTAATCGTCTCAAGCAGCCTCGTATTTTAACGTCACATCTAGCAGACGTCCAGGACTGTTACAGGATCATCAGTGGAGCTCACACATATGCAAATCATTAGATTATTTCCAACACTGCAGGAGTTTCAGAGCCGATGCAGCACAGTTAACCGTTGTTAAGAGCAAAGCAAACATGCACGGAGCTCTCGCATGTTTGCAAGAAGTTCTTGCATGTTTGATGTAAAAAAAAATTTGATATAAAGCTATCAAATCGTAGAATAGGAACACCGAGCAGAATGAGACATGCATCCAAAACGCTGAGGCCTAAACATCCAACACCTCTTCAGATAAAATCTCCACAGAGGAGCATAAAGTCCTTTAAGTGGCGTGACTCTGGTTTAAGTGATTGCCCGAAAAGAAAACGTGGCCAGACTGCGAGAGTTCACTGACTAAAACCGATACCGATTACAGCCAGGGCACACACATCATTTTAAAAGACGTTACACGGAGCGCCGGTAACCTGCAGCAGATGAATGAATGTAACCGAAACTGGGATACTCATGAAGAAACTGAATTTGACATCTGGTTTATCGGCTGGTACGAACGAGACGAGTGGTACCAGAGCTAAAGTTTAGAAGCTACAAAGAATCTGACCAGATTATTCCAGAGCTCAGCGCTTTAGTTGACGCACTGAATGAGAATTTGAAGTGTTCAAACAGTAAACCGGTGGATTGAGGATTGAATGGTCACCTATCCATGTCTGGGGAGATTTCAGTCACCATCAGTGAACTACAGAACCAGGGACGCCCCCATCAGTATCAGCGCCTTCTACTAAAATGATCAGATCAGGGTTTCCAGCAAGACTGATTGTTTGTAGTGATTTGTTTTAGCTGTGACCGGAACCAAAACTATGTCTACGTAGCATCAGAAATGTGAGATGAAGAAGATGATAAGGAAGCGAGTCATGTCTGCTGCATGGAGGCGCCTGACTCTGCAAAATGAAGTCAGTCAGATGTTTATGAATTATGCAATGCAGATGTTTGATGAGGTGGTAGCAGGAGATCATCATGCAGTACTATCAGCTGTCAGTCAGGCTGAAAGGCTGCACCCAAAACAACAACAACAAACAACAAACACAGAACGCTGCGTTTAAAAGAAAAGGAAAGATTCCTGGAGGGAAATCTTTATCCAGAGGGTTAGAGAGTTTATGGCAGCTACCCTCTCCACACTACATGAACTCTGACTGTCAGTCAACTCTAGGAGAAGACAAGGAAGACAAGGACAGACTTTAGGAAGACACAGGAGACCAACTCTAGAAGAAGACAAGGAAGACAAGGACAGACTTTAGGAAGACACAGGAGACCAACTCTAGAAGAAGACAAGGACAGACTTTAGGAAGACACAGGAGACCAACTCTAGGAGAAGACAGGGAAGACATTTAGGATCTATTTGAGATCGGATCGGGACAATAAATATTTCCCGTTTATTCTATACGATGTAAATCAGATCACCTTGGTGACCGTTGGTTGGACAGAAGGAGTTATGAAGACGTCTCTTTTTTTTTTTTAGGAAGTCATGGTTCTATTTTGTCCATCATCTCCATGGACATGATGGTACGTTGTATTTATGTAGCACTAAGAGATGGAACCACTAACCCTCTGGTTCATGGACAAGCTGCTCCGTCTACTGAGCCTTAATGAGGAAAATAACCAGCTCCACATCCCTCAACATTTAGATTCCCTGATGTCAACCAAGACAGAGGAACCTCAGGTGTCTCGCAGGTGGTCCTTCTCCTACCTTTTGGCTTCCTCCAGGTGACACAGGTACTCGTAGGCCATGTTCTGCTGCCGCCGCTCGTCCATCTCCTCCGCCGTGAGCCGCTCCACGCCATCCAGGACGGCTGCAGCCGGGAACACAAGCAGAACATGAGCCAATCTAAAAACGTGGATCTCTGGATCAGTTATTTTTATTTTCACGTCTCCATGTCCTCGTTCGTGAGTCACCTGTGCAGCCTGCGAACACGTGAGCTCAACCTGGACGTGTCACTGAGTGATGTGGGCATGCCTTTGTCTGCGAGCGACTTGTTCATACATTAAAAAAAATACAACAATGCAGCGCAGGGAGCTGTGGGGCAATTCCCATGAGATCACACACAGGAGGAGAGCTGTGACTCAGGCCTGCACAGGAAACGCTCCCCCCAAAGCAACTTCTTCTCCCAAGTTATGGAGAAGGAGGGAGAGAGGGGGAGCGGGGCGGAGAAGGAGGGAGGGGGATGGGGAAAGGAGGGCGCGTAATACAAAGAGGACCCTTTGAAGGCTCCTGTCACAGCTGAAGCCTGGGCTGGATCTCAGGCGACTTCCTCAGCAGGTAAAACATGATTCTGAGCAGAGTTTCACCACCAAGTCCAAAAAGCAGAATGAGACACACATGGGGACACAGCAGCGAGAAGCTGTCCCCCACATGTGTGACTGATTCTACTGTGAAAAAAAAAAGTTGGATTTAGATATGATCACTGGGTTTGTTTGCAATAAATGATTAAAAGTGAATAAATCTGTTTGTTTTTTAGTCTTTTCTCTAAAAACTTGTGCAGTAAAGTTGTGTAAACTGTGAGCAGGCCTCCCTCCTCCCTCCCTACACTCTCTACTTTATAATAAAAACGCGGAAGTCATAATTAGGCTGTAACCATGCTGTCAGAAATAAAAAGCCCTGTCTGTGCGCGCTGCATACAAACTACTGCGACTTTTCTAAGAAGTTTTTTTTTGTTTTTGTTTTTTTCGTTTGCATGATCAGGAGCGCGGCTCTGCTCCGATCTGGAGCCGCCTGCCTGGCATCTCAAGGTGAGCAGAGTGAAGTGAACTTACAGCCATATCTGGGCCGGAGTCCGTCTGTGTCTTCTGAAGTTGACATCCTCCTCTGTTCAGAAACTCTCTGCGCTCCACGGTTCACTTCAGCCGCAGTGAGAGAGACAGAGACAGCGAAGAAGAAGAAGAAGAAGAAAAAAAAAAGTTTACGCGCAGTTTAGTTCCCAAAGCGCACAAAAGTCGAGAGAGAAATCCGGGCAGGACCTTTCGGCCCTCTTGTTCCTCCTCTGCACAGTTTGAGTTGAGACTTTTTTCTTCTTCTTCAAACCTCACTGATGTCACTGGGTGTGTTCTTCCTAATCCTGAAGTATGCGTTTCAGGAAACAGACTTGAGCTGCCTCCAGGCGGCCAAGCTGCAGCCGCAGCGCCTCCTGCTGCCCGCTGCGCGCACGACACCCGCGGGAGGTTTCCAACGTGAGGCACGGGGGCCTTCAGGGGTCGAGGATTTGTTTCATTTTTGGTATTTTGATAAAATGTGCTTTTAAAACCTGAAACGAAACCTGGAAAACTGTTTTTTATTGTTATTTTAAATCCCAAATCAAAATAAAAAGAAAGAAAAATAAACTTTTATTCTGTTGCTGAATACCAAAAGTCAAGTTAGACTTTTACTAACGTGATATAAAAATAATAAAGTCAACAATAAAAACAGCTGGGTTCACCTTCAATGAAATGAGAAGTAGTCTGCAACATCTGGAGTTTCCAGGTCTCTCTGGTTCACGCATGGATCACAGAACACTAAGTAAACCGGGTAGGTTTACAACATGAGGGTCAGGGGCCATAAAGGGCCGTCAAAGTGTCGTCTGAGCATTTGTTTTTTGGTATATCTTGAGTTTGCTTTTACAAACTGAAATGAAAACTGGAAAAACAACTCTTGTTTTTTTATTGTTATTATTTTTAGATCCTAAAACAACAACAATAAAGAAAAATCTACTTTTATTCTGTACTTGAAGACAAAAAGTTTTTTACTGGCGTGATTTAAAAAATAAAGTCCAAAATAAAATAAATAAAAATGGCTGTGTTTATCTTCAAACAGGAAGTAGCCTTCAACATCTGGAGTTTCCAGGTCTCTCTGGTCCAGACATGGATCATTGTGTTCAGCACTAGATAAACCTCAGTAAACAACACCCCGGGGAGGTTTCCAACATGAGGTACAGGGGCCTTCAAGGGCCATCGTAGGGGGATCAAAGCATCTTTTTTTGTTGTTGTATATTTTAAGTTTGCTTTAAAAACCAGAAATGAAAACTAAAAAACAACCGTTATTTGTTCTTTTTATTCTGTAGTCTAAGAAGAAAAACAAAGTTAATGTAAATTTTATTTTCTTTCAAATGTGTGATTTTAAAAAATAAAGTCAAAAATAAAAAATAAAAACAGTTGTGTTTAGGTACAGGAAATAGCCTACAACATCTGGAGGATCCAGGTCTCTCTAGTCCAGGATGTCGTCTCCATGGTGACCACTGGTTCAAGTCTCTCTGATCCAGGAAGTAGACTCCGTGGTGACCAGAGGTCCAGGTTTCTGGTCCAGGAAGTAGTCTCCATGGTGACCACTGGTCCAGGTCTCTCTGATCCAGGAAGTAGTCTCCATGGTGACCAGAGGTCCAGGTTTCTGGTCCAGGAAGTAGTCTCCATGGTGACCACTGGTCCAGGTCTCTCTGATCCAGGAAGTAGTCTCCATGGTGACCACTGGTCCAGGTCTCTCTGGTCCAGGAAGTAGTCTCCATGGTGACCACTGGTTCAGGTCTCTCTGGTCCAGGATGTCGTCTCCATGGTGACCACTGGTCCAGGTCTCTCTGGTCCAGGAAGTAGTCTCCATGGTGACCAGTGGTCCAGGTCTCTCTGATCCAGGAAGTAGTCTCCATGGTGACCAGTGGTCCAGGTCTCTCTGGTCCAGGAAGTAGTCTCCATGGTGACCACTGGTTCAGGTCTCTCTGGTCCAGGATGTCGTCTCCATGGTGACCTCTGGTCCAGGTCTCTCTGATCCAGGAAGTAGTCTCCATGGTGACCACTGGTCCAGGTCTCTCTGATCCAGGAAGTATTCTGCCATTTCTACATCAACTCCACAGTCATGAACCCCGTGTCCAGGGTTGAAGTCTGCTCTGTGAACTTTTTAGATGTTTCAAGTTTGGTTTTAGACTCTAAAATAAAAATAAATAAATGTGTGTACGAACATACACGGAAGAATAAAGCTGATTTGTTTCATCTGCATCCAGTTTCTTCTTCTCATCTCTGAGAACCAGACTTTAACGACTGAGTCACACGAACTTATCATCAACAATATAAAAACTAACAACATAAAGTTCAAGATTCCCACAGAATAACAAGCTCCATGTGTACGCTAACGAAAACACTCATTAACACTAATTACAGTAAGAATACAAAACAAATACGTCTAAATGTCTCTTCTCTTAAATGCACAAACACATTGAGCTGCACAGATAATCAATCTCTTGAATGCTGGACACAAATGAGCGTCGTCTTCTGTCCTCAGAGACAAATCTCTGTCTTTATTAGCAGCGTTACAGCTCCATCAGGACGGACTGAGACTATGAAGAGATTTAATCTTTGTTGGTCTGTATCAGCTGTTTTGTGGCTGTAATTTAAGCCTTTTACAAAGCGCCAGGAAATGCACCAATCAGCCACAACATTATGACCACTGACAGGAGAACTAAATAATCATCTTGAGACAGTTCAATGTTCTGCTGGGAAACATTTGGACCTGGCATTCATTGGTGTGGACAGTCCTCCATGTTCACCTCCAGTCTTCTCTCAGCCAGAGCTCCAGCCTTTGTCCTCTTCATCCCACCACCACCAGTGTCTTCACCTAAGCATGGCCTTACACTCTCCCTCTCGCCCAAGACATTAGTCTCACATTTGTCTTTTGTGCAGGTTAATAAATAAAATCACATCAGCGTCTTGCTGTCAGTATAAACCAGGCCAGAGTTAATCCTGTTTGTTTGTGCACAGACCTTTAAGAATCTGTCCTCACCATCCCAACAGTCCACTTCATACGTTAGGGACGTATGCAGGGACGGACGCAGACTCCGGTTTCCCTAAAGAGCGCTCATTTGCAGACCGTCCATGCAGTCTTGGTACACTTCCTGTACTTTGCAACGCAAACGACAAGCAGCCTTTGCATAACTGGTGCTGTGTGAAAGTGCACAGAAGTCAGAATGGTTTGAATTTATAAAGTGAAAGCAACACAAGTGTTTTGTGCCTGGATGTAATTCTGCATTTTAATAAGTGAAATGAGACGAGAAGGATGTTTGTGCACAACTTTTTCACAGTTTAGAACCAGATCATGTGCTAAAATAAGCTTTAAGCTGCATTAAATCTTCTTTTATTTTCTATTACACTGCTGCATCTCTAAGTTCATGCATTCCTATGTATATAATATATATTTTTGTTTCTTGCACATCTTTCTTTTTTATCGTTTTTTAATGTGCAACTGAGCTACTGTGACCAAGCAATTTCCCTCGTGGATCAATATAGTTTATCTAAGTCTCTGCGAGGAATTATTTTCATATTTTCCGAATCTGCAGCTGCAAATTCCCAAAACTAATGACCCAGTTAAAGCCAGTTAATCTGACACTGACTCAGAAAAACACGAGCACGCTTCCAACAGATGTACACGTCGACACAATCGTTTATTGAAACGCTTCCATGCAACAGGACATAATCAGGACTGTCAGCAACAGAACATTCGTGCTCATCTTCAGGCGACAACTGCCCCAAAACAGCAACATCAGCAACATAAGGAATATAGATGATGACATTAGACACAGACAATAACGCGGAGACGCTCTGTGGATGCTGTGACTGCCGGGAGGATGTTTGTCTCCCTGCAGAGGTGAAAAGGAACCTGACGGGTCTCGGCGTCTCAGATGCACTTGAGCAGGTAGGAGTTGCAGTTGGCTCCTCTTCTGCAGTCGCAGAGCTTCCCGATGCGGGGTCCGAACTTCATGGCGCACCGGTCACCCATCCCGCACTGAGGAGACGAGGAGGACACTGAGATTCAGCCCAGAATTTGACACTCAAAAGACAAACCTTTATACTAATCAATCTAAATGTTTCTATAATCTGATTAGCTTAACAGAAAGAGAACAATAAATTAAATCTTCCTCCTTAGCTCAGTCTGGACCTGAAGTCAAACAGGATGATTTATTTTCACTGGAAAGCTTTTCACTCTCCTTCTTTCAGCTAATTGGAGCTGGGAAGAAATCTAAATCTGTAATTAAACAGAGCGAAATGCTGCTGTTGGCGTTTTCTTGTTATCTTTTAATTAGTGGCAGGTATCTCTGGCTAACGGCTCTAATTAAACAGCAGAGGAGTGATGTGCGCCCGGCGGAGTAATGACTCGGAGTCGTCCAACACGTAGCTAAATGACTCCCTCAGAGCTGCCTCGATAAATAAAGAGGCGAAGGAAGAAGAAATAATAATAAAAAGAAAGTCACCAGTGGGATGCTCCCTCTCTTCTCCGTGGAGTAAACTCGGCTGTGCATCCTGCCCAGCACCGCCTCCAGAGCCTCGATCTGCTCGGAGAAGGGTCACAAAAGAACAGGAAAGGCTTAAAAGAGAAAGTGGCACAAAACTCCACCCTGTGAAAGCATTTCACAGCTGCATTATTTGCTCCAAAGTTTCAGTGAAACTCAAAAAATACCAGGTCAGATATTTAAAAACTAAACTTTGTCACTTCGTGTTTGCATAGCTGCTTTGTGCACAGTCTACGAATTCTCCCAAATTTAGATTTACATATTTGCTGTGTTTGGAAGCTTTTTAATAAAATAATACTTTAACCCTTGTGTACCGTTGGGGATGAAAACAGCCACTTGGAGTAAATTATTGGTCTTAATTTGACCATAACTTTCACTCTTGCAGCAAATGGACTGATTTTTGCTGAGGAACCTCAATTTTGAAAATATGATCTCAAAATTTTCAATAGGCCCATAATACACTGTGGGCAAATTAACTACCCTTTCATATCGTTAGTGGCTGAAAAAAGCCACTAACTTTGACTGCCGTAAAAATATATCAGATACATTTTTTTTCAACTTTTTTTGTTTAAATCTGTTAATCGGCTTCAGCCCTGATCAAAACTGCCAAATATTTAAAAATAAATCAAAAGTTTAACCGTTTTAATGCCAATTTAGAAAATAAAGTCACTGATATGGGGAACATTACACACAAAATGACCTATTTTCAACTTTAAAAAAGATCAGAAACAGATTTTTTTTACCTGTTATCACAGTCTTGGATATGTCAAAAATCAGTAACATCATTGATTTTGAAGCATATTTAATTTTTGTGCAGCATCTGGTTTTCATTTAAGCCTCCTTTCATACCGTTAGTGGCTATTTTTGCCCCATTGACTCTATAACCATATTATTTGAATGCACGGGCATGACACTAAATAACAATGCATTTTACAATCTTGGTGATTCCAACTGTTCAGAAGGACTCAAATATAGCTGATTTATGCAAAAAAAGTTAAAAAGAATATTCATCTGATATATTTTTACAGCAGTTAAAAGTTAGTGGCTGTTTTCAGCCACTAACGGTTTGAAAGGGTAGTGTTTTCTAATGGTACACAAGTTTGTGCATGCACTGGCCGCACTGCAGAGGTTAAGAAATATCTCCTCATATATTGTATAAAACAACAAGAAACAAACAAAAAACAGTTTGAATTCATGCAAAAAAAAGTTTGTGCAACTTGTGCAAAGCATGCATGCAAATAAAAGAGTCAGCACACACACACACAACTCTCTGCAACTTTGCAAACATTCAGAGGGTGCTCAACGATTTTTTCCTGTTCCCTTCTGTGATGCACCCTTCTGTAAACATTTCCTGACTCCAAAGCAGCATCAGCATCGAACCCCCCTTCGCCCCAACATTCCTCACATTCCTCCACAAACCACCGCCACCACCCGGTCCCCTGATACTGACCAGGTCTCTGTCTGCGGCCGGCTCTGCTTTCTCCTCTCCAAAGTCCTCGGCGGAGACTTCCTGTGACGCCTGGCCGTGGCACAGGACGGACAGGAGGCCGACGAGCAGCAGTCCGCGGAGGGCGCCGGAGCTGTCCATGGTGCTGGTCCGGAGGGAGGAGGTGGAGTAAGAGGAGGTGGAGGAGGAAGCAGCAAGATGTAGCAGATCAGGGCAGGAGGAGCAGCGGAGGGTCGTAGCAGGTCCAGAGGAGATTCTCCTTGCACCCGCCCGACCTTCTCCTCTCTTATAGTGATTCTAAAGCCCCGCCCGAGAGCCTTTGACATGCAGGACGATGGGTGGATGGATGGATGGATGGATGGATGGATGGACGGATGGATGGATGGATGGATGGATGGACGGATGGATGGATGGACGGATGGATGGATGCGCGAATGCAACTCAATTCTTCATCTTTTTTCTTTCCGTTAAAGTTCAAACACCTACGTGGATCCATCACCCTGGTCACATGACTTCCTGTCAGATCAACGACAGGTGGAGTTTGGCCGATTTGAATTTATTTATTTAGCAGATTTTAGTCTTAGACATGTGCATCGGTGAAAAGGAACAGACTGGAGGACAGAATAACTACTCCTGCACAAAAAGGGGTAAATTACTGGAGGATTATGCAGGTTACACAGATGTTTTGGAGAGTTTCAGACATGTATGGCACAGCTTTGGACATTTTGTGTATTGCTCTATTTTTTTGTCTTGTTTTTGCACGTCAGGCTGCACACCAGTGAGCCTTAAATTGCTTAATTGATGCAATTTGGTCAATTTAGTTCTTTAAAATGTGCATAAATCCAAAACAATGTGTGAAACAGTAAAACAATTACTCGTGCACAAAAAGGAGCAACTTACTGGATCGTTATTAATGAGTGAATAAAGATATTTTAAGCTTAAACACTTGTGAAGCTTCTTCTTTTTATAGATCACATCTCATCATACACAGAGCATCACTGTGACCCATGACTGGCAGCTAAGAATAAACTATTAAACCACTGGGTCCCATGAATAAGACCCACTGACTGATCACTGCACCCTGATCACATATCTATAAAAACAAAGAGGAAATGTGGTCATTCTGTTTTATCTAGCATTCATATACACAACAGCCCTGCACCAAATCTTCTCGTCGTGAATGTTCTGTTAGTTTAAAATAACTCAGAGCTGTTGGTTCAACCGTGTTCTCATCTGAAAGTGACATAAGAGGTTTTTATTGCCACTGTCTGTTAGAAAAACAACAGAATACAGAACAACAAACATTCATCTTCCAGCTAGAAAGACGCTGGAGCTTGTGGTTTGACATACTACTGACATTTACCTTCACATTTTGGATGTAATTCTGCATTTTCATACTTGAAATGACACAAGAAGGATGTTTGTGCACAACTTTTTGCATTGAATCTTCTTTTATTTTCTATTATCCTGCTGCATCTTTACGTTCATGCATTTCTATGTATATAATATTTATTTTTCCATCTCTATTTCTTGCACATCTTTCTTTTTTATCGTTTTTTTATGTGCAGCTGAGCTACTGTGACCAAGCAGTTTCCCTCATGGATCAATAAAGTTTATCTAAGTCCATGAGTGGAATTATTTTCATATTTTCCTCCACAGCTGCAAATTCCCAAACTAATGACCCAGTTAAAGCCTCGTGAAGGTTCTGGTGCTCAGCGTTAGTGTAAAATAACTCAGAGAGCTGTTGGTTGAACCGTGTTCTCATTTGATGGTGACATAAGAGGTTTTTATTGCAACTTTCTGTTAGGAAAACAACAGAATACAGTACAACAAACATTCATGTTACAGCTAGGAAGATGCTGGAGCTCGTGATTTGAAGTACTATTGACATCTTCTTATTTATCTGACTTACTTTTACCATATCAACCCTCGTAGACCCTGAGGTCGTCTGGCACTGGCCTTTTAACCAAACCACAAGTTATATCGAAAACACACGGGCAGGCGGCCTTTAGTTATTATGGTCCCCGACTGTGGAACAGCCTGCTGGAGAACCTCAGGGCTGCAGAGACTGTTGATGTTTTTAAAAAGAGGCTCAAGACTCACCTTTTCAATCAGGCTTTTAACTGATTTCATTTGTTACCTTACCTTTTAATCAGATTTTTTATACGCTTTAACTACATGTCTTCATGTACAAGTTGAAAGCATTTTATCTATACTTTTCATTTTTACCCCATTTTAGTTTTAGTTTTCAGACCTTTTAGCCTTTTTTCAGCCGTTTTTAGTTCTT
Source organism: Planiliza haematocheilus (assembly GCA_005024645.1). NCBI lineage: Eukaryota > Metazoa > Chordata > Actinopteri > Mugiliformes > Mugilidae > Planiliza > Planiliza haematocheilus. The sequence continues at coordinate 326,719 of SRSE01000008.1, forward strand.
AGCAGACTTTTTATCATTTCTTTTTTATTTTTACTTTAATTATATGTTTTAACTACATGTTTAACTCTTTCATACCGTTAGTGGCTGAAAACAGCCACTAACTTTTAACTGCTGTAAAAATATATCACATGAATATTCTTTTCACATTTTTTGCATCAATCATCTAAATATGAGTCCTTCTGAACAGGGGGGATCACCAAGATTGTAAAATGCATTGTTATTTAGTGTCATGTCTGAGCATTCACATAATATGGTTATAATGAGAGTCAATGGGGAAAAAACAGCCACTAACGGTATTAAGTTTTAATGAAAATCAGATGCTGCACAATAATTAAATATGCTTCAAAATCAATGATGTTACTTATCTTTGACATATCCAAGACTGTGATAACAGGTTGAAAAAATCTGTTGCCGATCTTTTTTTATTTGGAAAATAAGTCATTTTGTGTGTAATTTTCCCCTGACTTTATTTTCTAAATTGGCATTAAAATGGTTAAGATTTTGATTTATTTCTTAATATTTAGTAGTTTTGATCAGGGCTGAAGCTGATTAACAGATTTAGGCAAAAGAAGTTGAAAAAAATATTTATCTGATATATTTTTACAGCAGTCAAAGTTAGTGGCTGTTTTCAGCCCAACTCGATTGTCGCAGTGTAAAGTGGAATCATGAGCGTCAGAGTTACAAAAATAGATGTTTATTCAGTTTATTCTTCAGGATTGAAGCCTGACGAACTTCTGCCGTCAAAGAGTGGCGTCTTCTATCTCAGTCCAGTTTAGCAGAAACCACAAAACAATTGTCCAGTTGAATCACCGCCTTTCCAAAGTGACCAATCCACACGTAGTGACTCAAACTGCCTTCCACTGTTTTACTATATTCATTATTATGTCAATGCAATTCTTACATGCCTCTATTTATGTCAGCTTTTGTATTTTAATACCTTCTGTCTTCTGTGAAGATGAGCCGAAGACAAATTTCCACCCTGGTGGACAATAACGTTTTATTCTATTGTATTATCCTGTGCTTTGTCGCACTGTTGAGCCGTGCCTGTATCCACTCCTCCTCACATGTGACTGATTGGAACAATTACGCCCACGAACAACACAAAGAGACTTGCTCTGCCGCCTCAAGGCCTGCGCCGGTGCAGATGGCGTTCAACAAACTGAGCAATCATGAATGCAGGGCCAAGCTATATGCATTTGTTTTCACTTGTATATCTAATGCACTTCATTTTATATTTATTTATTTATTCCAGTGCAGCATCCAGAAACTGAACCAAGCTTTTTATTTTCACTCTTCCTTAAAATCCTTCCCTGCAGCTTCTCCTCCAAACTCACGTCAAAGCAGGTTTTTGTTGTTTTTGTTGTTTTAATGGCTGATGGAAACCACCCGCCAGGTTGGGTTTTGTGGTCGGGGCGGAGCCAAGTGAAAACAGGAGCGATTTACCTTCTAAAAAGGCAAAACCAACACGAGTCAGCGTGAAGCCTGAGGACGGACGGAAGCGTTTTAGAATCTGACCTTTCTTAAAGTTTTACTCCTCACTCTTTCACAGCGTGCGTCACCCCCCGCCCGCCCGCCGCTTCACACGCCGAACAGCAGCTTGTCACAGACGAAGCCCACTCATTCAGTTTCTCCACTTTCTTTCTGTGACAAAGGAAAGCATCCTGCTGCGACCAAAAGCTTATTCCCGATACACATGTGAAAACAACACCGAGCAGCAGAGCCGGGCCCCGGACGCGCGGCCTGCAGCTCAGCAGATACACGGCTTTTCGTTTGTCCCGAGGAGTATTAATCCACGGAGCCGTTAACAGACTGAGCAGCTCATTTAAAGGTGCTTTGGCTCGTCCCGGCTTTGGAGAAGAGATAGGAGACGGACAGTGGTGTGATGTGTCCCTCGTTCAGAGCCTGAAGCAATTTAGACCGCAATAAAAAAACAAGTCAATAGCAGAAGAAAAGTGTCTCCTCTGCTGGATTCTGCTTGGTCAAAGCTTCTTTTTGTTGGCTGCAGTCTGTAATATTCAATAAAATGAATAATAATACAGATACTGTATACAGAGACTGATAAAATACTATTTACTATATAAACCACTAGTTTATGACACTAAGAAAGCTGTTGTTTAGGGTTAAAAGTGACGGATTCATGATTTAATTTCACATTTTACTTCTTCTCAATCAAAGCGGCAACTGCAATGATCCGCCACAACATTATGACATTGTGTATAATATTGTGCAGGTCTCCCCCGTGTCTCAGTTGCGACTCATGTCATGACCTGGATCGTAAGCCAGCGACCGACCCGTAAGAATGAAGAGTGGGAGTTTGTCTGTCAATGGGATCTTAAAGGTTTAGGGAGACTGGCCAGGTGACTTAATTTGCAGAGTAAAACTCCTCCTCTGGAAATTAAAACCACTGAGATTTCCTGTAGCTTTCAGCTGCTTCAAGTATAAATCTATCAGAGCTTGTGTTGATGTTTGTGCAGTTGTCTCTGGGGAAAACACCGTCACCTCATTGTTAGACTGAAAATTCAAAAACAACTGAAGTGTGAACGAAAAAAATCATTTGCCAAGAGGATAATAGCGGCGCTGTTGTCTCTACATGATGTGATAACACTGATTACAGTCTGCCTGTTTGACACCAACTCCATCATTCACCCCATCAATCAAACGGGATCCATATTATATGTCTCTTCTCATTTTTTCTCAGTGTTTTGATAAAATAAATAATGTGCTGGGTCACATAATGAGCTCAGTGTCCCTGTGCGCTGGTGTGTCACTAATCGTACTGCACCATTAAGGAAGAGGAGAACCTTATCGCTGCGTTCTGTAATTGGCGCCTCGGGGTAATTAAACCCTTCCATGCGTTGGACGCGACACGGCATCCTACCAAGAGCTTCACCTTTGACACACTGTGAGGTTCAGTCACCGTCGAAGGCAGCTTCCCCCGCGTTTTACTCTATTTCTACAAGTTCACAAATGAGACCACGCCTCTTGATATTCAAAGAAGTTTATTTTGACCATGGGGAAAGATATGAGATCGAACGGAAGGGTCGAGGGGAAGGAAAAGAGAACTGAGTAGTGACAGATAATGATCCTTGGACGACTGGACGTAGGAACCCAGGGAGAGAGATTCAGGGTGGGGGCATATCTCTGCAGGCATCGGCCCTTTGACCCCCCCTGGTTCCTGCAAAGAGATATACAGTATAGGCAGGTGCAGGTAACTGGGTGTTTGAGGCGTGGTCCTGTTCCTGAACCTCAGGTAAGATAAGATAAGATAAGATAAGATAAGATAAGATAAGATAAGATAAGATAAGATAAGATAAGATATACAGAAAACAGTGACAATTTCGCCAGGGAAAAAAAGTTACCAAAAAAACACAAAAACAGAAATTTTTGAAAAATATACACAAAAAAAATATACAAGAAATACAATACTCTGAAAAAATATAGAGAGAAAGAACTAGAAATATAAATACATTCTATATATACAGTGTGGTGGTGGAGTAAACTTTACAAATAAATAGTTGCTTAAACTTTGTTAGAGAGGTAGTCGTTTGTGCAAAAAAGCAGATTCATTTGTGCAGATAATTTAACTATTTAACAATCTACTTAAAAAACTGCCTTTAGACTAGGGCTGGGCAAAACGATTTTTTTTTAAACGATTAATCTAGCGATTATTTTTTCGATGCATCGATTAATCTAACGATTCATTTTTACATCCGATTCAATTTCGATTCGATTCGATTAACGATTATTTCCCTATTACTGTAATTCTAACAGCAATTTATATATGCCAATTTAGATATCTGAACGAAAAAAGAAACTTCATGTCTTAACATTACAATGTTTATTGCTCCAATCTCAAAATGACCATGTAAAACTCAGGAGTATATACGTACAAAATTATGCATTCTGATATCAGAGGTAGAATTCAATAAAAAATAAAAAAGGCCATCCAGAATGCTTTCTAAGAGCAATTGAAATTACAGTATACAATAACTAATTGTATATGGACACATTGTTTTTCCAACAAAAAAAAAAAAAACAGTGGCAGAGGTAGCCAACAGCAGTACACTTGGACCAACAAGGTTAAAACAAATAGGCCTTGCTTACTGCAAAAAGTGCAACTTCATTCCTCTATTATAACTATTATAACAAGAACTCATTGTGTCTGAACATATAGCTTAGTACAAAAAAGTGCATCTTGCTTCACAAACATAAACTTGTGCACTCTGCCACTTCCCTTTTCCCTGAAGAATGCTGTGTGTCTGTGATTTATTTATGTTGATTTTCCCACAAAAAGTGGCAGCCCTCCAGTATCCTGTGTGTATGTGTGTGTGTGTGTGTGTGTGTGTGTTTTGTGCGGTTGTAACTCTGGGGAGTCAGTCACGTCGCTGTTATTCACCGGCGCCGCCATCTTTGTTTTGGACTCGACGCACCGGCACGGATGATACGCGTCGACGTAATTTTTGCGTCGACGTAATCGATTACGTCGACGCATCGTCCCAGCCCTACTTTAGACAAATTGCTCTTTCTGTAGTAAGATCTGGAACAGCCATCCTCTCCATAAGGGAGTGTCAAACATTACAAACCTCAAGCAGTAGCTGAAATCAAACCAGTCTAGTAACCATTGACTTTCATCTTCTTAGTAATGTCCTGTCTCGTGACGTGCTCTTATTGTCATCTATTGTCCTGTCCTGTGTCTCATCATGTCCTGTGTCTCATCATGTCCTGTGTCTCATCATGTTTTTGTCTTACCTGCCCAGAGACTGGGGATGCTAATTAGCATTGTTGCTATAATCCGTCTTATTGACATCTGTTGCTGTCTGAATAGACGCCATGATGGATTAGAACCCAGAACCTTCCTCTGTGAGGTCGGTCAGATCAGCGCTAACCACCACGCCACTGTGCCGCCCTTTTCTCTTTTGAAATAGGGATCGTTAGCGGTGGCGGCTAGAAGAGCTGGTTCTTGATCTGTGCATGTCTTAGATCATGTTACCGCGGCAACTGAAACCCTTTAACATCTACTAAAGCCCTAGCGTCGGCTGCAAAGCTAATGGCAAACGACTAAACGGACTCTCTGAGCTTTTTAACGTCTTGTTTCAAGTTTATTTTCCACATTTTTCCAGTTTTTTATCATGTTTCTGTCTAACCATCCTCTTTCTAAAGCCAACAGGCGACTGTTTTATATAAAATAAGTCTCTTATAAGCCTGCCACTCACCCACCTGTTCAGGCCCAGACCGCAGAAATAGAGAGTTAGCGGTTAGCTGGCCGGCGGAACAACAGCGGAGGATGCAGAGCCGGATATTTCCCTCAGGAGCTGCACATGAAGAATATTGGATTTCACATTTATCTCGAAGACAGAAACACAAACTGTTTGCTGCTTTAGTCACTTTACAGGGTGATGATATGTCAGCGTCGTCTTTACGGCCAATTAAAATCATCCCAAGAGGTAAAAGAAATAAAAAGGAATATATTTGCTTCAGTTTCAGCCAATACAACCTTCGTGCGCAGTCCTAAATTAGTTTAAATTACTTTTATATTGAGCATTAAGTGGTAAAAACCTGCCTCAGACATTATATGATCATATTCAAAGCTGTGTAAATCAATATCAAGGCTTTGTGGAGTAGAATAATTGACAGAAAGAGTTGCTAGTGGAGCAAATTTTCCGTAGCGGAGGATTAAATTAACAGTAATCAAGCAGAGATTTGTTGTTTTATTCAATATTTGCAGACTGACTGGTTTTCCCTCATCGGGTAGGAGGGCGTGATTGTGCCGTTACCACGAGTCTACAGCTCATTATGGGATTTACCAAACCCCTAATCAACCATAAGTGTGTTAAAGTAATACAGTCAGGACCGGGGGGCGACGGCAGGGAGCATCAGTCACACCGGCCCGTTTTATCACAGGGAGGGGTTAAAGGTTAACAGCTGAGCCTCCGGGACGTTTCCTCCCGGCGCTCTCTATACGCCGCCTTTATCCGTCTCTCTTCACATCAATGAGGCTGTAAACGTAATGTAACGTCCCGACCAGTGATTGCTCCATACATCTCTGGTCTCCAGGGAGACGTAAAAACACAATGATCAATATCCAGGTTAAACATGACCAGAGGAAAATCCTTCTTTTTAGTTATTTGGATGTGAATAGACGTCTTTATTTTAACCCACCCAGTCTGATTCATGTAGGATGGTGACGTTTTGGAGCCATGATTTGTGTTTTATGACCTTTTTCATGTGTAAAAATATTGTGATGCTCTTTAGAAACATATTTTAACCAGACAACCACCGTGGCCACATGGTCTGACAGTCGACTGTTTTTCTGCAGCTGTACAGACACAAACACTGTCTTCATCATGTGGAAGGAAAAATAAATAAGTGTTTATTTGTTTTACGCTTCAGATAAGCGGGAACTACATTTTAATCACATGTAACATCTAGTTTACCTGGACGGGAAACATCAGCCTGCTGTCAGCTACTTAAACACGTCTCTCTCTCTCTCTCTGCTGTTGTTTGCACAAACACAAGAGGCTTTCATGGGTCTGTCGACAGCACAGCGAAAGAGGAAGAGCCACTCTGACGAAAGACCGGAGAGAGTCTTCATTTACAAAACGAGATGTTTTAAAATCGACAGCAGGGAAGCAACCCAGCTGAGCGGACGACGGTGCTGAAAACGGCAGAGGAGGAGGATTAAATGTGAGATTTATTCCAAAATCTGAATCAGATATTAAAATGAAGTACTGTAACTTACAAAAGGAGAAAGAACCAATGAAAAGTTGAATTGGAACCAGTGACAGGAGGAGATTCAAACATTTATTGATGCTATACCTTACTTGACCTGCAGGTAAAGCTGCAAAACTTAGCGAACATTAGCATCAGCATCAGTTTCCATCATTTTTTTTAACCTTTTAACTTTATCTTTATCTTTTGACTAAGCATTTAACATATCCTTGTATTTGTTAGCAATGACACTCCTTGATGGCAGCAGTCATCCCCAGCAGGATGCAGCTATTGCACCTACTATCATCCTGGTATATATAATGTATATTCGTCCATCTCTATTTCTTGTACATGTGTTCATATACTAGAATGCACATTTGTACAATTTGTACATTTTGCTTTGACTATTTTATTTATATTAATAGTTTTATTTACTTATTTTATTTTTATTTAAACTTCCTTTTATCCGTGGTTCTTCAGTGTTACTGCTACTGTGACCAAGCAATCTACTTGTGGATGAAAAAAGTTTATTTAAGTCTAAGTCTAATGAAGAACATCTCAAGGTGTTGACCTGGCCTCCAAATTCACTAGATCCCAAACTGATCAAGTATCTGTGGGATGATCCACAGAGGCCCCTCCCCTCAAAGACCCCCCCCCCACAGGACACCCTCAGAAGGTCCATGTCCATTCTCTGATGAGTCACCACCAGGGAGACCTGCACAATAATAGGGAGGTGGTCATAATGTTACAGCAGATCGGTGTATATACTGTAGCTAACATTCTCTCTATTTTTAAGGTCAGGCTTGATCAACCTTATAGTTGCACCAAACACATGTTCTACACTTTCTTTTCTCTGGCACACAGCTCCTGCCCTCTAATTTCCTATCTAGTACTAGTCATGCAATTCTGTGTTATTACTCTACAGAATGTTCAGGCCGGATTTTTGTAAAACGTCTTGAGACAATTTGTATTGTTATTGACGCTATATAAATAAAGCTGAATTGAATTAACACAAGGTAAATGACGCATCTTGCCTCGTTACGCACTCGCGGCTGTAGGATCTTCTTTGCTTCCGTGACTTCCATTAAGTGCACTCCATCACACTCTTGTAGGCAAAAAATTGTTTTCGGATATATCAATCCATTGAATTATTTGTAAAACAAAAGCACAAAGCGGTAAAACAACAAAATAAGACTTCCTGTGCTTCACACCTGAATCAGTTAGTGGGCACCTTAAATATGCTTCCACTATCCCCCACAGTGCCACTCAGGTCTATAGTGAAAACGGCTCCTCCAGTAAATATGCACAGATCAGTTTACTCAATAGCAATCGTTTAAGAGATTAAAAGGATGGAGGACAAAAAAAAAAAAACAAGCATGTTTTGCCTTGATTTAAGATATTTCATCTGAGTTAAATTTCAAATTTAATGCGATACACCAGTCTTTTAGAACTTAAGATGCCACCAGGATGAGTCCTTCATTTTATCTTTGAAATAATTCAGTTACACTCAGGAGAAGTGCTCCTATAAACAGTGTAATCAGTGCAGTAACTAAGTGGACTGCTGAGGAGCTTCTCAACTTTTTCATCAGGTTAACGTTTGTTTCAGTTGGACCTCAGTGGCCTGGAAGCAACAGGAAACAAACACTAACGTAAAAGCAAATTACGCTAATGTTGTTTGTTCAACAGGGTGAAGTGTTTCTGCAGAATAAATAGTCTCCTTCAGTTCATCTCTTCTTCTAAACATGAGAATTAATCAGCTGCTCGTGTAACAGGTGAATTAAACACTGAACTTTAAACAATGTTTATCTTCACATCAAGGCTCCAGACATTCTTCCATTCAGGTCCTGTGAGCTGTAAAGCTTATGAAAAGGATCCATCACGCATATCTGTGGGCGAAATGCAAAATTGGGTTTTGTATTTTTAATATGACTGGTTTGAGTGCCGAGCTAACACGGCGACATAAATGGAAATCCATTAGGTGTAATTCAAATATAACTCAAGGCGACGAACCTTCATTTTCATTTTTTTGGATCTCAGCAAACACATTTTGGTTGATTGCGTTTTATGGATGGACGCGCACTACATCAGAGCAGTGAACAAGAGTGGAAATGCAATTACTCCGCGATCCAGAGAGCACTGCTCGGATTGCAAATAATTTTATTGGGGTGCCAATAACCTGCAGGGGAGGAGAACACAATCTCCGCCTGCCACCAACATCACGGCGCACGCCAGACGCTAATGAGATTCCTCCCGACTAGATTAGTTGAGAGACTAAAATAAGAGACACGGGAGATATGGTCGTCTGGACTCGCTGCGGAGGGATCATGAAGTCAGCATTTATTCTTTAAAGGGTCAGTTCACCCATATTACTAAATAAAAACATACCGTATTACTGCTTACATGGTCACAGTCTCAGTCATGATGGTGTCTTTGGTTGCAGATAGATTTATGTCTCCACCTGAGAGCAACAGAGAATTTATTTAGTGAAGCTCCTTCATTTAAAAAACATCAGCCACATCATCTACAAACCCCTCAGAACGACCTTTACCAAAGACATGATCAATACAAACTGAGACAGCAACTTTACACAGATGCAGATGCATAAAACATACACTCTAAATGGGTTTTTATGATTTTCAAAGTGAAACAGATGTGTGCATTTATTTATTTCCAGTATCTGCTGTGACCTCCTTCTAGCTAAATGTTTCTGGTGAGTGACGAACAGTCGTCCACAGCAGCTTGGTTCCTCAGAACAGAACCACTTCAGTTCTGAGATGTTGGTGGGTTTCCTCACATCAACTGCTGCTTCAGGTCCAACAACAACATTTCTCTTGGATTAAGGTCAGGACTTTGACTTGGCCGTTCCTAAACATTCATCTTCTTTAACCGTTCTCTTGTAGAACCACTTCTTGTGTTCTTGGTTCTCCTTGTCTTGCTGCATGACCCAGTTTCTCTTCACATTCAGCTCATGGACAGATGTCCTGACATTTTCTTTTAGAGTTCATTGGTCCATCAATGAGGACAAGAACGTCCTGGTCCAGATGCAGCAGAACAGGCCCAAACCAGGACATTAGCTTCACCCCCATGTTTGATGGAGGGATGAGGTTCTGATGCTTCATCTCATTTAAACCAAACTATTCTACTTTGGTCTCATCTGTCCACTAAACATTGTCCCAGTAGTCTTTTGTCTTGTCCACATGATGTTGATCAAACTGCAGACGGGGGAAGAAATGTTCTTTTTTTGAGACCAGTGGCAATGTGAGAGAGGCCTTTAGCTGCTTGGAAGAAGTTACCCTGGGTTCCTTTGGGACCTCTCAGACTATTTCCTAAACATTCATCTTGTTCTTCTTTAACAGGTTCCCTTGTAGAACAAATAAAGTTCTTGGACTTGTTGTGTCACTGCATGGCCCAGTTTCTCTTAAACTCAAGCTTAAGCTCACGGGCAGATGTCCTGGTGCAGATGCAGCAAAACAGGCAAGAACATTATTGATTTTGATTAATGGACGGGATGAGGTTCTGATACTGGTGTGTTTTTGTCTCCAAACATGATGTCTTACTTTGAGTTTAAGAGTCTCAGGGCTTGTGGGATGAAAGTGTTACAGAGCCTGATTGTCCTGCTCCAGAGGATATGAAACATCTTCCCAGAGTCTACAGCAGGCAGGACAGTCTATGGTGGGGGTGTCTGGGGTCTTTAATGATATTGTGTTGCTCTGGACATGGCCCCTACGGTCCTGAAGTGGTGAAAAAATGAAGTGAGAGTTAGGTTTACTGTATTTCTTTGACAAGTTCTCAAAAGTGGTAATGTTAAAAGCGCTATGTTAAAAGCTCTGTTTCCCAGTAGACCCTACCAACGTTACAGACACGATCACATCCTCAGCTCAACCAGAGAAAAGAACCAACCTCACGCACACATGGGTTAATCTTTAATCTGGACTGGACTTCCTGTTTCTAATGACACTTGATGATGTAAAATGGTCTAAGCTCTTGGGGAATGTTCGCTCTTCCTCGCTATGTGCTCAGCATTCTTTGCTCCAAGTTAAAGTTGTCTCTAAATCTCACAAGTTGACCCTATATGTGATATATATCAGTCTACCAATGCAGCATTAGTCCAAATGATGTGTCCTAACTATGAGAGGTATTTTAAGGCCGCTTGTTGACGATCTCTATCGAGCTCTCACAGATAAAATCGACCCGGATCCACTTAACTCGTTGTCCGGGACGATCCCTGATGGGATGTGGCCGCCCGTGGGAGCTTGTCGCTGTCACGACCCTTCTGGTAAGGATGAGGGTGGTCGGGGGGAAAGAGTGCTCTTCACAAGTGACGTGTTGTGTTCAGGGACTAGGCCAAACTGTTTGTTATCTGCAACCCTCAGGAACTTGGTGCTTTTGACAGATTCCACAGCTGTGCTATTGACTGGGCTGACAGATGGCTGTTAATCTATAGAGTACAAGGATGTAGCTTCACAAAAGACACACTGCTCTTGGAGTCTTCACATAAAAAAATGAAAATATTTAAAAATAAATCTGATGGATGCTGCAGGCACTACATCGCCAAAAGTATTCACTCATCTGCTTTTACATGCATGAACCTAACTGACATCCCATTCTTAATCCATAGGGTTTAATATGACGTCCGTCCACCCTTTGCAGCTATAACAGCTTCAGCTCTTCTGGGAAGGCTTTCCACAAGGTTTAGGTGTTTATGGGAATTTTTGACCAGAAGCAGAGTTGTGAGATCAAACACAGATGTTGGACAAAAAGGTTTGGCTGCCAGTCTTCGCTCTAATTCATCCCAAAGGCTTTCTATCAGGTTTAGGTCAGGACTCCACAACAAACTTGTTCATCCATGTCTTTATGGACCTTGCTTTGTGCTCTGGTGCTCAGTCATGTTGCAACATTAAGGGTCCATCCCCAAACTGTTCCCACAAAGTCGGAAACATGGAATTGTCCAAAAGCTCTTGGTTTGTTGGCGCATTCAGAGTTCCTTTCAGTGGAGCTAAGGGGTCAAGTCTAGCTCCTGTTAAAAACAACCTCACGCCATAATCCCACCATCCACCAAACTTCACACTTGGCTCGGTGCAGCCAGATAAGTACCGTTCTCCTGGCAACCATCTAACCCAGATTGGTCCATCAGATTACCAGATGGAGAAACGTGATTCATCACTCCAGAGAACACGACTCCACTGCTCTAGAGTCCAGTGGCGACGTGTTTAACACCACTGCATCCAATGCTTTGCATTGTACTTGGTGATATATCGCTTGGACGCAGCTGCTCGGCCATGGAAACCCAATCCATGAAGCTCTCTATAATGTTCTTGAGCTAATCAGAAGGCCACGTGAAGTTTGGAGGTCTGTAGTGATTGACTCTGCAGAGAGTTGCCTCTGTGCACCATGCACCTCCGCATCCACTGACCCATCGCTGTCATTTTACGTGGCCTGACACTTCGTTGCTGAGTTGCTGTCATTCCCAGTTGCTTCCACTTTCTTATAATGCCACTGACAGTTGACTGTGGAGCATTGAGTAGGGAGAAAACTTCACAGTGGACTTGTTGCACAGTTGACATCAGTGGCGGCTGCTGGTCTTCAAACAGGGGAAGCCCAGGGCGGGGTCTGAAGGTAATACCACGCCTGGAACTGACTGCTGCGTTAAAAACATGGAAAACATAGGAACAATGGAATACAGTTTTTTAGGTTACCGAAATGCCAGCCACAGCAGAAAGCCTCGCAACTTTCCAAAGACTTGGCTTTTAAATTCCTGCATCGTATTTACAATATCCATATACGTGCAGGTAGGTAAATGGTCCGAGTTTCCGTGCCGTTCCGCTGCAGGGAGCTCAGTTCAGACCCCGCCCAGTTTGGGCAGGGTCTGAACTGGGCTTCCCCTGTTTGAAGACCAGCAGCCGCCACTGGTTGACATCCTATCACAGTACCACGCTGGAAGCTCCTGAGAGAGACCCATTCTTAAATGTTTGTAGAAGCAGCCTGCATGCCTAGGTGATTGATTTTACACACCTGTAGCCATGGAGGTGATAGGAACACCTGAATTTAATTATGTGGCTGTTTGAGTGAATACTTTTGGCAATATAGTCTACTGACAAAAATAATTCCCTGCCGGTGTGTGAAATCACTCTCTGACTTTAACAGAGAGAGTGGTCTTCATTCCATGCACTCCTCTACGTTATGTTGACAGTGCCACCATGCTGTGCAGCTCAGTTTATTGAGCAAACCTGTCAGTGATGACGCAGGATGACGCTGTTTAATCCAGAGGAAGTGACTTTTGGAAAAGGTTTTTGCTCAGTTTGAAGTTTGAAGGGCTGTGCAGAGAGAAGTCACGGCGACTTCCTTTATTTCTGAACAGATGTTTCAGATTTATCACGTACCTCCTGATGAAGTAGAACTACTAGAGAGAACTAGGATTAGCGGCCGACTAACAACAAGAACTTGCATACACCGATCAGCCATAACATGTCTGTCGACTGTCTAATAACATATAGCTGTAAATCTTAATTGGCCCAGTTGTGTAGATGTTGTTTTGCTCTTCTAATGATTAACCTAATGTTTTATGAACGTTCAGGAAAGGAAGCATCTGTGCAGCGTGCAAAACGTTATTGGTTTATATCAATTATGCATGAGCAGCTATCAATACAAGCACCTAAAGGCTTGTGTTTAAAATACACAGAAGGTATAATATCACACCAATCAGCCACAACATTATGACCACTGACAGAAGAAGTAAATAATGTTTAAACCATCTTGTGACAGTTCATTGTTCTGCTGGGAAACTTCTGGACCTGGCTTCATTCATTGGTGTGGATGTTACTTAGACATGTAGCACCCACCTAGACCAGACCAGGCACCCCCACCCCATAGCAATGACACTAACTGATCGTACTGAGCAGGTTAATCTAAAGTTGAATTCCCTTCTTTTAGTTCAGATTTGACTCTGAACATCTGAGCACATTTTCCTGCACCGACACTTTGATTCTTGTAGAAGAAAACAGGAGTAGATTTAGACATTTTCCAAAGCAAAACACCTTCGTGCAGCTCTCTCTGTCTTTTCAGTCTTTATCTGTAAAAGTAAAACCAATGAAGTGATAGAAGTAGAACCTGGCCTCCAGCAACCGTTCCCCACCACCAGCAGATGATGCTGTTTCTTCACAAATGTTTCCCAGCAGGTTTTCTCTTCCCTCGTCAGACGCTGACTGTCGCCGGTGGAGTCGGGTGAAAGCGGGACAGGGAAGCAGCAGGAATCTGGAGGCAGCCTGTGAAATCATCATCATGCATCAGGGGGCCTTGTTGTGTTGCTCAAACACTTCAGCGGGTGATTTCACTAATTAGCTGCGACTCTCTGTTTGAACACTCGCTCGGTGTCTGTTTTGAGTGAAACCTGCAGATTCTCAGCGGTCTCTGGCTCCAGCCGCTGTGTTTTATTCTGGGATCTGAGTCAGTGGTTAACAGCCTGTACTTCAGCTTCCTTTACTTGAGTGTTTCCATTGTTAGAGACTTTTTGCTGGTCGTCATCGCCTGCGAGGTCCAAGGCTTTTATTTGTCACACAAATTAATACTTATGCAGAATACTTTCTCACTCCAGCTTCTGAAATATGAACGTTTAGGTTTTCACAGGTATTCATTTATTTATTTTTGGCCTGTGTGATATTGCACTGCGGCATCACAGGGGAAGCATTACTGTTCTTTTGTGTTTTCTTCACGTTAACTTTTCTAATTAGCATTTATTTTCATCTAAAGAGCCCACAGCCTCCCCTTAAACCAATTTCAGACTCTAAGTGTTTGAATCTTAATAATTATTAAAAAATAAAAAAAAACTGCTTCATTGTTCTGGAAGTTTAGATTCTGGCTTTGACTGAGAATACTGATTGATGATAATACAGAATAAAACACACATGTTGTGCAACGAGATTTTGTTTTCATCTCTGCGTGACGCTCAGTAGAAACAGTAAATATAAAGTCAGAAGGGAATGTAATATAAATGTGAATATAAATGTGGCTGTGTCACATCCGGCTCTGCGGCACCCGGTCATGTTTATCGGTTCCCGTTTTATTTAAGTCACTAACTGTCCATCATGTCAGATGTCTTCACTTCCCCCTGTGTGGTTGCTGTACCTGATTGTTTGCAGTGACGTGTCTCACCTCCGCCTCATTGCTCCCCTTTGTATTTGTTTGATCTTTGTGTTTCCTTCCTCTCCCTAAGCCGGTTGGTCGCTGTGCTCCATGCAAAAAAGAAAATACGCCAATAGATGTCCTTTCTAGCTCTGTGGGTGCTGACGTCTCTGGCTGAAGGAGCTTCCTAAAGCCCCAACTGTCTCATACAGGAGGGTGAGAGGGGTTCTTCTTGATGTTGGACTGTTTAGCCAACATCGTCCTCTCCCTTCACCTGCTCCACTGAGTCCAGAGGACAGTCCAGGATGGAGCTGGCCCCCTTTATCAGTTTGCCCCGTCTCTTTTTGTCCCTTTCCATGACTCCACCACTGCGTAGAAGGTTGTTGATGCAACTACAGTGTCACAAATAGTCCTGAGTAGTGTCCTGCACACCCCAAAGGACCTCAGTGTCCTCAGCCGGTGAAGGCGACTTCCTGTATAGGACATTCATTTTGTCCAACCAGTCCAGTTTCTTGTCTGAGAAGGTTCTCAGTCAGCCAGGTCATGGTATATCCAAAAAGTTTCAAAAAAAGTCAACTGGACTTTTAGATTTTTAGAGAACGTTTCACCACTCATCTGAGTAGCTTCTTCAGTTCTGAAACGTCTTCTCTAAAAATCTACAAGTCCAGTTGTTGTTGTTTTTTAAAGTTTTGGAAGTCCAGTTTCTTGTTCAGTTGAACGCCCAGGTGTTTATATCCAATGTCTAATCTCTGGATGTTCACCAGTGTGGTTTGTGTTGCCTTGCTTTGAAAGTCAATCACCATCTCCTTTGTGTTGGTGGCATTGACGTGAAGGTGACTGCGTTTACACCAGTCAACAAAGTCCTCGACCCCCTTCCTGTGTTCAACGATGGCTTTACTTCTGGATGAGGCATCTTGTCTGTGTTGTAACGGAAGCCCGAAGTGTAGATGGATTAGAGCACAGGTCTCAAACTGATCCGTCAAAGAGCCGCTGTGGCTGCAGGTTTTCATTCCAACCATGCAGCAGCTCACCTGACTTGGCTCAATCAATCAACTGAGCTGCCTTCACGCAGTCATTTCAGGCGTCCTCTTGCTTGATTGGAACAAAAACTTGCCAGTCACACCCACTGCATGGATGCTGCATGGTTGGAATGAAAACCTGCAGCCACAGCGACCCTTTCACGGATCAGTTTGAGACCCCTGGATTAGAGGAATGGGCGGAGTACTGTCCCTTGTGGAGCTCCTGTGCTGCAAAGGACCTCGTCAGACCCACATCTGTCTCTGGTGTGCCTATTTTTTGGACTTTGTCCTCGCCTACTTGTGGAAGTAAAGACTTTCTATCCACCACTTGAGTTCTGAGTCGTGTACTTGCATCCTCAGTTTCACCAGCTCCAAGTTACAGACTGTGTAGTAGAAAATATGGCTGTGGACTATACAGTTATATGTAGAGTGATGTGTAAGTTGCTATCTAGTATACACAGGATAATACTTCCTGTTTTACTATTAATAATTAAATCCACTGGAAAAAAAAGAAAGAAAAGAAAGTACCAACTATGGATCCGTGGAGAAGTGATGTTCTGACTTTTTAATGACGTTTAAAAGAAAAACAAACTTTGAGCATCTCCACATTCTGTGATGACGTGCGTGTAATATTACATAAAGCTCCTTAAACAGACTCTGCTGTGAGTTGTCACTCGTTCCCGAGACAGGAAATAACTTCTGAACATTTTTGGAAATATCACAAAATGAGTACAATTTGGAGGCGACGCGGGAAGTTTTCACAGTGTGTCATTTAAATGTGTAATAAATAAATAAATAAATGCCAGAGTGACGCTTCCTGCATCGTCCCATGATTGTGCCGGTAGTTAAGTCACAGAAAGAGAAAAGTGCAGCCATAAATATGTTTTCTTTAGAAGTAAGGGAATCGTTAAAACGTCGTCTAGCTGCTTTGACATTTTCTAATGTCAGAGGTAAATTAATCATCGCTCCTTCCTGCAGCCTGAACAGAGGCTGAATGATTATGAAACGTGTTTTATAAGAGCTGCTTCTTTCTTTCCTCGCTCCCGTGTTTCTTCACATGACGCTCTCATGTTGCTCGGGGAGCGGCGGTCTGACATGAGTGATGTCCTGTCTGAGGACAGCAGGAGATTAAAGCTGCTCACCACTGACCTTTGGGCCCGGAGTGATTTCCCTAACTGAGACATTATTCTAGTTTGACTGTCACACGGGGAGACATTACTTTGGTCCGGCAGCAAAGATTGAAAACCTGGGTGACTAATGTGAGTCATTACAACAACTCCAATAACAGCTGCTCCACGCAATTAATTATTTAGGAACTCTAATTAGTTTTGGGTGTTTGTTGGACGCCATCTTTGTTTTAAAGATTTTTTTAATGAAAAGGAAGTGTTTGTTTTTAGTGAATTTTGTGATTTATAAACTTCAGTCTCGTTCTTCCGGTAGAGAAAGAGACTTCCCTGGAGTTTGGAGCTAGAGTTTCTTTGTGAAATATAAATAATCTGGTCAAAACGAACAGTGAGTCAGGTTCCATTGACTTTCATCAACTTTAGCAGCAGCAGAAATAAACATTTTTATCTCCAGTTTTGGTCTTCATAGCTGATAGTTAATGCTTAGGACATCAACTGTTCAGAAGTTATAACGTAACGCAACAGCTCATATAACTGATCTGAGATCGACTGCTTCTGTCTTCACTGAACGGTGTAAAGCCTCTACTGCAGGACATCGACGCCGTTATCTACGCACGTAGCCTACGCTAGATTTTTGTTTCACTAAACTGTTAATCACTTTGTAATATTCATCTGAAAAGTTGTATAGGAGATTCTTGTTGTTCTTCTTCTTTTTCTTCTCCTTCTTCTTACAGTTCTTGTTTGTGTTGTTGTTGTTCTTC
The DNA here is from genome assembly GCA_005024645.1 of Planiliza haematocheilus. Classification (NCBI taxonomy): domain Eukaryota; kingdom Metazoa; phylum Chordata; class Actinopteri; order Mugiliformes; family Mugilidae; genus Planiliza; species Planiliza haematocheilus. Next base: position 344,449 of record SRSE01000008.1, read on the forward strand.
TTCTTCTTCTTTTCCTTTTTCTTCTTCCTGTTCTTCTTCTTGTTTGTGTAGTTGTTATTGGTCATCTTCTTGTCTTCATCCTCCTCATCCTCCATCTAATTCTTCTTTCTCTTCATCTAATTCTTCTTCTTCTACTTGTTATCGTTGTCGACCGTTGTGCACCATTCTGGGAATGAGACGCCAGATTTAAAACTACACACAGACACATTAACTTGATGTCTGTCAGCTCCATCAGCATCTGCAAAGGCTCAAATGTAACAAACGCTCTTTTAGATTTAGATTTATTTCCACGGCAAAGCTTAAAGTCCTGTATGAGATTCAGCTGGACATATCCAGATACAAGAAGACAAGCCGGATACTCCTTCCTGTTGTTCCTGCTGGGCTACATTTGACTGCATGTTTGGTCACATCTAGATGCAGAAGTTTGCTCCTGTTTGGCCACAGTTGAAAATATCCTGAGCTTTTAAATGATGTATTAACTGAAAGTAAAACGGACCACCTCCTCCCGTCTAACCGGTCAGAGTCCAGGAATCATCTTGTTCAGCTTGATTAACATGATTTGTATGAACTAGATTTGCAGGATGACGATGCAGGTAAATCAAGTATTTCCCCTCAAACATGTTCTCTGGTCTGTGTAGAGAGACATCAGTCACCTCTAGCACGTTTATGCAGCAGGAGTGTGCAGAATAAACCAAAATAAAAAGCGTTTTATTGGCACTGGTGCTCTAGTTTTTATGAGAGGACTTTATGAGGTCTTTATGGCTGCAACGTTTAGCTTGTTTCCACGCAGTTTGATTACAGTCACGTCATATATCACACGGCTCGTCCAGCAAACCCTGATGTTTTATATAGGAAATATGGATAACATTCGACTTCTGAGATCAGCGAATCGGAAAGTAAGTGACTGTTGTGCTCTAGTTTTCACCGAAACATGGCTAAACAACAACATTCCGGACTCGGCGATACAGCTGGAGCAGCTAACATGCTACCGATCCGACAGGGCTCTCGTAGACGGAGGGAAGTCACGCGGTGGCGGTGTTTGTGTTTACATCCGGGATGCGTGGTGCCGAGATGCCACTGTAGTCTACAAACACTGCTCACCTCTGGCAGAGTTCATGATCGTGAAATGTCGCCCTTATTACCTGCCTAGGGAGATAAGTTCGATCCTGCTGGTCGCCACTTATATTCCCCCAACCAACAACAACAGCAGCAGAAGCGCGGCGCTGAACGAACTGTACCAAGCCATCAGTGAACAACAGACAGCACAACCAGACGGTTTCATCATTCTTGCTGGAGATTTCAACCATGCTGACCTCAAAACTGTTCTCCCAAGGTTTCATCAACACATCAATTTTCCAACAAGAGGAGATAGTACCCTGGACTTAGTCTACACTCAGCACAAAGGGGCATACAAAGCCACCCCCCTCCCCCACATTGGCGCCTCTGATCACCTCACCATTATGCTAATTCCGGCATACAGGCCGAGAGTAAAAGTCACCAAACCTGTTCTGAAAGAAGTAAGAGTGTGGCCAGAGGAGGCAACTTCTGCTCTGCAAGACTGTTTTGAGACAACTGACTGGGAAATGTTTAAGGAAGCAGCCACCTACAACAACCTCATAGATGTTGAAGAGTACACAGACACTGTGACCTCCTACATCAGCAAGTGCATCGACGACGTGACCCACATCAGGAGCATCACCACTCGAGCTAACCGGAAGCCATGGCTAACAGGAGACGTCCACAGGCTGCTGAAGATCAGAGACAAGGCCTTCAGAGCTGGGGATGAATCAGCCCTCAGAACAGCGAGAGCCAACCTGTCCCGCGGCATCAGGAAAGCGAAACGAGACTACACAACCAAGATAACCTCCCACTTCAAGGACAGCAAGAATGCACAGAGCCTATGGCAGGGCATCCAGGCCATCACGGATTACAAACCTGCACCACGAAGCTGCGAGAGCGACACCACTCTGCTCAACAACCTGAACAGATTCTTCGCACGCTTTGAGGAACAAAACACCACCCGTCCGCAGAAGACACCACCACCTCCGCACGACCAGCCTCTGTGCCTGTCTGCTGCCAGTGTGAAGAGGACACTCTCCACCATCAACACCCGAAAAGCAACAGGTCCAGACAACATCCCTGGCAGAGTACTGAAAGACTGTGCAGAGGAGCTGAAAGATGTCTTCGCAGACATCTTTAACACCTCCCTGAGGCAAGCCATTGTGCCATCAGGCTTCAAAGCTGCCACCATTATACCTGTCCCGAAGAAATCATCCCCATCCTGCTTCAATGACTACCGTCCTGTGGCACTGACACCCATCATCATGAAGTGCTTTGAACGACTGGTCTTGTCACACATCAAATCCACCTTGCCCCCCAGCCTGGACCCGTACCAGTTTGCATACAGAGCAAAACGATCCACAGACGACGCAATTTGCTCTGCCCTCCACCCAGCGCTCACCCACCTGGACAAGAAAGACTCATATGTGAGAATGCTGTTCATTGACTTCAGCTCGGCATTCAACACCATAATACCACAACAACTCATCTGTAAACTGGACAATCTGGGCCTCAGCACCTCCCTCTGCAACTGGCTGCTGGATTTCCTCAGCCAGAGGCCTCAAGCGGTGCGTGTTGGCAACAACATCTCTAGCAGCATCACCCTGAGTACAGGGGCCCCACAAGGCTGTGTGCTCAGTCCCCTCCTCTTCACCCTGCTGACACATGACTGCAAAACAACCTACAGCTCCAACCACCTCGTGAAGTTTGCAGACGACACAACGCTGGTGGGCCTCATCACCAACGGCAACGAGACTCACTACAGGAAAGAGGTGGAGCTTCTGACCGGATGGTGCAAAGAAAACAACCTCGTGCTAAACATCAGCAAGACCAAGGAGATTGTTGTCAGCTTCCAGAGAGGCCACACCCAACAGCCCCCACTGAACATCGACGGTACTGCAGTGGAGAGGGTGAGCAGCACCAAGTTCCTGGGGGTGCACATCAGCGATGACCTCTCCTGGACCACCAACACTGCATCACTGGCCAAGAAAGCACAGCAGCGTCTCTACTTCCTACGCAAACTGAAGCGGGCATGCGCCCCACCACCCATCATGACAACGTTCTACAGAGGAACCATTGAGAGCATCCTTACCAGCTGCATCACAGTATGGGGCGGGAGCTGCACTGACTACAACAGGAAGGCTCTACAACGCATCGTGAGAACAGCTGAGAGGATAATCGGTGTATCACTCCCCACCCTCCAAGACCTGTACACCACCCACCTCACCCGCAAAGCCATCACAATCGTCAATGACGCAAGTCACCCTGCACACAGTCTGTTCAGCCTCCTGCCCTCTGGAAAGAGGTACAGGAGTCTCTGCTCCCGCACCACCAGACTCACCAACAGCTTCATCCACCAGGCTGTGAGACTGCTGAACTCCCTCCCCTCCACACCCTCAGCCCCAGCCGGAAGGAACACCAGGCTGGGGAGGAGTCTAGTTACTCTGGACCTGCACAACAACTGAGACTCTTGAATTTGCAAATTGCACACAACTGCTGCTAACTTCTATATTTATACTATATTTATATTATTTTTGCACTGGCCATTTCTATTACCTGTTGAAATTGCACACGTATGCTGCAAACTCTTATACCCATAGTATTTGCACTGGCCACTACTCTACTCTACTCTCCATGTACTGCCAATTGACTATTTCTGCACCTTTACAACAACAACTACCTCTAAATGCACACAGCTGGAACACTCAGCCTTGTCTTGTCTTGTCTTGTCATGTCATACTTGTTTGTGAATCTGCACTTTACTGTTGTTCGTGGTTCATGTATACGCATGGGATGGGGTGAAACGTAATTTCGATTCCTTTGTATGTCAAGTATATGCGAAGAAATTGACAATAAAGCTGACTTTGACTTTGACTTTGACTTTAAAAGCTCTCTCAAACCTCTCTAACATGATGAATGACGCCTCTCGAGTTCACTGAGAGCAGAAACAACGGACCAGAGAGACGTTCAGGAGGAGGGAAGAAGTAGAAAAGTGAACTTAGTGTTTCCATTATCTGAATTCAGACGTGAGTGTCAGCACATTTTACCAGTGTCCCGAGCTGAGATTACAGCTGAAGAGGAGCGCTTGTGTCATGTAAAAGTATATCAGCTCTCTTCAAACATAGCTGAGGCTCTCCTCTCAGGGGACTCTGTACCTCCTCTCACCAGTAACACGCGCCCTGATTGTCAGGATTCATTTGACATTTCGGTTATTATCCAGGAAACATCTGCTACTCGTCGTTCTGGACACAAAGCCGATGTCGATACACTATTTGCATATAGAGTAAATATCAGATCCCTGCTGACCAGCACTGGCATTAGCTCTGAAGACAAATGAATATCCTTTGGATTTCAGTCAGAATGTGAGTCAATGCCGATGTTCAGAGCCAATAATTGAGAGATGGGAGGTAAAATGACAGCGTGTAGCGATGCAGGAGACCTCAGTTGATGCTCTGTGGATCATCCCACAGACACTTGTGAATGTGGAGGCCAGGTCAACACCTTGTGCTGTTCTTCTTCCTAAAGTGTTTTTGTGGCTGCATCCTGCTGGGGATGGCTGCTGCCATCAAGGAGTGTCATTGCTATGGGGTGGGGGTGCCTGGTCTTGTCTAGGTGGGTGCTACATGTCTAAGTAACATCCACACCAATGAATGAAGCCAGGTCCAGAAGTTTCCCAGCAGAACATTGAACTGTCACAAGATGGTTTAAATGTTATTTACTTCTCAGTGGTCATAATGTTGTGGTATAAATGCCTCTGAAAGTTTCTGACAATCCAAGAGGTACAGGGAGTTTCTAGTTCATGCCATTTTTGTCGTTTTGTTTTGGTCGACGATTCAGCTCAGCAACACGAGGCTGCATTAGTCATGAGCGATGTACCTACAGATTACACGACAAGCTGAAACAAACACGATAAGAGTTTGATTTGCTGCAGTCAGCTGATTACTGTATGTACAACAGGATCAGGCATTTCCAGTACGCCCTGGCATATCATGCTAAAAGCCGCTCTGCAATCTCTGCACTGCTGAGCAAAGTCGAGGTTTAGGAGTGACCAGTAGGACAGTCCAGTAGGAGCATATGTGAGCATGGAGGCCTACAAAGCTGCTGCAGCTCCACCAGGCCCATCAGAAGGAATGATGATTATCATAAAGACTTACATACTCTGCAAGAAGTGAGAAGTTTGTTCTTGCTCTTAGGACAGCCCTCATTTAGGAGTTCTTGCAGCTTGTACACACCGAGAACTTCTTTCGTGTGTGGTGTAAATGGTCAGAAACTGCACTGGTTAATGTGGGAAAAATGGAAATGATCTGTGTGTGGATGCACGCTGAAAGAACGGTATGATCTGATGGACACAACGTCCCAAAATAAGAATCGTCTATCTCCATGAACAAATGTCTTGCTTCTTCTGCCGTAAGTAAGAAGCTTAAGAAGCTCGTGGAAGGCCACCTGACTCAGTGGGAGTGCCATGAGTGACATAAAAGCTTAAATAAATCCTTCTGTTCTTCTGACATTTCACATTCTTATAATAAAGTCGTGACCTATAAGAGAGGAAATGATCACCAGGATTTAATGTCAGGAACTGGAGGAACAAACAGACGTGTATGTGAACGTTAGCTTCATCCTGAACTCTTAAACAGAGTGAAAATCAAGTCTTAAACAGAGGAGATGGAACCAAACCCCATGTTTATTCACTGGTAATGATTCACCGGTGCATACCTGCACACACGCTGATAACAGACGGTGCCAGACCTTTGGTTTGACACAGATTTCACCGTCTCTCTGCAGATTAAGCCGCTGGTGTTAATGAGAAAACGCTGCTCCTCTTCTACCGAGCGCATCGCTCAGGCATTAAAGCCTGATTTGTAGACGCCGCATCACCAGACAGGCCCAGAAGATCATCCAGACATCCGGTCAGATTACCAGCTCAGACAGAGTCCTCAAGTGAACGCTACCGTGGCTTTAAGTGTGCCCCCGCTGTCCGGTCGAAGCTTTAAACAACGAGCTAGCCGCAGTTATGTCACAAGGTTTTTAATTATTGTTTATTTTTGACTTGATGAGAAATGTCTTTGTTCTTTCGAGGTCGCTAAGATGAAGTTCCTTCGGGGGGCTGTCACTTGAGCGCGCCTTTACGTGGGCGGCTGCTCAGATTACTCCTTAAAGAATCACTTCACAACCTTTTGGTCGCTCAGATATTTATGAACATAAAACATTCAGTTTCAGTTTGAGATTTCTTCCGTCTCTCAGTGTCTCTTCGGGTATTTATTCCCAAATTGCTGTGGAGATGAAATTAACCTTAAAAGGTTTTATTTTTTTCTCCTCTGCAGCCTCTGACCTGTCACACCAGGAGCTCCACGGCTTTGGATTTTGTTCCAAAGCTGTAAAATCAGCAGGATCTGAAATTCAAATTAAGAACGCCGAAATGCTGAGTGACTCACACGACTCGTTTTCATGTGTAAATGTTAGCATCATTATTCAGGCAGGGAAAATAAAGTGGGAAAAACATGTCAGATGGAATTAATGAATCCTGAGCAGCTAAAACAAACAAAAAGAAAAAAGAGGCAAGAAGCTGTTGATGCAGCCATTTCTAATTTGCTTTTTTATCTGCCTCTGTTTAAGTTCCCTCCCAGAGCAACAGGTTTCCATAACATTATGACCACCTTCCGAATATTGTGCAGGTTGGGTGTTGTTGAGATACTTGATCAGTTTGGGATCTAGTGAATGTGGAGGCCAGGTCAACACCTTGTGCTGTTCTTCTTCCTAAAGTGTTTTTGTGGCTGCATCCTGCTGGGGATGGCTGCTGCCATCAAGGAGTGTCATTGCTATGGGGTGGGGGTGCCTGGTCTGGTCTAGGTGGGTGCTACATGCCCAGCACAACACTGTTAATTGTCACAAGACAATTGTTTTAAAGTTATTCACTTCTCCTGTCAGTGGTCATTATGTTTCGGCTGATCACTCAGGGTAGGGTGCAGGGTATTTATCCTTTATGAAAACTGAAACGAGCTGCTGGAAAATGGCTTGAGGGTTGAATCTATGCACAGTAAAGGCAAAGCTACATTAAAATTAATGATAAATTTGTAATGTGTGAATAAAATGCATGTTTATTGTCTAAATCACTCACTGGATAAGTCCTGAGCTCCGTGTTTCAAACCCTTTTAGCTGCAAATACCCTGCTGTGCAGCATATAAGTGATGCAAACTACAACATGTTTTATTTAGTAGTATTATGGTTAAAATGCTGCAGTCTTATCATATATTAATCTCTTTATATCACAGAATGTATTAGAAATTCAAGGTTTTTCAAGGCCTTCCTTCACACAATCAGTCTCTCTTTGTTAAAATTAATCCCAAATGGAGACTTTCAGTCTTCACCGTGTCCTGAGCTTCTCTTCCTGTGACCTCTCTTGTCACTTTCAGCTGCCCAGTTAAGGCTGAGAGAATCCTGAAATAGTTCAGACATTATTGATTGTTTTGGGCTTTTGTTTTGTCCTCCATCTTCAGCAACTTTGTATCTACTTTTCAACAATGGTAGAAACTTCAGATTGTTATTGATTTAAGACCTCGACGCTGCAGAGATTACATGATTCATCTGTTTGTTACGTAACATGACACCTGAGTTTTAAACCGGCGAGCTGTGTTGTGACAAGGAAGCGTTGGTACACAGGAAACAACTCTGTTTAACTACTGCATTATTTCACGTTATGTCAAGAAGCAGAAGTTGAGTAAAGAGAAACAGTTCATCATGACTTTAAGACACCAAGGTTTTTAACACATTTCCAAGTTTCTTCTTTTCCCAAGAAGATCAAGAGTTTCCTCCGCTGCAAAATAGACATCAATTAGATCAATCAGACCACATCTCAACTTTGTCCTAACGTGTAAAGATGTGAGCTTTTTGATGTCTGCTTCACACCAGGAGGAACTGCGGAGGAGCCGTGATGGTGTTTGGGGGGTTTGACACCGCTGAGCAAGTATTCAGAATTCATGTTTGAAGAATTTAAAAGTTAAACCAAAATTGCCTCGTTGTTTCGTTGTTTATCACACACATTGATTTTAATGTCTTCAGTTTGTACTGCACTGTAGGGAATAGTAATATTATTATTATGACCTAGAGCCAAACCGTAGTTTGGGAAATTAGGAAATGATCAAATAAGCAGTAACGCTGTGGAAAGCAAGCAGAATCTGAAGTGTGGTTGTGATTAATAATTTGATACTGTGGCGGTCAGAAATACACCCTATAGAGTTTAAGCTGAAGAAATCAATAAAGAACATGATGAAGAACAATAAAGCAAGCAAAAAGCCTTAAAGTATCGCCAGAGAGTTCTTTACATTCACTGTCGATGGTAACAGAGAAACCACAAGATCGAACAGTAATTAGAGCTAGAGAAATATCCCTCCCACGTACATTTACAACAGATTAACAGGGGTTATCTGTGGAAATGTTTCTACAAGAGCCCAGAACAGACAAACCAAACCCTGGCTCTGGAGAGAGTGAAACAGTCAATATTCAGTTGGTTGCATTCTACAATTTCGCCACTAGATGTCACAAACTTCTTCACACTGGTCCTTTAAGTATTTGAAAGTTCCGTTTTGATCATGACACTATCAAACTGTCACCAGCTGGAGACTTTGACGTTATTCTGTTAACAGAATTATTGTTGATTCATATTTTTATGTATGAAGATGTATACAGGTGAAAATTAATGCAACAATACAAATCATATTAATGTGAATGTTGATTTGTTTCAGAGAAAGAAACAATGTTTTATTGTTCAATAAGCTCTGTCAAAGAACATAGTATCTGTCTCTTCATGTGTCTCTGCGTTTGTAGAAAACAAACACACACATGTAGAGAAGCTGCAGAGATGAGGGGAAACTCTTATCATTGCTGCACCAGAGCGTTTCTCTACTCTGCAATTACATAAGGAAGTAATCAAATAAGCAGCAGCGCTGTGGAAAGCAAGCAGAACCTGAAGTGCGTACATAATAATAATAAAAGAAAAAGTACACTGTAGACATCAGTAATACACCCTTTAGGGTCTAAGCTGCCAAAACAGATAAAGAGGAGGATGAAGAACAATAAAGCAAGCAAAAACAAATGAGTTCAGCCTCAAAGTATTTGCCAGAGAGTTCTCTACGTTTTTAAAAATCGAACAGAGTAATAAGAACTAGAAAAATATTCCTCAAAGGTACATTTAAAACTTATTAAAGGGGCTTAACTTTGGAAAATGCTTCCACAAAAGCCCAGAAGAGACAAACCAAACCTTGGCTCTGGAGAGAGTGAAACAGTCAATATTCAGTTGGCTGCATTCTACAACTTCACCACTAGATGTCACAAACTTCTTCACACTGGTCCTTTAAGTATTTTGAAAGTTTAATTTTGACTGTGACACTTTCAAACTGTCACTGGCTGAAGACTTTGACGTCAGATTTATTGTTGATTCATAGTGTTCTGTTTGAAGATGTATACAAGTAAAAAAATCCTATAAACATTGATTTATTTGTGTTCAGTGTGATCTGTTAAAGAGCATATCTGTTTCTTCATGTGCCTCTGCATTTGTAGAAAACACACACACACATGCAGAGAAGCTGCAGAGATGAGGGAAATTCTTATCATTGCTGCAAAAAAAAAGAAAGAAAAAACTGTCACCAGTGTTCCTCTACTCTGCAATTACAGAACGGAGAACAGTGTGCATTATTTAAGGACAAATGTACGCCGTGTAGGCAGACAGAAGCAGAAAGGTCCCGAACCCACAACCCTTAATTACCTCACAGTGACGCACAAGAGCGAATCTGAGGGATGCTGGGGCTGACAGAGTGAACTTGTCCAAGTGTATGTTATTTACCGATCCAGTGAACTCAGAGCTGCGCCTTTGTCCTCTGGGTTCAAAAGGAAAGGGTGGAGTAAGGTGCTTTTTTTCCCCTCATGAATAGCTTATTATTCATACACTGTCATTATTATTCCCTTCTGCTTTGATATTCTGCTCTTTAATATTCTTTTCTCCAAGTTCATAAAAGTTGAAGAATTAATCCCAGGGAGGGAAGATCAAAGCTGCTCCATCGTCCCTTGAAACGTTCCCCCGACATGACAGACAGTTTAAAACGGACTTCTGCAGCCCACGCTACAAACATCCTGTGTCTTCTGGTGCAGCGCTCAGGCTTTTGAGGGACTTAGCATTATGGCTTAATGGTGGGAACAGACAGGATTTTGCATTAATCACCTCGTCCACCCACGTAGCTTTGCAACAGATGCTTTCTCCCTTTACGTGTTAATGATACGGATTAAATAAGGCGACTTTAAAGACGGTGCATGAGAATAAAAATAAAATATGGATCTGACAGAGCAAGTGAGGGGATTCATTGTGACGGGAGGCAATCAGCTGCTGCTTGAGTGCAACAAGGGGCTAGCGGGTGGGAAGGGGGGTGGGCAAACTAGTTAAGAGCAAATAAAGACGTTTGTCAGGGCATCAAAAACTGACATTTTATTTTAGGACGTCCACCACTTCTCGCCCTAGGACGTTAGGAACCCTGAGTGTTCACCCAATCAGGTCTAATTGGGCGAACGTTGTCACCATTCAAGTTTATTGATACAGAAAATTGAAAAGCCGCTGCCTGTCCGTCAGATGATTATGACCGCGGTGTGAACCGAGGAGCCTGCCTCCCGCAGCGTTAAAGACACCTTGTCACGTCTGAACGCGCCGCTGATTGACTCTCCAAGGCTCCTCCAGGATGCTCCAATTTATCTGCAATCACCGTCAACATCAGAAGTGGCACTGGAGCGTCTTCGGGAAGTGATGCATGTAATCAATAGAGACACATGCTCATAACTGACTGCAAGGCTTGCTGTTGTGTAATGAACTAATCTTCAGTAGTTTAACGGGTTGGTGCCAAGTTTTGGAGAAATCCTCTGGAGATGTTTCTGCCTTCTGTCAGGACTGGATAATTATCAAAGAAGTCAACGTAATGTCTCTGTCTTTGATTAAAAAAGTGGAAACAATCAGGAGTTTTGTTTCAGATGTAGAGGTGGTGATAATGTGATCAACTAACTCTTGATGTTCTGGTTTCTCTCTGGTTCTTGGAATAAATCCATTCTCTCTGAGCATGTCTGCTCCACGTGGAGGAAACATCAGGTGAGGAACAGAAACATGGAGGTAGAAGAACAAGATGAACCAAGATGGAATCCATGTGGAGAGAGATAATGGAGACGTGGAGACATCTTGGTTCATCTTCTTCTGCTCTAGACATTCAGGGTTGGAGATAACGTTGGAGAAAAGTTCTTCTTTAATCAAGAAAGTTCTCTAGTGATATCTGATCAGATCATTTATCGTCTGTGTGAAGGGTTAAATCCATCATCTATCTATCTAATCTATCGCACGTTATGATTTCTCTATTTTCATTGATGGAAATATTCACTGTAGCAGCTTTAATGTGGACGCTCTCCAAACGTTGACAGCACAGCATCTGTTTTACTGCTCAGAAGAAACTGATGAACACAAATAATGATCTTAACGTAGCCTGATGTAGCTGGACTCAGTTCTTATCAGAACGCAAGTCTCGTTGTCGAGGGGTTTACGGGTTAATGGAGCAGAAAGCGCTGCAGAGACGGCAGGTTTTCCAGACTTGACAAGACCATGAATACAGATGGGTGACAAGTAGCTAAACGTGATAAGACAAAACTTCATCCATGAGACAAGTATACAGACAAGTATGAGAGCAGAGGGGAAGGCAGGGCTATATATAGACACAGGACAGAGGAGTGACGAGACACAGGTGAAACTGATCAGGGTGGAGCACACCAGGAGAAACCAATGAACCAATCAAAGGGGAAAACGAGGAGGAACATCAACAGGAAACCAAGAACTTAACAAAATACAACAGGAAACACAAAACCACGTTTTCAAATAAATACAACTGGATGATTCTACAACCAATCAGCATTTAGCATTTACAAACTGTTAAGGAAGTCAACTCCAAAGAGGCTCAGATTGCTGATATGACTACTGTTACTCTTCTGTCAACATAAACCACATTAAGCCCCGCCCCCCAAACGATCTGATTGGCCCGGCAGATCATTGCAGGAGCATAATCAGCTCCCAACAGAGAGCTCCAGCTTCCAGAATAACCTTGACCAGTAAAGAGACTTTTTAATCGTATCTAAAACACGCCCTGCAGTCCTAGAGCAATATCTAAATATTTTACTCCATTATTTTATTCATGTTACAGTATTTATTAGCATTTTATGATCTAATAGTACTTGATCAATCTGCATGTAACCTGAAACAACCTGCAGAGGCAGATTAATGGTAATTTAATTATTCTAACGCCCTTCTAATTAGTGATGAAAAGTTCACTTCATGAGTTTAAAATGTGGCCAAAACTACAAGACTTCAGGTGGATGAAGGAGGACGGTCCCATGAGAGCGTCCCTGCAGATGGCAGCTACATCGATGACTCACTCAGTCATGAAATTAGATGTGACAGCCAGCGACGGAGTCAAACTCCCAGAGCCGCGTTACGCTTTAAAAACACGACTTCATATCCCTTTTTGTTTGACACCAGTACAGTAATGACGCTCATTAATCATGGTCCTATTTCGCGCAGATGATTTGCGAGGCTCGAGATGAAGTAATTAGTGATGAGTCACCGCTGGATTTAACACTCGACCCCGATGGTTCTTCTTCACGGCTGCTACGCCAACTGATGACCAATCAAAAACCAGCGCCGGGGTAACATATCGACGTGACAGAGGGCCAGGGATGTACGGCAGAGCTCTGACGTGATCCTTAACGCTTCCTTCCTCCTTGGATCTCGTATTTGAGGTGTTTTTTCTTTTTTTTTTCCGGGATGTTCTTTGCTAACAAGACAGCTCAGCGGCAGTCGTAATGGTGTGTGTGTAATTAAGGCTGGGGCTCTGGAGATAGATGCCTCACTGAATGGAGGACCCACCCTCCACCGGTCTGCCCTCTCGTTTCTGTTCTGCTCTCTGCCCCTGCCCTTGACATTAAAATCCCAATTTACCCAAAACACGAGAAGGGAAAACAGACGTGGAGGGAAAGCGTTCACTCCTCCAGGATGAAAATGAGGACGAGATGTCATGACAGAAAATAATTACTCAATCTGGATCATTCTATGAGGAGGACCTGAATGGATAGAAAGATCTCATTATGCCAGCGTCGCTCATGGCTTTCACAGCTTTTTTAATGTGCAGGCCAAAAGCAAAGAAAGCTATTTTCAGCTACGACAACTTGACCTTTTGAAAATATGAGGCCAAGATAAGACACAGGAAATGGGTGGAAGGTCATAGGAGACCACGCATTAGACAGAAACCGAGACACTGCGAGCCCAGCGCTTTATTATTTTTTATTTTAAACATGAGAGGAGCACAACGGCAACTAATGCACCAACTGACAGACGCACAGTCCTTGGCTGGATGCTTCTAGCTACTGCAGATAGATAGCTCATTATCTATTAATGAACTGGTGCCAATTAATGAACTGTGGTGTAATAAATTGTTCAGAGAAAAGAGTGTGGGAAGAGAAAAGTTTTAATGTTCCAAGGAGTCATAGAACAAAACAAAACAAAACTTCCCAACTCGCGAAAACGAAACTTTACGAGTTGGACGTCGAACACAAGATGCTAACGTGAATAATTATGCTGGTCTGCTTTATACCCCGAGTAGAGTTTATCTCAATTCAGACAGAAAAATAAGCACATAACTGCGATCAGCCACAACATTATGACCACTAATAGGAGAAGTGAACAACATTTAAAGCATCTTGTGACAGTTCATTGTTCTGCTGGTAAACTTCTGGACCTGGCTTCATTCATTGGTGTAGATGTTACTTAGACATGTAGCACCCACCTAGACCAGACCAGACACCCCCACCCCATAGCAATGACACTCCTTGATGGCAGCAGCCATCCCCAGCAGGATGCAGCCACAAAAACACTTTAGGAAGAAGAACAGCACAAGGTGTTGACCTGGCCTCCACATTCACTAGATCCCAAACTGATCAAGTATCTGTGGGATGGTCCACAGAGGCCCCTCCCACAGGACACCCTCAGAAGACCCATGTCCATTCTCTGAAGAGTCACCACAAGGGAGACCCTGCACATAATGTTATGCCTGATCGGTGTCCTGGATGTGGATGTTTCATGCTGATCCGTCACATAGTTGTTGGGATGCACCTAAAAATGTGTCAGACGTCAGCTTCCTGGTGACACCAGAAGAAGAAACAGTCATCACGTCCCTCTGAATGTCTGCACAAAATGTCCCGCATGTCCACCCACTGGTTGGTCAAATATTTCACACAGCGGAGCAACAGGCTGCCTTTAGTTTGACAGAGTCAGTCCAGCAGGTGTCCAGGTGCTTTAAGAACAAAAGTCCTCTGTGTGAATTTCTCAGCTGCTGTGTACTTTCAGGACTTACACCTTTTCAGTATGTCCACACTTCTCTTATTGATGTTTCAACTGCTTCTGTTTTGCTGTTAACAGTGAATTCTCACCATCAGCAGAGCAACAGGTGGGCTGTACCTGCTGCTGGAAGGTAACAGAAACAGAGTCTGCTCCACTGTCAGGGAATCGTTGTTTTAACAAACCATGAGGCATTATTTTACAAAGTAAATAAAGATGTTTTCATTGTCGATGTTAAACTTCTTCCTTGTGGTTTTGATATTGACTCATTAAAATCAAGTTTAATCTTCATTAATCACGTCACAGTTGTAATTATCCATGTCATTAACACTGCGCTCTGCTCTACCTCCACTAGTTACAAACAAACATTAGATCACACACTGCACCCAACTCTCACGATCCTACCAGGGCCGCCTCACGTAGCGGTTGTCAGTGGCGACTGTCAGTCATCATGACAGGGGTCGCTTTAAATGAATATTTTCCATCATTGACCGTTTTTTTTTAAATGCGACGGAAATATCTGAAGGCCATCCCTCATTTTGTCAGATTGCAATTCACACCCCTGACCACTTGGTGGCGAGTGACCAAAGTTGAACATTCATCAACATTATTTTAACTACCTAAAATGACAGAAACCATCCTTAAAAAAAACATTATTTGATGTGTATTTTAGTGTTTTAGTTTGGCCTAAGTCCCGCCCACTAATATGGAGGGGGTGGAGCTTATGACCTATACTGCAGCCAGCCACCAGGGGGAGCTCTATTTGTTTCAGCTTCACTTTAAAGGAGCAGTGCCGTCGTCCATATTTCTATACAGTCTATGGTCCAAACACATGCATGTTGAGTAAATCGGAAACTTTTGAAAGTTTTTTCAACTGTATTTCGTTGTTTTTCACCGGATAATGACAATAAAACTTCTTATTCTCTTAAAAACGCATCTCCAGGGTGTTTTTTTCTTTATTTTTCTTTATGTGCATGCTATTTTCCTCAACGTGTGATAAAGGTGTTTTTCTGATGACTGTTGAAGGTCTGCTACCTGATGGGTCACGGCTTTAGATTGTTTTGCTTGAAAGAACAAAGAAGAAGAAAAAATCCAACCCAAATCTTTTTGTTTAAGACGTACAAATCAATATTTTACATTTACTGACTCACTGGTCACTGTTCTTTCATTTCTAGATATCTTAAACTATTTTGCATAGCATTGAAAGAGATTTTCACAAACTTTCTCATCTTTCACGTGGCTTTGCTTTTGTGCAGCTCTTCTCTGTCGTCACACTTTTAAAATCCAATCACTTTCAGCCGTGACGGTGTCCTCGGAGCTGAATCTTCTGTCATGTTTTAGATCTCCCTCACACGTGGACCAATCTCCTTGAGTGGTCTCGGGAGGTTCGTTGCATGTGAAACCAGAGAGGACGCTGGAAATGGTGGGTATTTAATTGGAAAATTGATTTTTCTTTTTTAAACACAGCCCTGATCATCGGTTCCTCTCAGCTCTACGGAGCATTGCTTTGGTTTTACAGACACAAGCTGTTCTGGTTTTCTCTCACCACTTTTAGCTGAGCTCGTCTTGAGCTGCAAACTTGTGATGAATCCTCTGTGAGGTGAGAGACGAGCATTTGCTGAAGGGAGTTGGTGGAAACCAAAGCAGAGTTTAAAGTTTAATGTACTTTCCAAAAGTCAACAGGTGTGTGCTCTGCTTCTCCTGGACATATAAACTAGATGTTGATAATAAAGAGTCGGCGCTTGTTGACTAACGGCTGATAAATTATAGCATCTGTTTGTCTTGAGCTATAGTGTTGACTCAGATTATTGTCGTGCGTGAGAGTCCACATTGTGCAGGTGAATCAAGGCAAATGACAGGAGAGAGGAGCCAGCTCCTGCAGAACCGAGAGCCTGCGGCCGTCGGGCAGCGCGGGCGCAAAAAACTAATGAACCCGCGCTTGTGAATGAAATCGCCCGCTTGTTATGAATGAAACGTTAAATTGGCGTCTCACTCATTAAAACTGGGGCAGGGAGAGAGAGAGACGTGAGTCATGCAGCCTCGGGCACAATCAAAGCTTCCTGCTCCTCCACCTCCGTCTCCGCTGATGGACTCAAATCAATGCGAGCGACCTGGCGTCGAGGCAAACCACAGGATTAACCGCACAAAAGGAGCAACAGCTGCTGTCATTTGTCCGTCCAGGTTTTTTGTGTAAACACTCGTCCTTTAAGCATTGTTGCAGCGGTTGCGTAAGAGACGAAAATGATGTGAGATTGTGGCTGCAGGCTATGATCACGTTGGGCGCGTTAAACACAGAGTGGACGAGCAGCTGATCCTATTTTTATGTCCCTCTCTATAAAACATAAAGTTCAGCTCAGAACTGAAAGTGGAATGTTTGATTATCCCTGACTCATGTTCTCGTTTGTGTCGTCCTGCTAAAAGCATCACGTAGCCCTGATCTAAGATTCAAAGCAAGCATTCCTCTAATTTACAGGTTAATTATGATCATAAGAGTTAAGCTGCACAGACACAAACAATAAAACCAACTGTGTGCCATTTAACACCGTGCACCGTGCAGTTTGATCACATCTCAGAGCTCATCCTGACCTCTGGGTCACGACTATTTCCAAACAAAGACGTAATAAGACATTTGGTTTCACCGAGTAAAGTCGAGCCGGTTAGGAAGCAGCTCTGTTTGCTTCGTGAACGTCTAACAGCATAAAGAAGCGACTGAGTCACCAAGTTTAAATGCAGGAGAGGCAGCAAATGTCATTCAGAGGTAATAATAGAAAAGTAATACACTGCAAGATACTGCTGATCTACGTGGAATACTAAATGTGCTCTCTGGCTCTCTTGGAGACTGAGACACATCATTGCTGCTTGTTTAAAGTTAAAGGGGAATTAGTGTTTTTCACAACCTGGACCTTACTTCTGACATAAAATCTGATTGTTTACTCACCCATATAACTTTGAAATTTGAGTCATTAGGAAGATATTTAGATCCAGTGGAGTGCCACGCATATCTATATAGTGGGAGTGAATGGGGCACCGAAACGCAACCTCTAAATGATGCATTATCTGCCACGAAACTCTTTAATTTCACCAATATTTTGTTATGATACTAGCGCTATACCCTGTTGAGTCCAGATTTAATTGTTATCTATTCGCAGACGTGCAGCGCTTTGTTGTTCTTTGGCCAGCTGTTCCTCTCTCTGCCTCCACATCCTCTTTTCAACAAGCTCCTCATCCGTATACTCTAGCTCAAAACAATAAGGACGTCCATCATAAACAAAGTCGTCATCCACAGGCTCAGAATCGAGAAAATATTCAGCCATGTTGCAAAAAACTAGCAAATTACAGGTAAACAAGGTGACGGTCGTGGGTCAGTGCGGCGCTCAAAGATGACATCATCCAGGTCAAAGGTTAGTAGGTGAATCTACAGACCCCAGATGATGATAACAGGTAACCCAGGACTCAACAAACAACAGCATGCACAACAAAATATTGGTGAAATTAATACGTTTTGCGGCAGATAATGCGTCATTTAGAGGCTGCGTTTCGGTGCCCCATTCACTCCCATTATATAGATACTTACGAATCCAAATATCTCCCGAATGACAACAAATTACGCGAAAATTACGTGGGTGAGTAAACGATCCTATTTTATGCCACAATATGTTCCATCTTATAAAGACCAGTACTTTCCCTCTAAACTCATAACCTCGTGTAACTGCACAGTGTTTGATTGAATTTATGATCTAATGACACGTTTTGCAGACGCAGACGCCACAAGTTAATCAGCAAATCCTTTAAATGCTCATCAGCCTCCAAAGAAATTACCAGCATCAGTGTAGAGCTCTCCACTCTTCATCCAAGTAACGAGGAACTTACTTTACTCTCCCAGTAACGAGCCCACGCTGACCCTGCTGCTGCTCCTCTTGTTGTTGATGATTATTTATTTTATTTATTTATTTATTTTATTTTTTTGAGGCATATTTTGCCCAGCAACTTTTACGGGATGACTCACCCAAGGCAGCTGTTACGCATGACAAAAAGAAAAAAAAATCAAAGGATAAGGTGGGGCGAGCAGATGGCACTAGTCAGATAAATAGGTGTTTGGGCGCCGGGGAGAGACTATTTGAGACCAGGGGAACAAGGGGACCACATGCTTTCGCGCACTGGGACAATGCAGAACTCGAGGATGCTCAGCGGGACGCTTCTCTGCGCTCTGGTGCTGTTCTCCAGCGCCGCCGGAGCCGAAGTGCTGGACACCGAGTCCGAGGAGGAGCTGAGCCCCAGAGCACTGCGGGACTTCTACCCCAAAGGTCCGAACCTGACCAGTGAGAAGCAGCTGGTAAGGCTTTTATTGTTCATTTTTAATCTGCAACCAAAAAGAAGACGAAACTTTACTGATTTTCGACATTTTCTTGTTTTTGTTTTGCGCATTTCTTCACTGGAATTTCAGTTTTATTGAGCCAAATGAAACACATGCTTTCAGATTTTCATTATAACTTGTTTTTTGGTGCAATTAATAACTTAATTGTCACTTTTTTTCATTATTTTTTCTTATTTTAGATAATTATCAGTTTTACGCATGGATATATTTTGCAAATAAATGTTCTTATCTCATATTTTATATATTTTATCCAAAATAATCTCATTTGTTACAGTATTTTTTGCATTTTATTAATCCATATCATAATTAATAAATGCGCACGTTTGCTGCTGGAAAACAAACGCATCTCACGCACATTTTCGCTTCCTGGCAGCTTGGAGCTCTCCAAGAAGTTCTTGAAAAGCTGCAGGCTAAGCGGCTGCCTTTATGGGAGAAGAAATTTGGCCAAGTCCCCACGGTAAAGCAGGATGCATGTTTTAAACAGTTACACCGCAGATGCATGCATCAGAAGGTGGAATTGATCCTTTTCTTTCTTTCTTTCTTTCTTTCTTTTTGTTCACGCCTCTCTCAGTGTGATGTCGGGGAGCAGTGCGCCGTGAGGAAAGGCGCTCGGATCGGAAAGATGTGCGACTGTCCCCGGGGAGCTTTCTGCAACTTCTTCCTGCTGAAGTGCTTATGAGCCTGAATGTAGCGCTGAGATGGGATGAAGAAGAGGAGAGGGGGGGAGGAAAAACTCGCTCTATTCCTTTGTAATTACTGTCATATTTTTATGATACAGCTGAGGAGCAGATGGGGTGACTGCCTAAAGAGGAGGAGAAAGAACTGCAAACACATAGATCCATGATACATATATATATATATATATACATATATACAGTCTGTGAGGACATGATGATGATGATGAACCATGAAGCTCCTGTAAATATTCAGAACCTCTTTGTGTCAGCTGAACCACAGGATCATTGTTGTGATGAGTTACAAACACACACTGCACAATAAAATGACCACACACACACACACACATGCACACACACACACTGTAAAGTCTTAACAGCAATATTATAGTGTTGCTTCATCAGATCCAGTCTCGTCTTTAGACCAGTTTTGTTTCAGATGAACGTTTCGTGTGTGGCTCATTGTGGTACTAACAATAAACTGTGGATCATCTGATTTTGTAAAGCAGCTGAGTGACGGCATCTTCTTTTTAAACACAGCAGGCTCCACCTGTGTCCCTGGAACCACTTACGTAAGGTTGTATTTTTAAATTCATTTTGCTTCTTTTTTGTTTTTTGATGCGTTTGATCGGCGTCACACCTCCCCGGGGTGATCGGGCTGCTCCATAGGCGAGAGGTTTAAAATTAGACACTGCACCGTAATGCAGAGCCTCCCGTTCGTTTAGTGTGGAGCAGCGTCAGACAGCTGCTGATATGAATTCAGGTTGAAAACAATGATTCATGATGAGTTTAAAGCAGACTGGTGTACGTGCAGAGTTTCACGCTGACTTTTCTCCCGCCTTAGATGAGTGATTAAGGTGTGTGCAAAGCAGTTTTAATTAATACTAAACTCAGAGCAGCACTAAGGAGAAGGCGGCTAGAATAACTCCCCTTAACCGGCAGGACCAGGAGGCCGGACAGTTAGAGAGATGGAAAACAAAAAGATGGAGGTGGGACAGAAGAGAAGAGAGCAGCAGGGAGGAAGCAGAGATAAACACAAACTAGATGATGCATCATACAGAGGAGACTGAAAATGGACAACAAAAGAATTAATAAAGCCAGAATTAGAAGCGTTAACTTCATGAGAATGAAGCACAGATGCATCTCAGTCACTGCACAGAAAATACGGAGCAGCTGTAAACGACTGCTAAAAGGAAGCTTCATTTACAGGAAGGATGTGAAAACATTAACTCATAACACACATAGATGTGACATCAAACATACTCTGATGAGTTTAAACTTAAAGTATAATTGTATTTAGACCTTGTGTATGTGCAGAGCTTTAAACTAGATGCATGTGTTTCCATCTGTCTGCTGACTGAGGAAGGTCCCTCCCGCCTTAGAGCAGAGTTTAAGTTGTGTGCAAAACTATTTCATTTAAAACTAAACCCAGAATAGGACAGAGGAGAAGGTGGCGAGAAAGATCCCGGCTAAACAAAAAGATGGCAGTGGGACAGAAGAGAAGCGAGAAGCAGAAGAAAGCAGATTAATGCATACATGCATCTGGATAAAGCATTTAAACTATAAAAGCATACTGTAGATACAAATACAACCTAGATGATTTGTGACACAAGGGAGGTTGAAAATGCACAAAAAATTGATTTAGACCTTGTGTATGTGCAGAGATTTAAACTAGATGCATGTGTTTACACCCATCTTCTGACTGAGGAAGGTTTCTCCCGCCTGAGAGCAGAGTTTAAAATGCGTGCACAATAAGTTTAATTAAAACTAAACCCACAGCAGCATTAACGAGACGGTGAGAAGGAAAACAGGAGGAGACCTTGAACTGCAGGTTGGACTGACGGAAGAGAAAGAAAGTAGGAACATGTGTTTGGATGAATCATTTAAATTATAAAAGCATTTATGCTAATACGAACTAGGTTATGCCTCATACAAGAGAGACTGACAATGGATAAAAAGAATAAACAGATCCGGTAAGTGTTAGTTTCAGTATGATTTGGTAATGATTTTTAATTAATTCAAAGGTGATCTGAAGTGCAATAAAAACTTTGATCAGCTCAGAACACATACACCGATCAGCCAAAACATGACCTGGCTTCATTGATTGGTGTGGATGTTACTTAGACATGTAGCACCCACCTAGACCAGACCAGACACCCCCACCCCATAGCAATGACACTCCTTGATGGCAGCAGCCATCCCCAGCAGGATGCAGCCACAAAAACACTTTAGGAAGAAGAACAGCACAAGGTGTTGACCTGGCCTCCACATTCACTAGATCCCAAACTGATCAAGTATCTGTGGGATGATCCACAGAGGCCCCTCCCCTCAAAGACCCCCACTAACAACAGGACACCCTCAGAAGGCCCATGTCCATTCTCTGATGAAACCTGCACAATATTAGGAAGGTGGTCATAATGTTATGCCTGATCTGTGTATTTCTCTCTTTGTTCACACATGATCCACAACATCCACGCAAATGTTCATGTTCATGAATTATGAGTCTGCACACAGGTAAACTGACCACTTCCTGCTTCGGTCCTCATGTTAGTTTTACATACGGCAAATATAAAACACATTCCTGGCGTCATGAGGTGGAAGTGGTCACGGAGAATGTGCGTGGGAAGTCGTTTCTAATCTTATTTCAGGCTCAGATTCAGAGTCTTTGCCTGGAAAATAATGTCAATTCTAGTCGGTGCACAGTTTTTGGCAAGAAGGCTTGTTCAGCATCTTGGAGACTTTGCCGCAGTTCTTCTGTTGATTTAGTCTCTTGGTGAAAGCCAGAGCGACTCCACGGCTCAGGCCATCTGCTCCTCGTTTTTCCTGTTCTTTAGAAACCTGACCGAGCGCTCGGGTCCGTCCTCGTGCTGCAAAAATGATTTTCAGAACCAAACGGACGTCTCTCCGGCGGCATTAGAAGAGGGTTAAGAGTCTAAGCACGTAAAATATTTGCACAGAACTCTATGAGCGCGTGGTATTATGGCATCACATCTAATCCGGAGCCAATGCTGAGATGTAAATAATGAGTGATGTGCAAACATTGTGAAGTGACTGATCAGTAAGTTGTGAGAACTTGTTATAAAACTTTATACGTTCTGTATTTTCTCACGCAGTTGTAGATTTTTATATCTTAAGTTAAAATAGAAAAATAAAAACCTGAGAAGGAAACACATCCAGCGGAAGGAGTAGGAACAAAGAGCCAGAAAACAGAGGGAGGAAAAACAAGACCAAGGAGATGAGTCAAATAAAAGCAGCAGCAGCAGCAGCAGGAGGAGGACATGGACTCCTTCCATATCTTCAGGCCTGTTTCCATTTTTAAGTCGGTCACAAATTATGATTACAAGCTTGTTTTCACGTGTGTGGATGTGGATTTACCTTTTCCCTGCAAAGACGACTGAAGAAAATAAGGAGAGTCTTGACGTCACTTAATGAGATGCGAAACATTTCCAAAACTTCGCCACACGTTTTCCACACCGTGACTTTTTTGGCATTTCATTTCCCCCAAAGAGATTAGAGGAGGGCAGACTCATTCACACCAATCATCAAAATTTTAAACCATTTGGATTTGGTTCAAAAGGTCAGGAAAGAAATATGCATAAAAAATTCTGATCCTGTATTAAGCTGGTGGGGGGGATAGCTATACTTTTACTGCAGTGCTCTGAGATGTTAGTTAATTGTTTTAAAAGACTGGGATTTTAAATACAAACCAAAACGGATTGATCCGAAAGCTGAAACAAGTGCTGGACTTTCTAGAAGACGTCTCAGACTGGTGAGGAGTCAGGGTTTTAATAGGAACGTGATCTTGTATTCCTTCTCCAATGAACGGTCTTCTAATGACCCATTATTAGCCAGAGACTAACTTTTTTAGAGACAGGTCTTGTAGAACGATGGCAGACATGTCATCAGACATGAGTCTTCCAGTTTGACACAGATGTCTTCCTTTATTCATATTTTAAACTCTTCTCTGGCTGTAATGTGGACATTGTTGTCCTCAAAGGACTGTCTTTCGTCCTTTAAGTGTGGGTGGATTGAGCTGAATCCTGGCCTAAAGACCACTGTGCAGTGGGGTCTTGCTAAAGGATCTCTTCCCCAAGCGGTCCACCTAGAATCAAACCGCTCTCCCTCTGGATTGTGAACAATCAGCTCTACATACCTCCAGAACCAGAACCCCCAACCCTCAAGGCTAAAGGGACCTTGACGCCGTAACCTACGTAGTCTGGCTAACTCTGTAACAGCTCCACCCAAACACTAGTTGGCGCTGTGTCTTTTTTGCCAGTCGCGTTAATTGTTGTTTCTACTTCCTGTATCACTTTCAAAAATGGCGACTGAAAATTTCGCTGAAATTTCGCCGAAGAAGTGGCGTACAAATATTTGTATTTCTGACCCTCCTCAGTTAACCTTTCCTCGATGTGTTCCATCTTTATTGATCCAACACAACCAATTCGAAAACTGCAGCGATGGAGAAGCAGTTGTGATTGTTTCAGTTTGTTTCTTGTGTACCACGACATGGATGACTGACACCTTCACAGACATAAGACCATTTATAGAAAATGAATTCATTTCATTCATTCATTTTCTGTAACCGCTTGTTCTCTGAGGGGTTGTGGGCGGGCTGAAGCCTATACCAGCCAAGAGGCAGGGTACACCCTGGACAGGTCTCCAGTCTAGTGTTCATGGTGCTTTAACGACCCATTGTCAGTCAGAGTCTCCAGTCTCAAGGTGTGAATAGGGTTGAAACTTGTCGGGGACAGAGATAAGGACTGTGTTGTAAATAGATGGCAGATTAAATCCCAGTCCACTTCCTCTTTATAGAGAAAGATTTTCCAGTCTGACATCTGTCTTCTCTGGCTAAGATTTGGACACTGTTGTCTTCAAAGGAGTGTCCTTTATCCTTCAGGTGTAGGCAGACCGCTGAATGGTTTCCTAATGAGCTGACTCTTCTTTGTTGGGACATGTGTTTGTGGATGGTTGTGGATGATCTTTTTGAGCCTTTGATAAAGGCCAAGTCTTGAGTGTTTGTTTGATGTGTCAAACCCACAGAGTTTCCTATTTAAATCTCAAACTTCCCACCAGTCCCTTAGAACCGAAGAAGCTACACGGATCAGTGGTGACACACAGTTGCCTTTTTTTTAAACTCTTTTCGGATATACCATGACCTGGATGACTGAGAACCTTCACAGATGGGACTCACCTACGATTGGAGAAAACCGTTTTCACCCTGATATCCAACCCAAGTGAATGGTACTCCATTCAACCAATAATGTCCAGAGTCTCCAGTCTCTGAACGGGGTGACACTTCTTGAGGACAGATATTCAGACTGATTTGTTAGGTAATGGACAGATTATATCTCAGTCCCCCCATGATCAGAGAGAGATTCCAGTTTGACATAGATGATTTCCCTTACTCGTCCTCAAAGGAGCGTCCTTCATCCTTCAGGTTGTAGTTGAAACAGTGAATCCACTTCTTGTAAATGATTTCATATCTCGACACTCAAAACACTTTACAGATAGAGTGACACATCAACTCATTCGTTTACACAATGAAACACCAGTGACAGGCACTGAGAGCAACCCTGGGTTCAGTGTCTTGCTCAAGGGCACTTTGGTACATACTAATACCCAGCTTCTATTGGGCAGGAGTAAAAACATCCGTCTTGTTTTCAGATCTCTCCTGTGATGTGGACGGAGAGATTTATTGTATTTCGAGAGTCTCCAAATTTGCTCTTATCCACAGATCCCGAGGTCGTTCATGTCTGGATTTATGTGGTGCCGGAGGACAGACCACGGGACGAACAATAAAACAAACGTGACTCGGCCACAACGAGTAACAGCAATAAATTTCATGGAATCGCTGCGATTAGTTATTGTCAGATAGGAGATCAAAGGAGGAAATAAGAAAAAAAAGGTTTAAACATGCACAAGACAAAAATGTAGTTGGACTCTGACCCTAGAGGAAAGGTGAAGGAGGGCTAGCACAATTAGTATGATTCATCTAACTGTGCACCAAGAATATCTATGACAAATTTCATGTTAATCCAGCCATGAGAGCTCGAGTGCGCTGGGAACTTGCCTCGTGGCGACACGGCAAAAAGGTCACTGGCTGTCCAAAATGTGAGGGCTTCATCTTCTGTGGAGCATGAATGCTTTCTGGAAGTATCACAACAATATGTTAATGCAATCTGGAAAATGTTTATGTGTAGAAGGGAACAAAGACATTAAGACCGGGCACTCAGAGACATATCAGTATAGACTGAATAATATTAAACATATGAACAGAAAGGGCAAGAATCTCCTTTCTTTAAAGTTGTGAAACTAGAATTAATCAGCCAACCCTGTGATTATCTTTTATCTTTTATCCCTTTAGATATTGTCACGCTCTGAGAAATGATTTTAATGCTCGAGAGAGAAGTCTAGGGGTGAAGCTTCCCTCCTCTGTGTCTGAGAGAATCCAGCTCCCAGTGAAATATTAATGATGACAACAGCTTCTCCAGGAAATAAGAAAAGAAAAAAAGAGGCGTGCAGTTATAACGAAGGACAACACAAGCCGCAGTCTGCCTTTAGATCCATGATGATTCCCCAAGAGGCAACATCCTAAGTACACAGTCAAGCAAGAATGAACATGAGAACGTCAACGACTTGCTCTGGTCTCTTCTGCATTATTGATGTCGGCCAGCGGAGTCCAGGAGAGGAGGAGGAGGAGGAGGAGGAGGAGGATGAGGAGGAGGAGGAGGAGAGATGAGCACAGTGATGTGGAAACAGAGGAGTCGAGACTGAACATGAGACGATGATTTCAGTCGGTGAAGGTGAGGGCGAGTATTTGGGATTTTAGTTTCCCGCTCGAGTAAATCTGAGAAATAGGCCAAGAGTCTGAAGCTACTGCATGGGTTTAATTAGTTTAACCTTCCTATTGTCCTCCTGGTCAAATCTGGCTCATCTTCATTGTTTCTAATTTGATATACACCGATCAGCCACAACATTATGACAGAAGAAGTGAATAACGTCGACCATGTTTTGACAATTCAGTGTTCTGCTGGGAAACTTCTGGACCTGGCTTCATTCATTGGTGTGGATGTTACTTAGACATGTAGCACCCACCTAGACCAGACCAGGCACCCCCACCCCATAGCAATGACACTCCTTGATGGCAGCAGCCATCCCCAGCAGGATGCAGCCACAAAAACACTTTAGGAAGAAGAACAGCACAAGGTGTTGACCTGGCCTCCACATTCACTAGATCCCAAACTGATCAAGTATCTGTGGGATGATCCACAGAGGCCCCTATCCTCAATCAAAGAACACACTCAGAAGGCCCATGTCCATTCTCTGTCACAACAATTGGATGAAACGTTGGATGAAACGTCTTCAAGAAACTCTACAACTCAAGCCGTCCTTGTTTCTGTCATGACTTCTGAATATGTCCCGTTCTTGTGTTTCCTCTTTTTATTTTGTAAAGTTCTTGGTGTTTCTTGTCTCCTCCGTTTTCCCTCCTTTGATTGTAGGATTGGTTTCTACTTGTGTGATCTGCCCTCGTTAGATTCACCTGTGTCTCGTCACCCCTCAGCTCACGTGTGTCTTGGTTTTAGCTTAGATTTTAGACTTTTGTTCTTGCATTACTCTCAGTTCTCATTAAATTCGTCTTCTTCCCTGTTCCTGTCTCATCAACTTGTCCAACTGCTACATCACCCCCTACAGTGTGTTCTGTTTTTTTGGATACACCATGACCCAGATGACTGAGAACCTTCGTTCTGCTCAGAGCCTTCACGATGTGACGCTGATACCGAACCTGTTCTAAATACACCGGACAGCCTACCGCTCAACAAATGTGCCTGGGGAAATGTGAAACTAAAAACGGTATAGAGTTGCTTTTTAATAACTAATCCTGGAAAAGGACCCCCGGGATGGAAAGCTTTAATCTAAAAATCCCCATTAAAATATAACTAAATATAAAAGGACGTTGGTTATGATGACATTCGTGAAATGAATTTTGCGAAATGTTCCGCTCTCTTAACAAAAGTTAGAAAAAAGAATTACTTCTTTTTGCCTATGTGAGCAAATTATTATGTGAACAAAACCTCAGTATTAACACTGATGTTGATCGGTGCTCTGTTATTCAGTTTGTTCATCAGTGATTGAGAGTTTTGAGGTTCTTGCTGCTCAAGCCCTACAAACACGCGTCTAACCTCAACGGAAACCACCTTCTGCAAATATTAAAGCCAACTTATCTCAAACCTTTTAGTGTTTGCATCCACGGCTGCTCATGCATAATAGAAACAAACCAATAACGAAAGGTCTGCACGCTGCAGAGCTGCAGCACAACTCATCTTTACCGAATGGTCATAAAACACTTTGGTTTAATCATAAGAACACAAACATCTGCACTAAGGTATGCACTGATCAGCCATAACACTATATCAGGTGTAGCTTTACCCTTTTGCCGCCAAAGCAGCCCTGAACCATCAAAGCCTGGCCTCCTTCAGACCTCTTGAAGATGTGCTGTAGTATTTGGCACCAAGACGTCAGCAGCAGATCCTTTAAGTCCTGCTGTTGAGACTTTTTTGAGAGGTGGGGACTTTAGAGATCAGTATTGAATATTGATTCCATTAAAGGGTGAACCTGGTCTGCAACAGTGCGTTGCTTAGGCAGGTGGTACATGCATTGTGAAACCTTTGTGTGAGAACTTTATTAGCATTTTGATCTCCAGTAGATCATCTCTTGGATCAGACCAGATAGCATTCTGCAGATTGTCTGACCCAGTCAGTCACTCAAATCCTTCCATTTGTCCATTTTATTCCAACTTTTAACATCAACTCAACATCAACATAAATTCCCATAGATGACGTATGTGTGCGACACACTGGCTTGCAACCCAACGCGTATGGAATATTGACAAACTGACAATAGCGGAAGGCGGAGCAGATTCCTAAACGAGGCTCCACCTCCATTATCTGGTTTGGTTTTAACCCCTTAACGCCTCAATTGATTTTTCAGTTATATAAGGAAATTAAATATTTGTATTTTTGTTCCCACTCCGGCCGGTCCTACCAGAAACTAGTGCTTGCTGAAGGTTCCTAGGATTTTTTTGAATGTGCACAAACCTACATTAGAGTATTACATGCGTTATTTCAGCTGCAGTCTGAACGGAAACAGTGCGTCGTGAATTAGCGACACCAGGCATGAAGGGGTTAAAAAGTCTGACGCAGAGCAGCAAATTACAACATGCAAGGTTTGCAAACAAATAGTGCATAAAAAGGACAGTAACAGCACTAATTTGTTCCACCACCTCAAACACAAGCACAAACCAGAAGAAAGACAGAAAATGAGCAAAGATGCAGAAGCAGCACCGACTTCATCCAAAGAGTCCGGGAACAAAACAACAACGAGTGAGAAAACTTGATGCATTAGAGTCAAAAAGATTAGGATGAACTGGTGTTTATTTATCGTTACTGTGATAAATACCAGAAATGATCAGGATACATTTTATAGTCCATATCGCCCATCCCTACCAGCCAACTATGCATCAAAGAGCCTTGACTGTCCATGACCATATCACAGATTCATTTTATATAGGCACTAACCACTTCATACTAAGAACAGCCCACAAGAGTTGCAGTTCTGCAGATCTTCTAGTTCCAGTCATCTAGCCTTCACAGTTGCGCAAATCCTTCCATTTTTCCTGCTTCTAACATCAGACAAAACATTAACATGCTACAAAGTGGCACCTGTCAGTGGTCATAATGTTAAAGCTGATTGTTGCTTAATTTTACCTTGAAACATGTTAAATTTTACTGTGTGTGACCTGGTTCCCAAAAGAGAATCAAGTAGTTGAGATAAAGACATGCTTTTGATTCATAAAATCTTTGTGTTGACGTCTATAGATTGAGAAGAATCCAACCTCCTGAAACAAACAAACAACAACAGTAAGAAAGATTCATGGTGGGTAGTCTGGGAATAAGACTGCTTATCTTATTTCCTGGACAGCAATACTTCCTCCAGACAGCGAGGATTTGTTATTGATTCCTCTGGGAATTACCTCCAATTCCGATAGAGATTGCATGTGTTGATGAGAGCTTCTTCTTTCTTTTTTTTCCTCTCCACCCTCACGTTGTGACACTTTCAACCGGCAGCAATCAGCCGTCGGGAGGAATGTTTGTTTGTGTGTGATAATTCGACAGAATGACAGATAGAGACGTTGAGGGAATCGGTCGAGAGGCTGAGAGAGAGGAAGGATTGAGAGGGTGATCGATGGAGACGCAGAGAAAGTGACAAACGATAAGAGTCTGAGACAGAGAAAGACAAAGTTGGATGAAAAGGGGGCTCGATGCATCAACACCAGCGCTTCAGGTGGTGAAGTTAATTTCTAACTTGTAAATATTAATGTATAAACATACAATGCTGCTGAAAAGGTTTTACGGCCTTCAGAATTTTCTACATTTCTCTAAATCCATTCATAAAAATTATAAATAATATACTTGTGAATATGTTTGTTCAGGAAAGTGAGCCAAAAGAAAGGTCCCACACTATAATATTTAATTGGACCTCCTTTAGCTTTCATCTCAATCCATCTCATGCTCCCTGAACCACTCTTTGACAATCTGAGCCCCATGAATCCTGACATTGTCATCTTGGAATATGATCCATTGATGGAATAAGCTGCTCATTCAGTATATTCAGGTAGTCAGCTAATGAACCTAGACCCAGATCATAGCACTGCCCCATAGCACAGGCTTGTACAGTAGACACTAGGCATGATGGCTGCATCACTTCATCTGCCTCTCTTCTTACCCTGATGCCCCCATCACTCTGGAACAGGGGAAATCTGGACTCATCAGACCACATGACCTTCTTCCATTGCTCCAGAGTCCAATCTTTATGCTCCCTAGCAAACTGAAGCCTTTATTTCCAGTTAGCCTCACTGATTAGTGGTTTTCTTAAGGCTACACAGCTGTTCAGTCCCAGTCCCTTGAGTTCCCTTCACATTGTACGTGTGGAAATGTTCTTACTTTCACTTTCCTGATGCTTCTCCACTCTCCTTCCAGTTTCTAATAATGCCTTGGACAGTTCTAAACCCAGTTTTAGTAGTTTCTTCAATCTCCTTAGATGTTGTCTCTGCTTGATGCCAATGATTTGACTCTTCTCAAACAGACGACCACAGGATGTGTCTTTAGACATGGTTGTTGAAGAAATGAGAAGCTACTCATTGAATCAGTTGGGCTTAAATAACTTGTTTCCAGCTGTAACTTGTTTCCACCCATGCAGTAATTATCCAATAGGAGGCATCTACCTGTTTGATTAGTTAAATCCAGGTGGTGACTCTTTTTTTGGCCAGGCAGTGTATATGTGAAGTGCACCTCTGTGATAACAAATTAATCTCAAAGCCAAATTAGAGTCTACTTGTTAAGAGATGTTTTCGTCATTGTGATGAGAGCCAGGTGTGGTTCAGTTCCTGGTTTGGTTTAAATAAAACATTGTGTCTGATCTTCATAACACATGTTTGTTGAAGTGTTGACGGCAACGGACAAAGGGGCAGCTTTCTGAGGAGCTCAGAGAAAGAGTTGTTGTTGCTCATCAGGCTGGAAAAGGTTCCAGAAGCATCTCTAAAGAGTTTGGAAGCCACAAATAATCCACAGTCAGACAGATTGAAGACGACAGGAGTGGTCCACCAACAAAGAACATTCCATGATAGTCTGAGAGGAACCAGGAACCAGAGGAACCCAGGTGACATTGTTAATGCTCACTGACTTGCCACATCGTACAGAAACTTCTGTTTACATTCAAATGATTCAAATCATGACAGTTTTCCTTTTGTCCCAGATTCTTTTAAGCCCGTATCAACAGTACATGAGAGGAACTGGAGGACGGATTGCTTTGTAATTATGTTTACGCTAATTCTTATGTGTAAAAGCTCCTATTTTTGCAGCCACTCTCCAGTTTCCTGTAATACCAGGTTATTTGACTCTGCATAAAGGGATTAGGATGTGTTAGGAGAGCTACCACTCTGTGACAATAATCATTGATCTCTGATGAGATTCGTTGGTTTTAACACGACCCAATCTGCTGCTGGTGCATTTTTATTTACTTTTTGACAGTATAATGTGAAAGGAAGGAAGGCTGAGCTTTGTTTTTTAATTTCTTGCAGATCTCACAAACACGTTGCAATCAGTTGATGCTTGACCTTTTCCTATCAGCTCATGTCACTGTCATCAAAACGTTTGTGGCTGTTTTAAACAAACTAGATCACAGTCAATCGTCCTTACGTCCACTCAGGTGCCTCTAGCTGAGTACCAGAGTAGTTCATCACATTAACAATGGACACGTAACCTTAGCTTTGACTGATTCTTTCATGTAGCTGCTTAAAGGAGCATGTTCGATATTTGTTAAGTGCTTTTTCTACGGATCAGACATCAGCTCATCTTCCTGCACGGTGAACAGAAGGAGACAGTCCAAAAAATCTATCCAATAATACTGCAAAGATCATTAAAATATACACCAATCAGCCACAACATTATGACCAGAGGTGAGAGGAGAATAACACCGACCATCTTGTGATAATTCAGTTCAATGTTCTGCTGGGAAACTTCTGGACCTGGCTTCATTCATTGATGTGGATGTTACTTAGACATGTAGCACCCACCTAGACCAGACCAGGCACCCCCACCCCATAGCAATGACACTCCTTGATGGCAGCAGCCATCCCCAGCAGGATGCAACCACAAAAACACTTTAGGAAGAAGAACAGCACAAGGTGTTGACCTGGCCTCCACATTCACTAGATCCCTAACTGATCAAGTATCTGTGGGATGATCCACAGAGGCCCGGGCAGGGAGAACACTGAGTGGCCATAATGTTGTGGCTGATCAGTGTATGTGACCTGTTGTATTGTGATCGGTACAACAGGTCACATGGGTCACACAGGTCAGCGTCTCATGTATCACAGGATGGACAGGCCATGTGTAAAGATGTCAATTACACACGTTAATAGAACTTTTTTTCTCCAGTCTTGCATTCACAGCTCATTAATCACAGCAAATGAGATTTAAAATGTCTTCATGCCTGAACGGACACAAGGCCAGTCTTAGATATTTGCTGTAAACACTGGTGCCCTCTAGTGGCGCTTCCTGAGAGCTGCTCTAAAACAAACTGTTGCATGTTCAGATGTGAAGATGCAAGTAGGAGTTCATGTTGAAGGTTCATCAGTGATGCTCGAGGACTGTTTGATACTGTACTCACCAACTGATCCTGATTCATTCATTGGTATACCAGCTAAAGATGGCATGTGTAGGAGAAAAGACAGCAGGGACATAGTCTGGATTAATGTTAGGTTGGTATCAGAGGGTCGGACCTTTCAGAGGCTAAAGAGATGGTGGACTGAGATGAACTGATGCAGGGCTGCGTCTCAGAGATAGTGAGCGTGGTGATTTCTGTGATTGCAGACAATTCACTACGGCCGATTTAGAATCACCAATGAACCTAACCAGCATGTCTTTGGACGGTGGGAGGAAGCTGGAGAACCTGGAGAGAACCTCCACACAGAAAGGACCCATGGATTCAAACCCAGAACCTTCTTGCTGTGAGGCATCAGTGCTAACCACCACTCCAGCTGTGCCGCCCTGATCTGAACACAGAGCCAAGATTTATTAAAACAAGCACGTCTCTTTAGCCTCAAATAACTCACAGATGACGTCTATTAAAGTCTAACCATCACCTGTGACTCAAAGCGAGCATGTCCTTAATTACGCATTTTTTAGTTGTAGGTTTGTACCCAGATGGAAAACATGTTAATTTCTGCTTTAAAGTTGGACATTTCAACAGTTGAGATTGTATTGAGTCGTTTTTAGAGCCTCTAGTGGTCACTCAAGGAACTGCAGGCGCTTCTGCATTGACTTCATGTTGCCACCACTGCTTAGGAAGAAACACCACATCATATCAGTGCTCAGATTTTCCAGTGAGCTGGTGAAAAACACGTTACATGAACGCAGCCTGGCCCCAAGTTTGCCCCGCTTATATAAACAAAGGGTCAGTGTCACGCTGCGGGACGAGTTCAAGCATGAATGTCACTCCTGTCACTGACGCTTCATAATTATTTGATCCGGAACTGCTGTTTATTCGTCTGTAATGAGCGCCTGACTCATCCGAGTTCAGCCGAGCGCCAACGTGCCAATTACCGCTTAAAGAGAGGCAACGTGTGTGACGCAGCTCGATATATGGATTCCCAAAGCCTCAGTGTGAATCCACTGAATCGGTGACAGGAAATATTACTGCGTCTATTCATGAGGAAATCTGACACAGAGAAAAAAACTTGGTTAAATCTTTATTTAAAAATATATAGAAACAGAACCACTGTTGTAAACGTACAGTACCATGAAACAGACACACACCCTGTTCAACTTCAACCCAGACTGGGAGAAAAAAGAAACACAAATCACTTCACGGCAGCACTTTACCCTCAAACACGTTAGAACTGTACACGCTGTGCTCAAATTAATCATTTTAATATCGATAAGCCGGCATTTCAAACGTATCGTGGGCCTCTGCGTGTTTCAAATCAGTCAACTCGTTTAATGAAATGAAAAATAAAAGATGTAACTGGAATATGAGGAAACAAAAAGCCTCAGCTTCACTCTGAATTAACTCCAATAAAACACCATCAGTCCAGATTGGGTCGCGCCACCCTGATCACAGAACTATAGCTTTTATTGTGTTATAAATAGTCATATTAACTGTTTCTGAACTTAGAAACACACTTTTATATGACTAAGAAAAAAAACACAGACCATAAATTTAAGGATCAACGGGTACAAGAGAAACAACAAAATATGATCTGTATTCTGCTATTTTTATGCTCTCAAATGGTCAGACAGCACAGACACAGCCCATCGTGATTATGAAACAAAACAAAACGACTATTGGTTCAGATCAGCTTTACCGTGACAACATATTAAAACGTGACTCATCAGTTAGGATCTAAAGCAAACAAAATGCACTTAAGCAGAGTCCGGACTAAATAAATCCAACTGTAGCTGTGACCACAATCCAGTCAAGATCAAACTCTGCCACGATGGGAATGAAGGAGGAAATTATATCGACTCTAAATGTTTTTAGTTGACAGCTGAAAGACTCTTTATGTTGATGGAATGATAACAAACATCAAAATAATGCAATACGTTTGCAGTTTTACTTTCAAATGTTGGCACAATCTCCGTATGCGTTAACTGAAATACAGCGAGTGCAGGAGTGAATTTCTTTTGCAGATTTAGGACCATGTTTCCCTGTATGTGGGAGATGTTCTCCCCGTCGTATCATCTGTATTACGATACTTTAAGTACTGTGAGAAGTGCATCGTGATGGTTAATGCTAGAAATTATGAATCTCAGCTTAAGCAGTGATGGTCAGCTGCGTAACAGTCTGGTCCCGACACAGTCCTGAAAGCCTTCAGTAGTTCCGTTTAGTGAAAGCCAGTCGTCTTCTTCTTCTTCTTCTTCTCTACGACGATCCATCTTCCAGCTCCTCGTCCTGAAAGGGGTAGCTGAGAGCAGGAGGAAAGCCCTGACTCCGAGGCTGTTCGTCCAGCAGCATCAAATCCTCCACGTCTTTCCCTTTGTACCTGCGCCTGCAGATCTTTACAGTCACTTTTCGTCCCTGAAAGACTTTTAGGGCCTCTTTGGAAGCCATGGCCTTGGCAGCGGACTCGTCGCGGCCGTACCCCGTGCCCATGTAGACAGTCTGACAGCGGATTTCACACACGTGGCCTTCCTTCTGTGTGCGACCTTCGGGGAGGCCGGTAATGTCCTTCAGTGGCACAAACACGCACGTCAGGGTCTGTTTACAAGACTCCACGCAGCTACGCAGAATCTCAAAATGGTCCAGGTTGGGACCGAAGCCCCCCGCCGACACCAGCTTCCACGCCACGGCCTTGTACAGGCGGTTGAAGAAGGGCTGGTGCTCGGCGGGAGCCTGCGGAGGGGGTCCCCATTTCTGACCGGCAGACCACGCCTCATTAGACCCGCCGCATTTGGCTCTTTTCACACAGCTGTCAGCGTCGCCCTCTGCGAATGACGACACAGCAGGCAAAGGCAGTGTTTACTTCACATGGATCGACATTTAATGAGGAAACTGACTCAGGCCTCAGGTGTAGGCGTGAAAAAAATAAAAAAAAAACACAACCATGTACAGATAATTACACTGAAACGCTGCTGCAATAAAAAAGAAAACACTGAAATGTTTTGGTCTATAACAAGCAACAGAACTTATTCTCTAATAAGTGATAAAAACATCAAGTTAAACATATTCAACCTAATTTAAAGGATGAATGCTGTCGCTTTAATTGCTATAATCTTTTCATAGTGTGTTTAATGGACGAGCGAATGATGTTTGTTCAACTACATTGTAATTCCTGAGGCATTAGTTTTGATAACACCTAATGACTTTCATAAATTAAATCTGGTGAATACAAACAGAGCACACTGTCACATAATCTCTAACTGTTGCTATGACTTTACAGGAAATAAAAAAAACTGCATTACCTGATGTGGCACTTCGCTTTCCTCTGGCCATGAGCTCTTTCATGGTTTTGTGAACTGGAGCATCTGGGACAGCTATCCCCTCGCCCATCTCATTAATCTTCTCCATTACATCCTGCGGATAGCTTTGAGTTGAAGAGAGGAAAAACAATTAGAGTCACTGCTCATCTCATGAAGACTGATCTACTACCCCTGAAGTGTTTGACTCGGATCAGTCTGAGCCCTGCCTACCTGCAGCCAAGGAAAACGTGATTAGCCCACACCATGGACAGAGAGAGCAGCCTGTCCAGACTGCTGCTGCTGCTGACCCCTGGCCCCACTGTGGGGAAAGCCTCCATGTTTCTCAGGATGAACTCTCTCCGGGCACGCCACTGTTTGTTGGTCTCACAATAGCCCCTGAATGTGTCGACCCACTGGGCCAGCTGCGGGTTCTGGTCCAGGTAATCTGAAACTGTGTCCTCTTCGCTCCTCTCCCCCGCCATCCCTGCATAAAACACACCGCATGAGCATCATGGATTTGTGTAGCAGCTAAGTTAGTGTAGCTAGCTTGAATCAGGCTACTCAAATCTACGCAAATCTGCACTGGACGTATTATGACTGTGTACATAAAAGTTTTAGACTAGCGTTTTGTTGTTAGCATGCTTTCCGTTAGCCTACTCAAGCTAACTGTTAAATGGTAATTGGAGTCCCACTGAGAAAACTCCACCAACTAACGATAACTTAAGCTAAGCAGCTAGCCAGGTAACATTAGCTTCACCGCAAGATACGCTAATAATAACAAAACAGCATCAAAACTGAATACATATAATAACTAGATATCCGTTGTCAGCACAGTTTCTATTAGGTTGTTATTTTGTCTCGTAACTACGACATACCAAGCTCTCTCCGTTGCCTTGTGTTGTTGCTAGCTAGCTACATGACCGATTGATGACGCAGAGAGTCGCGACTCTGCCTTTTGGTGAGAAAAACTACATTTCCCAAAAGTATAACGGCAGTGACAGGTTTATAGACATCACAGCGCTCATTTAAACTCGAATAGTACTAGTGCGTTTCTCTGACGAGGGCTCTTGATACATTGAACCCTGAATATATCTTGATTTTATTTTATGGCATTTTAATTTCCCGCTAAACGACAAGAGAAAATCACGTATCGTTTGTAACTGTTCGCAACTGCTAGCAACCATATTAGCACTCATCCCGTGATGCTTTGCGGGCCGACGTAACAAATCTGCGACAGCTCGGGCGGCAGTTTGTTTTGGTGGATGAATGAGACTTTCGTCGCTATTTTTTTCATTTTTAAACACTTCAGGGTGAATCAACATGATTCACGAGCTCTTACTGGCTTTGAGCGGATACCCGGGGACAATATTTACATGCAACAAACGAACAGGTTTACAGGTAAAAAGTTAAATGCTCTGCAGTTCTCCACAATAACGGTTCTCAGTCAACATGCTAGCTAATTTATTTTTACACCCGCACGTCAAACTTCATGATTGTTAATTTCTTGAAGCAGCCCAAAGGGATATAGTTGTCTTTGTTGTTCATATTACAGTTATACGTTTTAGCTAGCAAACAAATTATCGTAATTAGAAGATATTTAGCTTTACGATACAGCATTTTATCCAACCTAAACATAGGCTAAATTGATTTCCTTCTTCTCTAGTGTTACATAAACATTTTTTTAGTCAATTTAATTTTAAAAACCAGGAAGCTTTTCATCAATATAGTAAGCTAAAGCCTGTGTACTTCGCAAAATTATAAAGGTGTCAGACATATTCCACAGGGTTAAGGGTTAATAGATGGTGAGTTGCTCATTAACACCTGTGTAAAGTCTTGAGTTCATCATGCAGACAGAGGGGTTTTCACTCAAACACACAAACAAACACACAAAGTGAGACGACAGTTTAAAACAGCCTACTACAGTAGAGTGTGACACCAGCGAACATCCTCATCTCATTTCTATAGGTGTAGGTTAGAAGAAAGAAAGTGTTTTGGTTTGTTTCCTCACAAGTATTTCTGTGATTTATTCCCCCTCCCCTAGGTGTCCCAGGACCTGCCCTTCCTTCACCCCAGTGAGACCAGTGTCCTCAACCG
Source organism: Planiliza haematocheilus (assembly GCA_005024645.1). Lineage (NCBI taxonomy): Eukaryota > Metazoa > Chordata > Actinopteri > Mugiliformes > Mugilidae > Planiliza > Planiliza haematocheilus. The sequence continues at coordinate 382,570 of SRSE01000008.1, forward strand.
TCTCTGCAAACTGGGCTCAGATTATATTCGGTTTACAGAGTTTATAGAACAACACACAGGCCATGTGCACCCACAGGTGAGCCCCCGATGCCACATAACACATCTGTACACCGGTGAAGCTGTTGGTCAAAAAACATTTATTATCAGTCCAGTCGTTCATTTACCTTTGGGACAAATCCTAAACCTTGATTTGTTTGTGAATCGTGTTTAATTTGATGAGCAATGTTTTTAAGGTAATATGCACGTTCTGTTTTGCAGGAACATCACACGAACCAGCCCAGCCAGACTGGACTTCATGGGATTTACTTGCGGGCTTTCTGCACAGGGCTGGACTCCATGCTGCAGCCGTACAGACAGGCCCTGCTGGACCTCGAACAGGAGGTACAGTAATAATAATAAGGCCAATAATAATAAATGTCAAAGAACGTGAGGGGATGCTCATTATTCAACTTGCACGTATATTTCAGTTCCTTGGAGATCCACATCTGACCATCTCACATGTGAATTATAAGCTGGATCAGGTAAAGTAATGAAGATGCTCTTGAGTGGAAAGTCTTTTTACAAACAGACATGTCGGTTTAACGCTATTATTTTTTTTGTGATGCAGTTCCAGCTGCTGTTTCCGTCTGTGATGGTGGTGGTAGAGACGATAAAATCACAGAAGGTAACGTACAGTTGGATCAGCTGTGGTGGCAGCACTTCTTTTCTGTCATCTTCTACTTTTTTATGTCAGTTTAAGATTCATTTTAAGATCATATAGCCACAAAATGCTCTGGCAGTTCAAATTCAAATGGCAAATTCCAAGTGTTTCGTAGGTAAACGTTGTTGTTTTCATTTAGATTACTGACCTAACCTCATGGTACGGTGTGTTAAGAATAGACAGTAGACATTTTGTCTTGTCAAAGAAGAGGAAGCACGTGTGTATTCATCATGGCTCAGACCTTACACCTGTGCTTTTCCTGCTGAGACAATCAAAGGTGTAAAGGTTTTTGTATTTCTTTTGGAGCTCTTTGTAGAACGTGATTAGTGTGTAACTGAGCTGTCGGTGCCGTTTTAGATCCACGGCTGCCAGATCCTGGAGACGGTGTACAAGCACAGCTGTGGTGGGCTTCCTCCTGTACGCATGGCCTTAGAAAAGTAAGTCAGCTCAGAGAAGGAGTTTTCAGTTTGTTTTTAATACACATATCGATACCTCATCTAACGACTGCATTTTGTTAGATATTTGAATTAAGGATTTCAAATGTGTATCCATCCATCCATCTTTCTGTCTTATTGGTTATGTTTGAGTTATAATATTCTTTGTACAGTACAGACAAAATAATGTGGAAGATCATCATGTGTTTTTCTTTTAAATATCGCGTGCAGGATCTTGGCTGTGTGCCACGGTGTGATGTACAAACAGCTAGCAGCTTGGATGCTGCACGGCTTGCTGCTGGACCAAAGCGAGGAGTTTTTTGTGAAGCAGGGCCCCAGCGCAGGAGGAGCCGCTGCCAACCAGGAGGAGGAGGAGGAGGACCTGGGCCTGGGAGGCCTGAGTGGGAAACAGCTCAGAGAATTACAGGACCTGGTGAGGGCCACAGCTATAGACACACACAGACCTACACTTAAAGCTGGATTTGTTTAAACTCTCACTGTCGTTGTTGTAGAGGTTGATCGAGGAGGAGAACATGCTGGCTCCGTCCCTCCAGCAGTTCTCTCTGCGGACGGAGATGCTGCCGTCGTACATTCCCATCCGAGTGGCAGAGAAGATCCTGTTTGTGGGAGAATCTGTCCAGATGTTTGAGAACCACAACCACAGCCCGTCTAGAGCTGGTACCGTGAATATTAACATCCATCCTGAGCAATCTGAACGCAGCAGTCCAGCTTTAAGTGCAAATTATAACAGCTGCTCAAATAGCTACTGCTGTAAAATCTCTCTTTTCTTGTTTAAAACACACAAATAAACATCTTCAATCCATCCTGGACGTGTTCACACCTGCACATTAAGTTGGATACTTGCGATAAGATTGCCCAGGACTTTTTAATCCGATCCGTTCAATCTGTTTTCTTTCCTTCAGGCTCTATACTGAAACACCAGGAGGACCTTTTTGCTGCAGAGCTGCACCGACTCAAACAGCAGCCTCTTTTCAGCCTGGTGGATTTTGAAAACTTGATCGATCGAATCCGGAGCACGGTGGCAGAGGTGAGCTCACATTATTATCAGCATTCAGCAGCAGGAGGTGCAGGACGTCGCACAGATGAAAAGTATCTAACGTCTCGTTGGCTTGCAGCATCTCTGGACGCTGATGGTGGAGGAGTCGGATCTGCTCGAGCAGCTCAAGGTTCGGACTCATCGTCGCACTTTGTTCTGGGTCATGAAACAAAACGCTGACCGTCTTTTGTTTCCTTCCAGATCATCAAGGACTTCTACCTGTTGGGTCGTGGGGAGCTCTACCAGGTTTTTATCGACCTCGCGCAGCACATGCTGAAGACGCCTCCGACAGCCGTCACTGAGCACGGTAAGACATCTGTGAGGACGCTTTAACATTTCCACCTCCATGTTTCAACTGCACGTGATTTCCTTTCCACAGACGTGAACGTGGCTTTCCAGCAGGCGGCTCATAAGGTGCTGCTGGACGACGACAACCTCCTGCCTCTGCTGCACCTCACTGTGGACTACCAGGGCAAAGATGGCAAAGGTTTGAGACTTCTGTTCAGACTGAGGAGCTTATTTAGGAGTACAACGGGAAATAACATGCCAAAACATTAGGTTAAAGGCATGTTCCTAATTAATTACCTTAGTCAGTGGGCTAGGCTAAAAGCTAATGATCATCCAGGTGAATCACCACCTTTCTGACGCTGTCTCAGCATCAACTGAACATTATTACACTCATGAAAGTCTTATCTGTTTATGGCTTCTCAAATCTGAAGATCTGCAGCTTTTCTTTATTTTATTTCATCATAAATTGAAATTAGAGCGCAGGTAAGGCGATGTGGAGCCTGATTTATTGTTTGACTAAATGGAAGAGTTGTCCATCTTCTAGTTCTTCTGCTGAAAGCGGAAAGAAAAAACCTTCGATGACACCTGGAGAGCATTTTAATCTCTAACTATATTTAACATAAACTCCATGTTGCTGTGCATCAGATAGATGAATGCTGATTAAAATGTCTCAAATCAGAGACTTTATGCTGATGGCGAGGCATCAAAAACATCTCATTACGTCCGTATTTGACCCCAGACCCTTCAGGCCCCAGAGACGGCGCCACTCCCCCACAAGACACCTCCCCTCGCGAGGTTCCTCCCACGGGCTGGGCGGCCCTCGGCCTCATCTACAGGGTCCAGTGGCCCCTGCACATCCTCTTCACGCCCGCCGTCCTGGAGAAGTGCGTGCACCTGTTGCTTCCCACAATATTCCTTCACTTTTAAGTTCTCCCGCTAACCGCTCCCCTCTCGTCTCCTCGTCCCTGTCCGTCCAGGTACAACGTTGTGTTCAGGTACCTGCTGAGCGTGCGGCGCGTGCAGTCCCAGCTGCAGCACTGCTGGGCCCTGCAGATGCAGAGGAAGCACCTCAAATCCAGCCAGACGGACGCTGTCAAGTGGCGCCTACGCAACCACATGGCGTTCTTGATCGACAACCTGCAGTACTACATGCAGGTGAGCGGGTCCAGATGCTTGTTTCCCTGGGTTATTTTAGCCGTTTATCGAAACACATTCAAATTCTGTCTGAATTACGACCCCTCTCTCCAGGTGGACGTCCTGGAGTCTCAGTTTTCTCAGCTGCTCCAACAGATCAACTCCACCAGGGACTTTGAGAGCATCAGACTGGCCCACGACCACTTCCTCAGCAACCTGCTCGCCCAGTCCTTCATCCTGCTGAAGCCGGTGCGATGCCACAAAGCCACGAAGCCAAAGCCGCTCATCCCGACTCTTCTTAGTCCTAACAGTCCTGCCTCCTCCTGTTCCTCAGGTGTTCCACTGTCTGAACGAGATCCTGGAGCTGTGTCTTAACTTCTGCTCTCTGGTCAGTCAGAGCGTGACTTCACTGGACGAGAGAGGAAACGCTCAGCTGGACATCCTCGTCAAAGTACGGTCGTGAGATCTGATTTCTGTTTTGTGCTCTTCATGCAAACAAACACCAACATTATTTGGGTTGCAGGAGAATATTATAACAGCAGCTGTGTCCAATGAATCAAACCCTAACAGCTGCATGCAACAGGGACACGATACTGAGCACCGTGTCCTGAGTCCTGAGCCGGACCTTTCATGACACTTTGTGTTTTTGCACCGTTGTTCTCTGCCGATGCTGCGCCTTCAACGATCCCAACATGTCCTTCTGTCTTTGTTTCAGCTTTGGTTAAAGATATCTTTTGTGATTTTTTTCCCAGGGCTTCAGACGCCAGTCGTCCCTCCTCTTCAAAATCCTTTCTAGCGTGAGGAACCATCAGATCAACTCTGACCTGGCTCAGCTGCTGCTGCGGCTCGACTACAACAAATACTACACCCAAGCTGGAGGCACCCTGGGCAGGTAGGTGTGGTGGTGTAACCTCGTTACAGAAGCAGGAAAGATTCAGCATATGCCTTAGAGTCACTGGAACGGTTGAGTTTAATCTAATAATAAAAATGTCTGTTTCAGTGTTTAAGAAAAGAAGACACGGAGGAGGAAGACGTGTCCACTAAACAGAAGAAACTCCCCCAGAGTAAATACTGTTAAATTATCTTTAAACAGACTAAACTACAAAAAAAGCTTAGTTTCTCTCTTTACTCTGGTGGCATCCAGGAAGCAAACAGTTCTGATAAATGATTTAAAATCTAATCTTGCCTCAGAGAAGTAGATGAGGTTTAGTTTGTTGAGTTTGTCACAGCTCTGAAAAACATTTAAAACTCATTTAAGGAGCAGTTAGGAAACGATTTGCTTTCTTCCTGCATTCTCATGTCTTATGTGAAGTCGTCCAGGTCGTAGTTCATCCAAAAGCAACCAGACTCTTAGAGTTTCTTTTCATTCAAGCAGCTTCTTCAGTTCTAAAACACTGGTGGGGATGTTTAGGTTTAAATGGGGACATCTGGCTGTTACCCAACCGGAGCCTGACATGAGTAGCTGTTAACGAGCAGATGTTTTACAACTAGAGAAGCTACTTGGATGAAAAGTCTTCCAAGAAACTCTGCAAGTCCAGTTGCCCTTGCTTCAGTGTTTTTTTTGGTAACTGGACTTGTTCTTGAAGACATTTCATCCAAGTAGCTTCTTCATTTCTAAATGACTGATGGAGAGGAAGCCATCTATGTAAAGAATCTGAAAACTCTGGACTGAGAAATAATTTGCCATCGATTTAAAACCGTCTCAACATCTGTCCCCAAAAAGTCTCACCATCGTTCACAACTTGAAACTCGAGTCTGTGGACAGTAATGGGTCGGTGAGAAAGGAAAACGGGATCGAAACAGATTCCTCCAGTTATAAGCAGTGACTACTCTTAGCAAAAAGTAGTACTTGAAGTTCATTTTATTAAGTATACTTGAGTATAAGTATAGTAAGTATACTACAGACCATGTATTTGTATATTAGTATATAATTTAATACTTCTTCTGGCTAAATTGGAACGTTTAAAGTAAACTTTTTTAAACTAAAACATGGACTAGAAGCATATACTTAGTACACTAGTAGTATATAGATGAGTGTACTTGTGGTATACTTGAAAGTGTACTTTTACAAACTTAAAAATTTAGTCTGAAGAAGTATTAAATTAGTATACTTTCTAGTACACTACAAGTACATGGTCTGTAGAATACTTGCTATACTAATAAAATAAGTATACTTGAATAACCTTTTTGGGTACAGACCCTGGTCAGGTGAGTTTCAGGTGGATAACGTTCACATATGTTCCAAATCAAAGCTCATTTAGAACTGAAGAAGCAGCTCAGATGAAACGTCTTCAGAGAACCTCCATAAGTCCCGTTCCCTTTCGTTCTTTTTTGGATAAACCACGACCTGGATGACGGAGAACTTCCACAGACATTAGGATGCATTTATCCTAAGTCCTGTCTGCAGCTTCACGTGTACCAGACATCTTATATCAAACGTTCTCATCCTGATCTCTGCAGGACGATAAAGCTGATTTCCCAAAATGCTTCAAAACAGTTTAGAAGTAGCCCTCTGGGACGTGTTACCATGGTAACCTGCTGCAGGTAAAAACAGAAAATGAAATAAAACCTGGTTCAGGAAGCTGAACATTACTTCTGCACAGAGAAGCTGCTGCATTTTGGGAAAGTAGGATGAGAAGATTTGATATAAGATGTCTGGTAAGTATGAAGCCTCACCTGCCAGTTTATTAGGTACACTAGTGAATGCATCTAGGTTAGAGTGAATACCACCAGAGTTCAGTGGGAGAATATATTTTGTGCTTCATGTGAGCTGTCCCTTTGTACAAAGTGTAAATATAAAAACCTGATGGCATGTACCGTTACCTGCGTAAGAAATAAACCGAAACGCCGTTAAAATGAAACCAGGGTCACAATTTATTAGCCCATAAAAACAGACAGGGTAAAGGAGTATATACAACGGAGGCATGCAACGACGCCAACGCTGAACATTTAAGGTGGTCCGAGGCATTTCTGCGCGGCCGGATTACGAGGAGGAGTAGTCGTGGCGATACTGAGGCTTGCTGTGGAAACCCAGCCGCTCCCCGCAGATGACGCTCTGCATGATCCACTCAGGAGACACCAGCGGGACCTCCTGCGACGCCGCGTTCTTCTCCACTGACGGCGGACAGGCGTGGTCTGTCACCACCACGTCGTACTTGCCAGCAGGAATGTCTGCGGACGGAGGAAGGAGACGCTCGGTAACGCTGAAGGACACATTAGTCTGAGGGCGTTCAGTTGATTCTCTACCTGAGCTGTCCTTTTCTCCCTGGATGTGCCGGACGGAGGAACCTCCACCCATCGTGATCAGCTGGGCCCAAATCTCCTCGGGTTTCTCAAACACCAGAAGAACCCGTAGGGCCTTGAACGGGCTGCACCGGGGATGCCTGAGGACAAAAATGCATGCTTACCAACCTATCCTTAACTAATAACATGAATTATTTACCTCCAGGAGTCATGCTACAGCTCTAGACTGTGATAACAGGTAAAAAAATCTATTTCCGATCTTTTTTTATGTTGAAAGTAGGTCATTTTATGTGTAATTTTCCCCAAATCAGTGACTTTATTTTCTAAATTGGCATTAAAATGTTTAAAATTTTGATTTATTTTTTAAAAATTGTTTGGAGCGAAGCAAAAGTTCAGACTGACAGTGCTGCAGCATTACAGCAACTAAATAACCTTATAAATAAACATATTAAACTGCATTCTTCGTGAAGTTAAATCTTAAATTAATTGTTTGAACGCTGCAGAAATAATGGTATGAAAGGAAGGAAGGAAGTTTAAATGAAAATGAAAATCAGATGCTTCACAAAAATTAAATGTGCTTCAAAATCAACGATGTTACTAATCTCTGACATATCCAAGACTGTGATAACAGGTGAAAAAAATCTAAATTGGCATTAAAATGGTTAAAATTTTGATTAATTTTTTAATATTCCGTAGTTTTGATCAGGGCTGAAGCTGATTAACAGATTTAAGCAAAAAAAAGTTGAAAAAAAAATGTATTTGATATATTTTTACAGCAGTCAAAGTTAGTGGCTGTTTTCAGCCACTAACGATATGAAAGGGTAGTAAATTTGCCCACAGTGTATTATGGGCCGATTGAAAATTTTGAGATCATATTTTCAAAATTGATGTAAAATTAAGGTTCCTCAGCAAAAATCAGTCCATTTGCTGCAACAGAGTGAAAATTATGGTCAAATTAAGAGCAAAACATTTTATCCAAGTGGCTGTTTTCATCCCCAACGGTACACAAGGGTTAAGGTGGTTGTTGTTGCGGTCTATTCTGGTTAAGTCATGGCAACACTTTTCTGTGTTTGTTTGACACGTTTGGAGCGAAGCAAAAGCTCAGACTGACATATTAGAGCAACTAAATAACCGTTGAAACATTTTAAACTGCATTCATTGTGAAGTTAAATCTTAAATTAATTTTTCAACGCTGCAGAAATCACGAATCTCCCCTTTTTACAAACTGGGACTTTCTGGCAGCGCTGGATGAACCTCTGCAGCTCTGCGTCTCACCATTCCACGATGCCGTCGTCCGGCCCCACGCCGGCCGGCAGCAGGTAGTTCCTGTAGTTGAGCAGCTTGTTGTCTTTGCAGCAGTCGCGCACCCAGATATGAGACACGCACGGCACGCCGCTGGCCAGGCACAGCAGGTACTTCCTGGTCCTGCAGTGCTGATCTGCGATGAGCAGGCTCTGGTAGGCCGCCTTACACTGGAGGGAGAACCAGAGGACAGAGCAGCGTTGGTACTCACGGAGGCGCATCTTTAAAAACTTTGACCCGAGCTTCTATAACATACGTAGCTCCTGATAAGTTCTGCTATTTATCACGATAAATAAACACCATTTTAGTCTAATCCTTTTGACTGTAGTGCTGAGTTGTTGTTTTTTACCGGAGGCTTTGGATGAAGTCGACGCTGCTTCTTGTGCATTTATTTTCTTCATATTCTGGTTTGAGCTGTGTTTTAGTGGCGTTACTGTCCTTTTTATTCACTATTTGTTTGCAAACCTTGCATGTTGTAAATTGCTGCTCCGCATCAGACTTTTAAAACCAAACCAGTTGAAGAATAATGGAGGTGGAGCCTCGTTTAGGAACGAGCTCCTCTCTGCCGGCGTATCTGCTCCACCTTCCACCATTGTCAGTTTGTCAATCTTCCACACGTGTTGGGCTGAGAGTGCGTCGCGCACATATATACGTCATCAATGGGAATTTATCATTTTTAATCGCAGGATGACATATTCTTACCGTGGAGAATATTTTTGACGATATATCGTAAACGATGAAATATCGCACGTCCCTAGCGTACCTGTTCTTCATTGAAGTCTGGCAGGATGAAGCCTCCACCCTCCTGCAGCTGGGACTCCGTGTACGCTTTGTTATATGGACCTGTCTGCACGAAATCTGTTGGAAAGAAACGACCAAACTGATCAGCTTCAAATAAAATCCAGACATCTGTCTCAGCGTTTTCTTTTGTCCCCATCTATAAATGTGTTGCATCTGATTCTTTTTGCTGACTGGTTTGTCCCGTCTCTCTATAATGATGCTACTGCAGACACTGAATTTCCCATACGATAAATAAAGCCAGTAAGTAAGTCATTAGAAGTCAGTAAAGTGAAAAAGCAAAATCATTAACGTGAGAAAGTAAAGTCATTAAAGTAAAGACATCAAAGATAAGTCATTAAATTGAGTAAAGTCATTAAAGTAAGAAAGCTGTAGCGTAACTAAAGGCCAAATAAAAACATAATATGTCAGTGTAACCAGGCGCCAGATTGACGATTAAGTCTATCATTTAAAATCTTAGGTTAGAGAAAGTTTATTTAAGGTCTAAACGAAATAACAAGTAATAAAAAAAGAAATGAAGCCAAGAATCATTTATGTGTCTTGTTTTCCATTAACCAGAATGTCAGGGCAACTGAAACGCTACTTCAGGTAATGACTCTATATGTCCTAACAGTAGACTTGTAGTCAAGACCGCCTAAACCGAGACCAAGACCAGAGAGTATCAAGACCAAGACCAAGGCTCATAGGGCCACACAGAAGAGGACTTGAGTCTTAACTATTATACATGCCACATCCAACATTTAATAAAATAAAATAAGGCTGCATTGCATGTTGATCATGTAGGTGCGGATTGACAGATGCCAACGCCCTCTGTGTCACAAAATGCATGTGATTGGTACTTGGAGGGGGCGTATAATGATATCCAAAAGAAAAAAAAACAAAAAAAAACTGCCTGCCTGGATATTATAAGTTACAAATCCCTTTAAAACCGATCGGCCAGTCTGAGACAAGACTGACTCCATGAAAAAGTGATCTCAAGACTGGTCTCAAGACCTACAAGTCTACCTAACAGTCCAAGAAAAGTCAAATGCACCACAACGTCAATGCTCCTCAAGATTCACCAGTCCCTAAATCAAACATCTCCCCTCCAAAGTTCTTACAAAATCAAATAAAATATTCCAAGTCCAAACAAAATCCCTACCAAAGTTCAGTGTTTATGTGTAATGATATGCATCAAAGAGTGTAAATGTGTTTGAGAAAGAAAAATGTGAAGGATAAGGAGCAGAAGAGAGGGTAATGGGAGAGAACTTGTGGCAGATATACACTACCTAGCCAAAAAAAGGTCCCACACTCTAATATTTCATTGGACCTCCTTTATCTCTGATTCCAGCTACATTCTCTGTCTCATTGTTTCTATAATCTTCTCCAGAGTCTCCAGATTTCTCTCCATCCAGTGTTTCATTCATTGTATTGATGATGGAGAGTCTGACCACTGCTCAAAGCTTCTCCAGCTCATCCCAAAGATTCTCAATGGGGTTAAGGTCTGGACTCTGTGGTGGAACAATCCATCTCATGCTCCCTGAACCACTCTTTGACAATCTGAGCCCCATGAATCCTGACATTGTCATCTTGGAATATGATCCATTGATGGAATAAGCTGCTCATTCAGTATATTCAGGTAGTCAGCTAATGAACCTAGAGCCAGATCATAGCACTGCCCCATAGCACAGGCTTGTACAGTAGACACTAGGCATGATGGCTGCATCACTTCATCTGCCTCTCTTCTTACCCTGATGCCCCCATCACTCTGGAACAGGGGAAATCTGGACTCATCAGACCACATGACCTTCTTCCATTGCTCCAGAGTCCAATCTTTATGCTCCCTAGCAAACTGAAGCCTTTATTTCCAGTTAGCCTCACTGATTAGTGGTTTTCTTAAGGCTACACAGCTGTTCAGTCCCAATCCCTTGAGTTCCCTTCACATTGTACGTGTGGAAATGTTCTTACTTTCACTTTCCTGATGCTTCTCCACTCTCCTTCTAGTTTTTAATAATGCCTTGGACAGTTCTTAACCCAGTTTTAGTAGTTTCTTCAATCTCCTTAGATGTTTTCTCTGCTTGATGCCAATGATTTGACCCTTCTCAAACAGACGACCACAGGATGTGTCTTTAGACATGGTTGTTGAAGAAATGAGAAGCTACTCATTGCATCAGTTGGGCTTAAATAACTTGTTTCCAGCTGAAAGATAATCACCCATGCAGTAATTATTCAATAGGAGGCTCAGCTCACAGGTGTCTACAATTAGTGCATCTCCTCTGCTACACCACACCACTATGCAGCAGGAATCAAAGTAAAGCCATTCAAGTAAGTAAAAATTTAAGATTCCCAGTTAATTCCTATGACTGATCTGACGAAATTAAAAACCAAACTTGATGTCGACTTCTGTGTCAAAGCCCAGAGTCCTATCTGATCAGTCGTTTTGCCCTCACCCTCCTCGTCGTCGCTGTCGAGCTTGTTGGTCAGCCGGTCGCTCTCAGACGAGGCCGTCAGCATGAAGGCGAAGCCCATGAAGAGAGACGTGTTCTGGGGCAGCGGGCCGTGGGTCTCGGCCACGTCACACGACTGACCCGGGATGTCTGTGCCGCTGCCGGAGGTGTTGCACGCGCCCACCCGCTGACCTGTGGACAAAAGAAAAACCAACAACATGGGTGTTAAAGGTCCTGGAGGATTCAAGAAGCTCTTCTCAAATTAGATACCTATACACCCTTCATCGTCCCTCCACCTGTGACCCCACACCGTGATGATACTGGGTACATGTTGATCATTACCAAGTCAGCCTCGGTGGCAGGACGCAGCAGACGACGGACACGGGCCACATGGAGGTCAAAATGTCTTAGTTATACTTTAAAAACCACACATTACTGTTTCACATGAAGACAAACATCAAACACGCTGCGGAGCGCCACAAAGTTCATTTAAAATACGACATAAAATACATTAAAAGACATTTTCGTTAAAAAAGATTTGTCTAAAAGTCTAAAATCTAAAAATCTACTAAAACCACACTCCTTTAAAAACTAGAGTTCAAATCTTGGAGTTCAGAACTAAACGACGGGTGCTGGCGAGCGGGTCTCCGTACCGGCTCGGGCGCCCGCCCCTCTTCGGCCCCTCTTAGACGGCATCCGGTTGTCTTCGGAGGTCATCAGCTTCCTCTTGCTGGACGGACCTGGGGTCCTGGGGCTGCTGGAGGAACTCCGGTTGGGAGTTTTCTCACCGCCGGGGGTTCCTCTACGCCTCCTCTTCCCCTCCACCAAGTTATCTAAGGATGACAATAAGACCACGTGACTATAAGGCCCCATTCAGACGCCCAACGGAACCCAAACATTAGTCTAGCCTTACCCAGGCTGATGTCGGAGGCCTTGGCCAAGGGGGTGGAGGGCTCGTAGGGTCCCAAGCTGTGCTGCTCCCTCAGCTTGTTCCCCTGCTCCAGAGACAGGATGACTGAGGTCCTATTGTGCCACTGTCTCTGGCCGTCCTTCTCCACGTTGTAGAACAGCTCCTGGCCCTCCGTCTTATGGCCCTTCACCACACCTGAGGACACGACACGCCTTTTAGAAAGATGACTGCACGGAGCAGAGAAGAAGCAGAACCTGAGGTCCTACTTCTCGCTCACCTATGCTGAAGTACTCGTCTTCCAGCAGAGCAGTGACCTCCGTCTCCAGCGGGATGGGATCGCACAGCAGGATGTCCTTCCCCGCCACCTCGCACTCGTAGCCGTCGTCGAACCGCAGCCGGAACCTGCCCTCGCCGGCGTCTTTGATGATGCGGCCTGAGTAGAAGTAGCCGTTGGACGACCACTTGGCGACCACCCGCAGGCCCACGAAGCTGCTCCCGGCCGAGCTCGCCTCCTCCGGCCATGACCTGAGGGAGTCCGAGTGGCTGTGGAGCTCCGGGTCAGACGGGCTGACGGGGAGGCGCGGGGGCAGCATGCGGCTGTAGGGCTCGTCCTCGGAGGACGACTGCGGCTGGCCGTGAGCTCCGAGCCTAAGAAAGGAGCCGGCACCACCTCCCCTTAGAGAGAGAGACGGAGTCAAACTACAGGCCAAGGAGTCAAACGCTGATTTAAAGACTGGAAACATTTCCTCCAAGTTAAATGTGTTGAAACGTTTATATGGAATACGAAGAGATGTCCCGATCAAGTTTTGGTACCTCATCCAGAACTTTTAATATTCAGTATCGACCGATGAGTCCTGATCTGATCTTTAATAGCTTCCTAAAGTCTGTCCTTGTCTTCTCCTAGAGTTGGTCTCCTGTGTCTTCCTAAAGTCTGTCCTTGTCTTCCTTGTCTTCTCCTAGAGTTGGTCTCCTGTGTCTTCCTAAAGTATGTCCTTGTCTTCTTTGTCTTCTCCTAGAGTTGGTCTCCTGTGTCTTCCTAAAGTCTGTCATTGTCTTCTTTGTCTTCTCCTAGAGTTGGTCTCCTGTGTCTTCCTAAAGTCTGTCCTTGTCTTCTCCTAGAGTTGGTCTCCTGTGTCTTCCTAAAGTCTGTCCTTGTCTTTCTTGTCTTCTCCTAGAGTTGGTCTCCTGTGTCTTCCTAAAGTCTGTCCTTGTCTTCTTTGTCTTCTCCTAGAGTTGGTCTCCTGTGTCTTCCTAAAGTCTGTCATTGTCTTCTTTGTCTTCTCCTAGAGTTGGTCTCCTGTGTCTTCCTAAAGTCTGTCCTTGTCTTCTCCTAGAGTTGGTCTCCTGTGTCTTCCTAAAGTCTGTCCTTGTCTTCCTTGTCTTCTCCTAGAGTTGGTCTCCCGCGTCTTCCTAAAGTATGTCCTTGTCTTCTTTGTCTTCTCCTAGAGTTGGTCTCCTGTGTCTTCCTAAAGTCTGTCCTTGTCTTCTCCTAGAGTTGGTCTCCTGTGTCTTCCTAAAGTCTGTCCTTGTCTTCCTTGTCTTCTCCTAGAGTTGGTCTCCCGCGTCTTCCTAAAGTATGTCCTTGTCTTCTTTGTCTTCTCCTAGAGTTGGTCTCCTGTGTCTTCCTAAAGTCTGTCATTGTCTTCTTTGTCTTCTCCTAGAGTTGGTCTCCTGTGTCTTCCTAAAGTCTGTCCTTGTCTTCTCCTAGAGTTGGTCTCCTGTGTCTTCCTAAAGTCTGTCCTTGTCTTCCTTGTCTTCTCCTAGAGTTGGTCTCCTGTGTCTTCCTAAAGTCTGTCCTTGTCTTCCTTGTCTTCTCCTAGAGTTGGTCTCCTGTGTCTTCCTAAAGTCTGTCCTTGTCTTCTCCTAGAGTTGGTCTCCTGTGTCTTCCTAAAGTCTGTCCTTGTCTTCTCCTAGAGTTGGTCTCCTGTGTCTTCCTAAAGTCTGTCCTTGTCTTCCTTGTCTTCTCCTAGAGTTGGTCTCCTGCGTCTTCCTAAAGTATGTCCTTGTCTTCTTTGTCTTCTCCTAGAGTTGGTCTCCTGTGTCTTCCTAAAGTCTGTCATTGTCTTCTTTGTCTTCTCCTAGAGTTGGTCTCCTGTGTCTTCCTAAAGTCTGTCCTTGTCTTCTCCTAGAGTTGGTCTCCTGTGTCTTCCTAAAGTCTGTCCTTGTCTTCCTTGTCTTCTCCTAGAGTTGGTCTCCTGTGTCTTCCTAAAGTCTGTCCTTGTCTTCCTTGTCTTCTCCTAGAGTTGGTCTCCTGTGTCTTCCTAAAGTCTGTCCTTGTCTTCCTTGTCTTCTCCTAGAGTGGACTGGATTCAGTCCAATAAATCTTCCAGTCAAAGTTAATGTAGTGTGGAGAGGGTAGCTGGTACCTTGTGTTCTCTCTGCTCATCCAACGCTGCCATAAACTCCCTAACCCTCTCTGGAAGATGTTTCTCCTTGACGCTGTCTCCAGGAAACTTTTCTTTTCAACGGTTAATATGCTCACTCACCACCAAGTTTGCAGACAACATCGGTCTGACTTAAAATAACCAAAATATTACCAAACTGGTAATCTAACGTGATTTTTTTTTAATCTACAATGTCCTCTCTCTTGTTGTTGCTCTACTCCAGAAATGTCTTGCCTTGAAGTTGTGTCTCTGGGTTTTCTTCCTGTTTTTCTCTTACGGAGTTCAAGTGAAATTATTGAACATTCTATCAAACGTATTTTCTATTGTTGATCGATCGATCACGTGTCTATCGTGATATATATCGTTTTATCACCCAGCCCTAGGCCTAACTTAACAAAACATTGGTGAAGGGAGGCGCCCACATGAAAACCCCAATGTCATGCTGCATACTGCTATTGACTAGTCCGGGTATCTGATGTCTTCATGTTGGTTGGTAGCTTTGTTTCTTTGTTTGGTTAGCTGCTGATTGGGCCATACAAGCCAGAAGCATTTACTTAGTTACTTAGATTGTAGGTTTAACCGTCATATCTCATGACCCTAGGTTTGACCCTAGTCAGCTTTTGAGGCTGGCTAACTACTATTAAAACAGAAGAAGAAGATGTTTCAACGCTAGGGGACGTGGTTTTGCCTTATGGTAGACCTGAAATAAATAACTACAAAAGACGGGACTCAACTGAAGCCTGATACCGATCGGGACATCCCTATATGCAATGTCACTAAATGTGAATGGAGGAACATATGTAAAGCTCCTTCTGTAGAGCTGCAGGTTAGCATCCAGGACTGACTAGCTCACATGTGCTTGGACAGTTTTGTTAATTGACAATCAACAAAAAATGTAGAAATGTTTTATTTTAAGCTTCTCTGCTTGAAAAACGACCAGTTATTAACAGCTGACATTCATTATTAGTTACACGACCATTAGTGAGAAGAGGGAAAAGTGAAGTGCTGTTAAAGATGCTACAGGAAGTGATCGAGCAGTTTGCCGGGGCAGAGTGAGCCTCATGGAGGACTCACCTGGACGGGGAGGAGCGGGACGGGGGTCGGCCCCTTCTAGCCCTTCCTCTGGGGCTCAGCGGTACGAAGGCCCGGGACCCCGGGGTGCCGAAGCCTCTGTCCACTGTGACCACTGACCCTGCCCTGTGACCCCTGTGACCCCTCTGTTGATGCCCACCTCCCCTCCTGGGACTGCAGACACACAGAGGGGATGAACGGAGCCAAGGTCAGGTCACACAGGCACCGATCTGGGAGGCCAACCTCAATATTCTCCCCCTCGATGAGGAACGAGGGCGAGCCCAGATTGATGCCTGTGACAGCATATACCCTGATGCCGGCAGGGACCAGTGAATCACGTAGAAATTAAGGTGTTAGGAAGTCAAAGAGGCGAAGGAGTGACACGAGAATCAGCATGCAGGTAGTGGAGGCAGAGAGACGGATGGACGGAGGATGAGGAGGTACCTCATGGATCTGGCTCCTCTGCTGGGCGGCATGATGAAGTCGGGTCTGGTGAGGCCGGTGCTGCTGCTGGTTCCCCCGGAGCTGTGCTGCAGGCTGGAGGCTTTGGACGACAGGGAGCTGATGTCAGCCAGGTCACCGGAGGTCACGGAGCTGCTGCCCGTACGGCACGGGGAGATGTCGCTGTCCAAGACCTGACAGTCCACCACTGGCTCCTCACTCTCCTGGCAACGTCAAGATGATTTTAGTCGGGTTTCTTTGCCACATCGTCACACGTCCACACCACAGAGACGAAGCCCGTTACCTCAGTGACTTTGCGGTCCACCTCCTTGCCGTCTTCATAGTACACGTCCGTGATGATCCGCGTGATGGTGGTCCGCACTTCCTGGATGGTGCGCACGTGTCTGCGGTGTGTCGGGACGCTGTTTCTTCTAAAGGACGGAGACTCCGGTTCACCCTTTGAGACAAAGAATTAAAGATCAGTTATGTCTTCGTTAAGCCACTCACGGGCTGTGAATGTCTTCTTCCAAATAGACCTCCGACTCCGTACCCTGTCCGCTGGAGAACGCAGCCCGGGAGCATCAAAGCTGGTCTGCTGGGACACTGTCCGCTGGCGGAGCTGGGACACATGAGACAAAGAGAGATCAGCACCGCAGTGACTTCAGACTGTACCTCATCGCTTCTACTGCAGCGTGGGATGACAAACAATCATCACACAAGAAAGAAAATCACAGACATGCAAAGAGAAGATGTGTTACAAGACTCAAAACCAGGCCTGGACCAAATATTTTAAGAACAAGACCTTGACACTGGGTCGTGTTTATGGTGTTCACAAAAAAAAAAGGAAGAATAACAGCGCCCTCTTGTGGTTTCCAAAACCCTGGAAGGTTTCACCAAGTTCAAAATTTGAAAGTAGTGACGCATTTGTTGATGAAAGATGAAACAAAAGGCAACTGGACTTGTAGAGGTTCTTGAAGAAGTTTCATCCAAGTTTTCAAACTTTGCAAGAAGTAGCAGCAAGACATTTGTTCTTGTTCTCACTCCTAGGGCTGCAAGAACAAGAACAAAGTCCTTGCTTCTCTTGGAGTAACGTAACAGTCTTTGGTGAGGAGTTGGGGTTTATATAGAAACATCTGAGGGTGATATCCACCTAAAAATCAACGACCGGGGTCCGTTAACGACCAGATACTCACCTGCAATTAGAGGAATGAGTTTTGATCCTGTTGTTGAGAGGTAATCTCTTAAATTAAAGCGTAGGCGGTTCCTGTGACCTGCAGGTTTCCTTTAGTACCATTCAAATTCGAAATTCCTCCAGTTCCAATTAGTATCTGATCATTACAGATGTGCACCACCCACAGATGTTCTTAATAAAACCCCAACACCCCATCAGTTATTTAAACATCTTCAGGAAAACTCAACAAGTCATCACATGCACAGTGACTGACTGACCTTGTTGGACGGAGCGGAGCTGATGGTGTTATCGGAGGTCTGCCGGGAAACCACCTTCTGCCTGACACCTGTCCCGTTGTCCCGAGGGGGCGGCTCTGGTTCTCGTCTTTCCTCGGACGGCTCTGCCGGGACGGGTGTGTCCTTGAGCTTCTTCGCCTGTGATTCCTGTGCTGCCGGCTCTGATTGGCTGTTGGGGAGGCTGTTGCATCCCAGCGAGGACGCTTGAGAGCTCCTCTGTGGCGAGGCGAACAGCTGCCCCCTAGAAAAAGATGGAGGATGTGAAGCTGTGATGAATTTCATTCATGTCTCAGAAACCCAAGTTAATGTTAATGTCGTCTCTAGAGATCCGGTACAAGATTTAGTGTACACATGTCTCAATATGCTCCTTTGAAAACATTCCCCCAATAAAATGTCCTTAAAGCGTCTTAATTTAATTTATAACGCTCAGACCAACAGTGTTGCAGCATCAACCGGTAGCATTACAAGTTAAGGACATCTCTGATTTGGAGAAGACTGCAGAAACCTTCATCAGAGGAGTCTTTCCTTTCAAAAATCACTGTAGGTGGTTGGTAGTTGGATGAGCAGAACATTTCTGGAGGAGAGAACACAAGGTACCAGCTACCCTCTCCACACTACATTAACTTTGACTGAAAGATTTATTGGACTGAATCCAGTCCACTCTAGGAGAAGACAAGGAAGACAAGGACAGACTTTAGGAAGACACAGAAGACAAACTCTAGGAGAAGACAAGGAAGCCAAGGACAGACTTTAGGAAGACACAGGAGACCAACTCTAGGAGAAGACAAGGAAGACAAGGACAGACTTTAGGAAGACACAGGAGACCAACTCAAGGACATTCAAGATTGGATCGGGACTAGAATAGCCCTATATCAAAAGATCAGTATTGGATCGGGTTTGCAAGAAAACTTGTTCAGGACGTTTGTAGTTATCAGAATAACGAAACTGATCAAAGTTGAGTTACGTCTAATAAACTGAGCCTTCCCTTAAAGCACTAATCTGAGGTGAGTATCTGGTCGTTAACAGACCTTTTGCTAGTTTCTGATGAGCAACACCCACCAGTCGTTTATTAGAAATGAAGAACCTACTTGGATAAAACGTCCAAATGTCTGTATTTTCCATTTCAGAGGCCTTTCTTCTTGTCCTACTACAAAGCCAAACCTTACAATTTAATGCAAACGGCAGAAATATCTTGATTACATGAAACAAGAGGCTGACATTCAGCAAAGCGTCCTCACTCTGTCAAAGCGGTAGGATGTAACTACTACTCAACGATCCTCACGTCCCAAGAGAATGAACGACGAGAACAAAAAAAAATAGCCATCCACCTCCACCATCCAAAAGTAGGTCTCCCTCTGAACGCTGCTCCTGGTGGAAGGCCTATTTCTGTCCACTAAAACATATTACAACAGGGGGAGAGCTATTCATACTCCCTCAGGTCACGTGAAACTCCGACAGATCAAACTGCTCGAACCAACAGAGCAGATCAGATTTACAGTAAGACAGTAAAAAAAACCTGAAGGACATGAAGGAAACTAACCCTTGTGGTGAGTGAGGTGAGAACTTGGCTGGGTTACAAAGCTGACAGAATTAGGACGACAGTGCTGGGAACGGCTCTCCCCCCCCTGGTACCTCCACGCCCGTTATACAGGGCAGGGTATAGTCTTGTGGGACCAGAGATGTATTTACACACAACCAGAGACAGCACTGGGCTAATATGTGCTTCCTCAGTCCTGTGATTTATTAGAATGGAAAAAGCCCAGGGGAAAAAGATGGAACAAAAACTCTGACAGCGACGAATCAGCTGTTTGCAACTTTAACTCCAGTTACATCACCGCTGTAGCCTGGAAACCAGAGGAGACTCTGCGTTGGGAACTGATTCTGGTCCTGCAAAGATCTGCCGGGCCAATCAGATCGTTTGGGCGGAGCTATATGTAATCGTCGTACTAACTTTAGGACAGACTGATCTGATCAGATGTAGAGGTGGTGGTGTAAACCTGTAATAACTGTGTAAACTAAAAACGTTTAAAATAGGCAACTGGACTTTGACGACAACAACGTCCAAATCTTAGCCAAGGAAGACCAATCTTTGTTGGACCAATGTTGTCAAAGAGGAGTAAAGGAAGACATCTATGTCAGATTGGTTCTCTAAACAAAGGAGGTAGACTGAGATTTAATCTGCCATCTATTTAAGATACAGTCCTAACTTCTGTCCTTAAGAAGCTTCAATCGCCTTCACACCTTGAGACTGGAGACTCTGACTGACAAAGGTCAATCGTAATGGTGCCCTATGAATGCTAGGGGCAAGAAGACGGGGGACAAACAGTCCCCCCTCAATGACAGGCAAGCATCTAACCATTAATGGAAATAACTGCAACAATTTTGGGTTTTTTAAACCAACAAGTCAAGCACGTTTCTGATTGGGTTATACCCAGAGTATCCTATTTAAACTTCCAACGTCCTACCAGTTTCCTAGAACTGAAGAAGCTACTTGGGTTGGAATAAATACAATCTCTACAAAAACATCCTGTACGTACTCGCTCACGTAAAAGTTCAGATGTATCCAGAGTGAAATGTCCTGAACTTTGTCCGTGCCAACGCCAACGACGTGGCTGGCGTACGTAGGATTCTACAGATGTGGATCCTTTGACACTTAGAGGTGATGCTGGGAAACTGTCATCAATGTGAAAACTATTACTCTGACCGATCGGGACTGAGCCAGTCGACCCTGAGCAGAGCCATGCAAGCCGTGTGGGACGGAGTTCTCCTCATGTCAGCCAGGTAGATCAGATTCCCACAATGCATCTGAACAGGTCAACATTAAAGAGCAATCTGCAGCCAGAGACGGTTTCTGAATGGAATCAGAGCTATGGACTGCACACACATTGATAGAAAAGCACCATGGCATGAATTAGTAAATGTCAACAGGAAACATTTTCATTCATCAGTGTACAGATCATACGTGATGAACAAATGCAAGTAAACATTGTGGCAGCGTGACAAAGAGACATTTATGAGCATCTCCACTCCAGTGAGCAGCATCTGCAATTCACTTTCTGTCAAGTTCTTCTTCTTTCCCGTCTTACTCATTCTTATGTTCTCGTTTTCTGATCGTGCAGAGAGAGGAATCTCAGGTGCAGGGTCAATTTAAATTTGCGTATTTAAAAGTCCTCCTCAATCCTCATTCTTCTTCTTCTGTTCTTCTATTTCCAGCAGCAGCAGAACTGCTTTATCAGTGATTAATGTCTTGCCTTTCAGGAAGATTAGTTTGACTGTGGCTCAGTAGGTAGAGCGGGTTGTCCACGAACCAGAGGGTTAGCGGTTCGATCCCCAGAATGTGCCACATGTCGAAGTGTCCTTGAGCAAGACACTGAACCCCCAGTTGCTCCCAGTGCGTGGCACTGGTGTGTGAATGTGTGCGTGCTTGTGTGAGTGAATGGGTAGATGTGTCTCTGACTGTAAAAGCGCTTTGAGTACCAATAGGTAGAAAAGCGCTATATAAAAGCAAGGCCATTTACCATTTACCATCTAAACTCAAACAACAAACGACTGATCAGACTGAATGAGTATCATCTTGTGTGTTTACCTGACGAGTATAGTGTTGCCTTCAGACTGGCTGTCCTCCTCCGCCTCCTGCTGACGGTGCACCTGCCTGACCCGACTGAACACTGAGGGGCTGCTGCTGCTGCTGGGACACCAAACGTAACGACTTTAACGTGACCTCTACTACCTCAACTAGAAGAGCCGAAGTGAATCCACTACAGCAGCAGAACTCGTTTACTGTGCTGATGTGTGTGTCGGGGCAGAGCGTCACGTTACCTGGTTACAGCCTTGGAAACAGTGGTAACCTTGACGACGGATCCATCCTCTTCTGACAGTGTTGGCTCTGAGAAAAGAAGGAAAAAGAAAGAGAGTCAGATATGATAATGCGTCGTCTCCATGGATACCAGCACGTCGGACCCAAGGAGAAGAAGAAGAAGAAAAGGAAAGAGTTCTTACTTTGAAGGCTGAAGCGCTCCGAGCTGCCTTCCTCCACGGGCGTCACCAGCTTCATCCTCAAACTCAGCTTCCCGTCGCCCTTATCGGCCGCGCTCTCCCCGCTTTCCCCCGACACGATGTCGCTGGTGGCCATCGCCACATCTGCGGAGACATCACCCACCATGTCTGACTTTTCAGAAAAGGAGGTGATCTCTGCATAAAATGGAAATAAGAAATCCGTTTTAAAACACAGCGGCTCAGGAGCGGATCGCGCGGCGCTACCTGGACGGGCGTTGTGGTAGAAGAACCCACCGATGGGAGTGCTGTGCCTGAGAGTCTGCTTCAGCTGGCTGATTAGAGGCGGCGTGGCTCCGTCAACGGGGCCGATCAACTCCCCTTCTTTAGGGAGAGTGAAGTGGAAGGAAATTTCTGTTGCAGAAATGTCATCAAGTTACAAATAGGGAAACGTTGCTTTGTGGGTTTTAAAGAACACTTGATGGTACACTGTGAGAATTACAGAAAGAAAAGTAAACGAAAGGTCAGAATTTAGCATTTTTGTGCATAAGCTCAGTTTCATGGTCACATTTCCAAATATACCCCAGCATGTACTGGGATGGATTTCAGACAATTGCAATGAGAGTCTGCACCTTGAAGTCTGAGTAGGGCTGGACGATAAAACGATAAATATATCGCGATAGACACGTGGTCGATATCAATAGAAAATACGTTTGATAGATTGTTCGATAATTTGACTTGAACTCCATTCAAGGAAGAAAACCCCGAGCCAGAACTGCAAGGCATTCTGGGGGATGTAGGCAGAGGAAGGGCTTTAGCCTCTCGACTTATCACGGCCCAGCTAAGCCAACAACAACAACAACAGCGTGAGAGGAAATTGTAGATAGAAATTAAGATCACGTTACCAGTTTGGTAATAGTTTGGTTATTTTCAGTCAGACATGAGTCAGACCGATGTTGTCTCTAACTTGGTGGTGAGTGAGCATATTAACTGTCTCTTGTCTCTTGATTAGTCGTGTAAGAGTCGGTTAAGTTTGGTTTCTCTGCGGCCGAGTGAGTGGCTGCTGACTCGGTTAATCAGGGATCCACGAGCAGCGGTTATGAGTCGGTTAAGTTTGGTTTCTCTGCGTATTGTTTGCTGGTCCAGTCTGGTCGTACGTTTAGTTTCTCTGCAGAGTGAGATGGAAGATGTTTGAATGGAGCCGTTTATTGATCATCAATCAAACGTGGTAGGACTCAACTGAGCCGCTTAAACAGACTCTAGATTCATGATTCATGAGTCGTCTTTGATGGATACGGTTATATGAACTGAATCTTTTGAAAATGATTGGAATTTAAATGCTATCGCCCAGCCCTAAGTCTGAGGCCATGAAGCTTGGCCAGAACACAATGGACTGATTCATCAAAGTTGGTAGAGAGTTTCTCGTCCAAGCAAAGGAAATATCATATTTTTATGGATTCTATAATGTGCACAATGGTAGGATTTGATGATGTAAAGGCTTAATAAAAATGGCCAAAGTTTTAATTGTGTGTACATTGCCTCCTTTAGTGGGAATCAGTGGTATTTTAAAGCCAGATCCACTTTTAAGAGGAGAAAACACGTTGGGTACTTTGGTTTTTACTAAAAACCTTCGTAGAATATGTTTGTTTTGTGATATTTCTATAAATTCTCTGTACAGTTATCATTGCTGAATGTGTTCAGTGGCATCTCTGTGCATAATATCATCCCATCATGGTTTTACAGATTATATAATGTGCACAATGAATTTATAAATCATAACACACATCATTTCCTATTGTTGTGTTATCTTGTACCTTTAATGTTCGGAGCTCTGCTGTCTGGTCAGTGCTTACCTCCAGAGCTATCACTCAGGCTCTTGTCCTTGAGGCCCTCTGCTCCATGCTCCGCCTTCTCGGTCTGTGACAGCCTATCAGGAACCTCTGATTTGTGGCCGTTAGTGGACACTGGCTCTTCGGCTCTGATCGTCTGGGAGTTGTCGGCCTTTGACTGTGGCGTTACGTCTTTCTCCTGAACCTGGGAGTCTCTCTCGCCGTCTGGTACGATGATGACGTTGTCCTCTCCCCTTACTTCACTCTCCGCCTCTGCCTTCTCCTTCTCCTCCTCCTCCTCCTCCATGGGCACAGGAGACCACATCTGGCTCTGAGAAAGGACCAGAGCCATTCCTGAGGCGCCTCCTTCCTCCTCCATCGCCACCACCTCCTCTTCTTGCTCATCCAGCACACCTGCCTGACTGTTGCGCTGCTGTGACAGTGATTCTACAGACTGACCCTTCACAGTTCCTGCTCCTCTCGAGTCTACAGAGCTCTTCACCACATCTACAACCGATGTTTGAGAGACGACAGATTGTGAAGGCAAACTGCAGGTTGCAGTGTGGGAGGGAGTCTCCTGCACACAACTATTAACGGACGGATCAGAGGACTTTGGCTGCGAGCAGGAGTCCGGCTCTTTGCTGTCGCCCGTACCATCGTTTAGCTTTTGTACATTCAAAGAAGAAGTCGCTGTCCTTTTCTGAACATCAGATTTTTGCGACAGTTCAGTCTCTGCACACTCGCTTTGGTGCTTTGCCAGCTCAGCGGGAGGTTTGGAGCTGGCAGCAGCTTGTGATTCTGAGGGGACCGCATTACCGGCGCTTTTCTGATCACGACACGAAACCACAGAGTCGCTGGTGTCGACGCCGGGCGGCTCTTCCAGCTCATCTATCTGCGTGGCCTGGCTGTCGTCCTCAGTCTGCTCTGACGTCTGCGGGTGTGTGCTGCTGCTCTCTGTGTTCACGGAGAGCTGCAAAGGCAAGGTGAACGAGGAGGACTCCAGCTGCTGAGACTGCGTCTGGCGAGGCGGCGAGGCCGGCTTCTTATCCGACGGCTGCGGCGTCTCCTGACTCTGTGTCGGGACGAAAACGTCCTAAATAACAAAAGAGAGCATCATGAGCTCAGGTTCATGATCAAATATTTAAACATATACACACAGACCGTGGATTATTTTCTGTGGGTACTTTCAGGCCGAGTCCCAGACCGAATGTTGTAAAACATCTTGAGACAGTTTGTTTTGTTATTAATAAAACGAATAACCCCTTACAGGCAGAGGAAATATCAGTATTTTAAGTTCAGTGGCATCTCTGTGCATGTTCCCTGACATCGCTGTCACGGAAATACAGTTTTACGGATTCTATAACGTGCACAATGGTAGAATTTGATGATGTACACGCCAAATAAAATGGCCAACGGTTGAATTGTGTACACAACACCTTCCGTAGTGGGAATCAGTTGTATTTTGTAGCTAGATTCTCTTTCAATAGGTAAAAAAATACACTTTGGGTACTCTGGTGTCATCAACTTAAGAGTCTGTTTGGATTTCCTCCATCCATTGATTTACAGTTTACCAATATATAAATAACTGAGGAGAACTGTCTGTGCTGCAGCTTTAAGATGAATAAATAGACAGCAGAGTGAAGTACATACATGAGAGAACTCAGGCTGGGAGGGTAAAGACAGGGTTTGGTCCAAGGCAAAACCAGGGGAACTCTGGGACACAGGAGTGGAGGCTGATGGGTGCGGCTTAGCGGCAGCTTCTGTTTCCATCGGCTCTTCATTTCCCTCCGCTCGCTCATCAGGAGGCAGCGAAGTATCCATCGGCTCATCAGCACCTGAAGAATCAACGAAATGTTGATGTCGCTGTTTAGACTCGTTAGATTTAAATTCTGTTGCTGAAGCAAGGTTTGGACATTTACCGTGTTCATTCTCTGGTCCGGTCGGCGTGCTGGGAACTAGTAAAGGGGTGAAGTTGTCCTGAGTCGGGGCGACGTAATCGACAGAGCTCCTGGAAATGAAGAAATGCAGATATCAGGTCAACGTCTGGGCTGAAGACGACAAGAATAAGAGCAGCAACGGGACTCACTGGGACAGACTGTTCTGCACCAGCGTTCCCTGTCCAGACAGGTGCAGCAGGTGCAGGGAGTGAGACGGCGTCGGGGTGGGTCGGCCCTGCTGCTCCGGCTCAGATACCGTGCTGTCGACTGCAGCACCTGAAAACAACACAATAGACGAGTCAAATCAGTTTCTGTAATCGTAACCCCATTAGAAGCCGCCTTCTAATGGGTTACAAAAAAATCAGAACTGATTATTCTCCTGCAAAGATCTGCCGGACCAATCAGATCATTTGGGGCGGGGCTTTATGCAGTGATGGACATATGAACAGCCCTGATTGGTTGATGCAGAGGTATTTTCGGTTCAAACAAGCCCCACGCTGAAATCAATCAGCTGAGTCTGGACTAGAACGTACCCGTCTTGTCTGCGTCAAACATGTCCTCCTGCGAGGACAGGATCTCACAGTCCTTCTGGTCCTGGAGATTCTGCGAGTGCAGCAGAACCTGGACACTCATCTGCCTGCCTGCCTGACCCACAGACTCAGAGGAGCTGCTGGAGCTCACCTCAGACCTGGAGGAGAAAGGATGTATTAGTACGAGTCTATAACGTGCATCTCCAGAGAAGAATGCAGAATTAAAAACGCCAAACGGAGCCGCACCTCGCTGCCTTGTTGTCCACACGCTCTGAAGTCCTGGAGCTGACGTCCTGCTCTGCTGGGGATGAAGAGAGTCCAGACGTTAGACCGACCCGTTAAAGCTTTAGCTGTCACTACGAATGCTCTGATCAGACACTGTTACGCCAGGCTGTCATGCAGCTTTGTCCAGAGGTGTTAGGAATGTATTTCTGCTCCAGCCCACACACACACACTGTACATGCATGCATTTCACCAGACGTACAACCAGGGGCGGCTCCTCTGAGGCTGACTGCAGCCCTTTAAATGTGGAGGTCATGATCTCTGAATCGGTTCAAATAAGACGAGACAATGAGATGAAGGAATGAAAACAAGTCTCTGTAGCTCATTTGCTGCGTGTCTCACTGTCTGATGGAGGGACGACGTCTTCCTCCTGACTGTTCAGGACTTGACTCTGGGAAAGCTCCAGGAAACCGAACTGAGACGATTCCCCTGAAACACACACACACAAAAAAGTGTTTTAAATATTTAAACCCACAAATTCACAAACAGGTAAAAGCTCCCGCTCCTGAACACGTTCCCACCTTCAGGCTGGATGCAGTGTGTTGTAGAATCGGCTCCAGAATCCATGTCAGCGTCCTCAATAACACACCTAAAAGTAATTTAAATGATTCATCAACCGTCGCACCCTGAGCGTCATCAGTCTGCACAGAAATACCTGCAGCTTCACACGTACGTTTTCTTGATGGGAGGGACGACGTTCAGAACCTGACTGTCCTCCTGGAAAGCTGCTGAGGTGGAGTCGGTCGCAGCCACCGCGCCTAAATATAGACATATCGGTGACATTTTTTGTTATTTTTAGTACCGGACGTGTCAGAGCGTGCGAGTGTGGACGAAGCACCGACCGGGTTCAGCCTGGCTGCTGCTCTCTGATTGGCTGTCAGTCTGAGAGCATCTGCTTCCTAACGGCGATGAGATCAGCTCCTGGAGGAGACGAAAGAATGTCGTTAATTTCACAAATGTTATGAAATCAATTAAAGCTCCTGAGCAAATAAAGCGACACTCGTCTGCCAATTCATTAGGTACACCAGCGACTATACTCAACCTTTGTTCTCATAAAGAAGGAAACCAACAAACATGCAGAGTTAGCAGGAATGAGCCTATTATGCAACACAGGCGTGCACCTAGTTTGTGGACACTGCATGTCTCTGTGATGTTTGCAGCAAAGACAACCTCTCTGTCTCTTGTCCTACCCCGGTTTGTCCTTATGCAAAAGATAAATCTGAACCAAAACCAACACAAGCACCAAGTTGTGGCTGCAAGAAAGTTCAGCTGATGATCATTTTTAAGGATAAATGCTGTGATTTAAACACAAATAACAGTGGTTTTGCAGATTGACATACATGCATACTGCATTTGGTGCAGAGGAAAAGAAAAATATTTGCACTAAACAGGTAGAAAATATCCCAACTAACTTTATTTACAGTTTTTTTGTCTACTTTTTCCAACATTTAGTTTCACCTGAGTCACTTTTTTACTTTTACCGACTACTGTTCGTGGTGTTTGTGCACCAGACAATCCCACCAATGGAGGATGTTTTCTTTAGAGATGCTTCTTCTTACCAGGACCGGGCTGCGGGAGGTGGGCTGCAGGCTGGACAGGCGGCGGGCCAGCAGGGCTCGGTAGCTGCTCTCGGGGTCGTCCTCCAGAGCAACGCTATCCGGCTGGGAGTCCTCCACTATGAGGCACGGGTTCTCTGGCTGAGGCAGGCTGGAGTCCAGTTCACTTCCTCCAGGATCCATGAGGTCGGGGCCGAGGACAGGAGGAGCTAAGCGAGCAGCAGAGAAAGAGCGAAGAAGGCGGCGGCCATGTGAGCCTTCAGCCTCTTATTGTTATCTAGAGCTAGCCGGTGCTAGCATGCTAGCTAATGGTAATAGACTAGCAGCTAAAGCTCCGCCCAACAACGAAGCGTGTTGTCGCCCGGTGAAGAGTCACTCTGCTGCGGGAAAACCTCATGACAAACCCGGATACGTGAACCTTAACCGACAAGACAACGAAACACTAGATTAAAGAGAATCGGTTGTTTATTTTCGCACCGATTTCTGTTTTCCCTAACTTTAAACACACCCACTTCCGAGTGCTCCTCGCGGCAAAACCTGCCAGACGCGATTTGATTGGTCCAGCCGGCTCCGTGACGTCATACGAGACCGAGGATTAGTTCAGGACTGTCGGAGTTTTTTTTTTTTTCATTTTAAACGTAATAAACGGTGTTTAAATGTTGAAATTATCATTAAATATTAGTTTGATCATTTTTTAGATATGTTATTTAGCTTTTTAATTTATATAATTAGATAATTTAATACAATAATCAAACAAGATAAGGGTTTTTATATACGATGTTTCATTTTAATTAATTAAAAGTTCCATTTAAAACGGTTCTGATACTTTGGGCATCAATAAAATCGGTTGTAATGAAGATTAATAAAAAAAAATGTAAATTGTATTAACACTTTTATAATAATTGTAATATTAATAGTACATAACACATTTTATCTGCTAGGTCAACTTACATGAAACAGCAATACATAAAACATCATAACAAGAAACAAACAATGCAATAAAAATAAAAGCAGATTTAAAAAGTATATAGAAATAAGATAAAAGGGAAAGCAGGTTAAATGGAGCAAGCTATTTTAAAGAGATGAGTCTGGATTTGAAGCGTGTCCATGTTCTGCAGACTAGGGTTTGCAGTATTTATAAGTTGAGTCTGAATGAATCTTTACCTGTTGATATTTTTCTTGCAGTTTTCATCATAAGGACACGTCAAGGTTTTTGGAGTTCTCTTCCCCTGTAGTGATAAATGTTATAAAATAGACAAATCTAGGCCGTTTCATCCCACAGAGATGCCTCAGAGTCCTTCACGGGCCCATGTGGGGCTTTTAGGGACTCCGGTAAAAATGAGATGTAGGTTAACTTTTTTCACTGTGTATTTTCCTTCAGCTAAGAGTAACCGAGTTTTCCTGCAGAGAGTTTACGTCTCACTGCGAGTGCGTCAACAGGCTCTCTGGTTTTTATATTTTAGCATCGCTATGGCACATTTGATCTGCATCTGCTCTATTAATGGACGTGCATTTAGGCCACTTTAGTCCATCTATCATTTCAAATATTCTGCAGAACATCTCCTTCTTCTCTAAATCATGGGATATCAGCGCCGGCATCATCACAGATATTAATCAGTCGGCGCCTGAGAGAGCTTGTGGTTATTTTTAAGCGACTGAATATTGAAAAGGAGGTTATATCAGACACATATTTTTTTTCTTTTTGGTAATGAGCCCTTAATCTCATCTCATGATGATGTGCTCACAGCCTCGAATATTAACACGACTCTGTCATCATCTTTTGACAACCTCAGTTGCCATGGAGACGCCACATTTCCAAGTATCAGCCCCACAGCCTATGCTAATGTGGACCACAGAGGGAGAGGGTCTTTATGGCAAGGGGGGGGAAGGGGGGAGTACAAAGCAGGAATCATCTGACGGGTGCAAGGCTGCAGGAGGGGGTGGGGGTGTGAACCACTTTGAACTCTTGAGTCAGAATCTCCACCGTGCATCCTCCAGAGGAGTCAAGAAGTCACAATCACACAATCACAGGTATAAATCCAAAGCAGGAAGGATCGAAAATCACCCGTGAGTGCATTTCTAGGAGGAGGAAGGATGCTTTGTGTGTGTCAGGTGATGCACAAGAGCAACGAGAGATTAAGCACCGTGAATCAGGATAAAAGGTCACTTCAGGTTGCAGGGACTCTTAACTTCATCTGTGGAGGTTTTTATGCACAATTCACATTTGATTTCTCTGGTTGTGTGCCCTGCTCCAGGTCAGCTGAAGGCTGCCAGACAGGAGTGATGGTCCTCCTCTCCTGGCTGCAGGTCTGATTTACAGGAAACCAGCATCAGCATCAGGAGGGACGCTAATACGGACACAGCAAAGTGGAGACATCCTGGCTGGCAGCAAGACTAAACAATGCCATGATGAATACCTGATTGCCTTGGCGCACATCTCGCAGTGCCTCTATTCATGACACACACACACACACCAAACAGATAAGGAAGTGTTATTCGCATCCATGGAGGCTGCCGGGCATCAGCCTCCTGCAGCCAACCCCAATGACTGGAGCCGCAAAGTTCAGCGTAACGTCGTCATGTCTGCAGGTCGGGGCTGATACCCAACAGTAAGAAATGCGCAGCCACTACCCAAAATGTCTAATGTGAGCCACCTCTACCGGGGCCGGCAGCCGCTGAAGCGCACGCAGGACGCCGCCATACGCATTTCTCAACACATCAACCTGTTTTTACTTCAATGCAAAAGAAGAAGAAGGAGAAAACAAAAAGAAGAAACAAAGAGATTTACCTTCGCAATCAATACGTCTGCTCACGGGCTTTCCAGTCTGTCTAGCACCGTCCCGTTGGCTGCAATAGTAACGCGTCCGACATCGCTCGGTCCTTCCCTGCCTCTGTTTTGCTGAGAGTCAGGGTGTGGGACACACACACACGCATGGCACGTAAAAGATGCAAAGATGCAAAGGCATTTTTGAATGTAAGATGCCATGCTCGGTTCCCCTGGAGTCAAAACACGCTGCACAACTAATTAGATTCATGAAAAGAAAGAAATAAAAAGAATAGATGAGAAAACGGATCCAAATCCTAGTTTGAGATGCACTTATAGCTGATCATTTTATGCATATTATCCATTAAAATGTGGATTAAAACGAGAT
Source organism: Planiliza haematocheilus (assembly GCA_005024645.1). Taxonomy (NCBI): domain Eukaryota; kingdom Metazoa; phylum Chordata; class Actinopteri; order Mugiliformes; family Mugilidae; genus Planiliza; species Planiliza haematocheilus. The sequence goes on from SRSE01000008.1 coordinate 413,504, forward strand.
GATTCATAAAAAGTTGTGTGCTGCAGGTTTACAAATGAACTTTTAATATGTGGTTGACACAAATCAAGACTTTTAAAACACGCAGCAGAACGTGAAATACTTTTATCTGAACTTGGTTTTGCATCATGTAAAACCTTAATATATCATGTTTTGAACCTCTGCTCCACAATTTTAGCTTTTTATTCAAACTATTACTATTTGTAAAGCTTATATTTTTGGTTTGACCAGAGAAAAATCACAACATTTCTCTTTTCCATCCTTCAGTAACAATGAGTGAATCATTTTCTTTCATCTCTCTTCTGTATATATCTGAAAGTTGCAGAATAAAACAATAAATTCTTTATTTCCTGGGAATAAATCTCTGCTCCTGTATCTCCTTTCCTTCCCAGCAGAGGCCAGCAGACGCTCTGGAGTGTCCCACACCGGACTGCTGACTCACTCCCGGTGACACACAACTTCCTGAAAAGAGATTTAAAGCCCACAGTGATCCATCATCATCACCGGAGCAGGAGATGTCACCGCCCGCCAGCAGCTCCACGACCTCTCATCTGCAAATGCATGTAAAGATAAACAGATTTTAGACTGACTGAGAAAGTGCAGACAACATCACCACTAAGAGACTCTCCTGGTTTTTACTTTTTTTAAAGTGAGTTTTAATAAAGATTTTAATTAAAAGTTTTCACTTTTCTTTTAAATGTCCCAATTTTAATGATCTTTCTTTTATGCCAATGTATAATTATATAATAAACTCAACCCTGACACGTCCAAAAATAATATTGCACAACTTAATACAGACCTTACACAGATCAGTCGTAACATTATGACTCATGAAGTTGTGACTCATCAGAGGATGGACATGGGCCTTCTGAGGGTGTCCTGGTGTTAGTGGGGGGTCTTTGAGGGGAGGGGCCTCTGTGGATCATCCCACAGATACTTGATCAGTTTGGGATCTAGTGAATGTGGAGGCCAGGTCAACACCTTGTGCTGTTCTTCTTCCTAAAGTGTTTTTGTGGCTGCATCCTGCTGGGGATGGCTGCTGCCATCAAGGAGTGTCATTGCTATGGGGTGGGGGTGCCTGGTCTGGTCTAGGTGGGTGCTACATGTCTAAGTAACATCCGCACCAATGAATGAAGCCAGGTCCAGAAGTTTTCCAGCAGAACACTGAACTGGAGCAAGATGAGCAATGTTATCCACTTCTGCAGTCAGTGGTCATAATGTTATGGTAGGGGCAGAGCTGGAGTCCCTGACATCGGTGGCAGAAGGACCTTGAACAATCTCCTGTCCATCATGAACAATGTCCACCACCTTCTACAAGACACCGTGGGCAGACAGAGAAGCTGGTTCAGTGACATGATGCTGTCTCTGTCCTGTTCCATGGACAGGCTGAGGATGTTGTTTGTCCCTCAGGACATAAGACTCTACAACGCCTCCCTGGATTATATGTGATGAAGATACTGGACACTGAATTTCCCACAGGATAAATAAATCAGTCTATCTATCTATCTATCTATCTATCTATCTATCTATCTATCTATCTATCTATCCATCCATCCATCCATCCATCCATCCATCCATCCATCCATCCATCCATCCATCCATCCATCCATCCATCCATCCATCCATCCATCCATCCATCCATCCATCCATCCATCTATCTATCTATAGATGTGTGATGGTGTGATGGTGGAGCCTCGTCCACTTCCTCATCCATCATAACCTCTGACCCCGAGTGGGACCCACCTTCTTGCCTTCAGCGGCCTGTGAAGCCTTTTTTCGGAACAAAAACGTCCTGTAACCTGTGAGAACAGTGGATGTTTTAAATCCCTTTATTTATTTAGATGAGCAGCTTTTTATCCTAAATTAGATTTCTGTACGGAGCAAAGACTAATGTGATGTGATGCGCTCGTTGTCAGCCTTTAGATTCTCATTTAAAACACTGACCTTTGGGTTGCCTTCATTTATATTTAACTTCAGAAGAGTTGGGCTATCTTATCGGATCTCATGTTTAAATGTGCACGCCGCCCTAAATGTTAAATAAAAACCTCCTAACATCCTAAGTAAAGTACAGGTTTTTTTTAACCGTCTTTAGTTTTTGCTGCGTTAGTAACTCTCTCTTTTTCTTGTGCTTCACATTTCCTTCATCCCTCTGGAGGATTTATCCGCTCTGGATCTCATTTGTCTTCTCAGCTCCAATCTGAGACTAACTCCACCTGCTGCTCCTCGCATTTTGATCTCTTTCTGAACTCTAGTCATCAATATCGTATCATATAAGCAGGAAAATTGAACAGATGTACTTCCTGCAGCAGCTGAAGAAGTTAAGTCTCCCAGTGCTACACCTCCACCCTCACCTCCTCCATCATTATCTGGTTACGCCGCTGCCGAGGACGGAGGTTGGACCAGTACGTCTCTCACCCAGGCTGTCACAACCAGAACTTCACCCCACACGAAAAGTCTCTTCCTATCTGGAGCTGGACTCAGAAGGAAGCGTCCCACTCAGCCATGAGTCATGCTTTAATCCACTTTGGCAGTTTTAACTAATTTCCTGTGCAAATCTTTCTATTTTAATCAGCTCCTTATTTTAACCCAGACTCTTATATTATTTTGCATATTTTATATTGCTCTTGTGTTTTTTTGGACTCATGTCGATTGCACCAGACACCAAAACTAATTCCTGAAGTGTTGTTGAAAAAGAAGAAGTGAGAACAATTACATCTGCACCTCGTCCTTCTGTAACGTCTACTGTACGACTTGCAGCTTTCGTGTCGCAGTCTGAGCATATTCAAACGTTTCATGTCGCCTAAAATAACCGTGTTTTTCTATTTTCTGTGTTGTCTGTGGGTCTTTGTTGTCAGCGGATGAAGTTCTGCTTTGTTCAGGACATGAACAAAGACGTGTCAGATCAGTGATCGAAGCAGATTGCCTGGTACTTGCAGTGACACTGATATAAATAGCAGCTTTGTGTGCCACAAACTTTAAAACATTTCAACGAATGCACCCAATAACCCCCTCACATAAAACACAGAAAAGATGTTTTAAAAACAGGTATTTGGTTTAATTTGTCAGTTTTTATGAACGTAAAATAGCATTCTTTCAAAAACTGTTATGAAGAAGAAATTGGTAATTTCATGGTTCATCTCTTTGACCCTCGTCCTCATGAGCAGTGTGCTTCAGCTGTCTCACGCAGTAAAATATGATCAACATTAAGTCCCACGTCCTTCTTCTCCCTTCGTCCAATGACCAGCTGCGACATCAAATAGCCACATCACCTGGGATCCAATCAAACAGCGGCCATCCACCGAGCTCCTCCCACCTCATCCTGCATCGTCATGGTGCCTCGCTCCGGATGCAGTTGTCATGGAGATGGAAGAGGGCTCCTCAGCGTCCACTGGTGGCACCGTTACCATGGAAATCCACACTGCTGCAGCTGCCTCGGAGCGACGAGCGGATCCGGAGGAGTGCGTTGAGCGCGGCGAGGAAGCATTCCAGCACAGGAACCACCGCATGCTCATCGTGATCGGAGAGATCTCCACCAGCCATCACCTCGAAGCTGCCAGGAGACAGATCAGACACGGTGAGATGGCCGGGGGGTGGTTAGGAGTGAAGGGGAGGGGTGGAAGGGATCAATAAATGTTCTGCTCTTGAATTAAACTTAAACCTATTTCAGACAAACATTCAGTTCCCTAATCTGTCTTTGGAAAAGTGCAAAGTTTCAGTCAGGTGTATGAGAAACAAGCTCATTCTTTTGATCTTTTACTTGTGCAGATTAAAATGCTGCATTGCAGGTAAAAATCTTAGGGTTCAAACTTGTATCTTTGCTTAATTAAAAGTGCAAGACAGTCGTAGGCGTAAAATCATAGTTAATTTATAAGCAGCAGTTTATTTGTCGTTTGTTAATGTGTTTTTGTTGATTTTACATATTGTAGTTTACTACCGGGTGGTGCTACCTCACGTTGTCAGAGATCCTCAAAGGTTTTGCTCGTACAAATCCAAATCTAGCGTCCTCAAGTGTATTGTTAGAGTAAAAAGCGAGATACTTCCCTGAAATGTGTATCAGTAAATGTTTGTTTCTATCTCCAAGGCGGAATTTTGATGGTGCTCCATGTGTTGATTTCCTTGATTTGTAAAATGTGCAAGGTATACGTTTTAAGTTCAGCGTGAATGATTCTTCAAAAGCTAGTTTAGAGCACTACTCAATAATAATAATATTTTATGTATGCGGCACCGTTCCAAAACAGAGTTAATGAGAGGGCGTCATTCTAATACAACCGTCCCACACTAAACCCTTCACGACTGTTGTAATGTTCAGCTGATGTTGAAAGACCGTCCGAAATGTGGTGATTCAACTGTATGATCGTTTTAGAGGATGTAGTTTATAGTGCTGTTAAACTGGATTGAATTAAAAGTGTTTCTGTTATTAAGAGTAGACCGCTGACTTAAAATGTCAAAATAATAGGAACACGTGTCAGTGAAACCCAGTAGAGTACACGGACAGATTGACTGAGTACCGTAATCTTCACGAAGAGAAGATTTAGTGTAGGGCTGTTGCATTGGAAGGTTTTCTCTAGTGGTGGTCAATAAAGCTTATTTAAATTTAGAAATCTAACTTAAAGTCCAGCTGCGCCAAGATTTAAAAGCAAGCAATGAAAATCTTAAGATAAATTCGGAAACTAACTGAAAGCCAGAGAAGACCAGGAATAGTTTGAGTGTCATTGCATTTCATATTCATTTTCCTTTTATAACTATTTCTTTGCTCTTTTGGATAATTGAAATAAATATGGTGCATAATCTTAACAACAACAACAACTATACCTTCTTTTGAAAACAGGTTTGCGTTCCTGGATTGTTGATCCAACCGTGTTTGACCTGAACAAGGAGCTGCAGCTGTTTGAGACCAAACACACCGCTCAGTTTTCTTCCCAGATCAAAGGTCAGTCATTTAAACTTATAGAAACGTTTGTGGCAACACCATTTAGCCTTTTTTGCTCAGATGCTTTGCTTTGATGGAATCAAAGGAGGGATTGGACGTGTTTATGCTCAGACTCCGTTGTCCTCGTACTCCACTTGTGCATCGGACGAGACAATGCAGCTTTTATTGATCGTGCTCTCATATGCAGGCTGTAAGTCAGAGTGGGAATCAATGAGGGGGAAAAGGGTTAGCTAGGATTACTACCTGCTATGGGGGAACATGAGCTCAGGCCCTGTGATAGATCCTGAATGGAGCTGGTGTCTATGTTTCTGCCCTCTGAATCTGCAATCTACATGTCTAATAAGTATGCAATGGGGTCAAATGGGCAGTTCAGAGCAGGAGATGCGCTGGCTGAGTAAATGAAACTCTAGACAGCTAGATGTTGTATGTAGATGCTGTATATCCGTCCTGCCACACAGCTCTTTTTTATGCCTTGTAACATTTATCTATCTACAAACACACAAACACACTAATGTGTGTGTGATGCAAGCGTCAACATTGAAGAAAACAGAGGTTGATATATTCAGATTTATAGTTTGTAGAACAAATAAGCTCCACAAAACAACCTTTATGCAAGAGCAGTATTTACTATCACCTCCCCTAACCCTAACCCTGGACTAAAAGTTGCCCTTTGCAGCAAGTAAAGGGTAAAATGTTAACAATTCTCCACTGAGAATTTAAATAGACGTGACACTCGTCTGATTTCTCGCAGAGAGAAGGGTCAAATGAGAAGATCGATATCACTCAAATCTGCCCACTGACTGTGGTGAAACAATCAGGAGGTGATTAGCTCAGCTTAGCGTGAAGACTGTAAAACCGAGCGGCTCCAAAGCTCATAAATAACCTCTGACACACATAAATTCACATTAATATTCTTCTTATTCAAGTTTAAAAAATATGTGTTTTCCCACAGTTAATGGGTGAGGCTATTTCTCATTTCTGGACGTAGTGAATTGTTGTTTCTCCTCTCCGTCCAGTCTTTATGCTAAGCTAAGCTAACAGGCTGATTCCTGTAGACACAGCTTGGAGGTTAGTTTACGCTGGACCACAAACAAGGGAAATATATGTCTGAAAATCCACAGGGTCTAAAGCCAATTAATTAACACAGACTAATGCATTAGCATTCATGCCATTTGTAGCTTGCAGGTTATTTGTTTCAGTTCAGCTTGGCTTTAATTTCATTGTGTAAACACTGTGTAAACTCTGGTTGCATAAATTCTCAGCATCTCACATTTCTGTTAACAGCACGTGTGCAGCCAGGATGGAATATTTCAACACCTGTTCACGAGTTCTCTCCAACAAAACCTCCATTAGACTCTGTATTTGCTGAAGGTTTTTGATGTATTCTGGCTTTTCCGTGCAGCAAAGTCATGAATAATTCATATTTTTCATTAATTGTTCTTTTCTGACAAGCAGTTCCTTAATCTCTCTTCCTCTTCCTGTCGATTTTCTCTCTGTTCTGATGTGATTATTTTTGCTGATGCACAGACAGAAGCCCGATGAGAGAGGTTTAACCCTACACCTGCTGGTGCTAGTCTTATTATATATACACATTTAGCTTCTGTTGTTATTTTTTAAACCTCTAACATATGAATGTCACTATTATACAGCCAGTCAGAAAAAAAATGACAAATTGGTTTGACAAATTGTTCGAAAAAAGTCAAAACTGTTTAAGGGAAGTACTTTATAAGATTTTCATTCATGTTCTCCAGAGGATAATTTCCTAGAGATTTAGGGAATGCTTATTATTAATCCAGTAAAATATCTCAACATATTCTCTCAAGAACTTGGAACATTGTCAGTTTTCTGCAGTTGATTTCCGATATGTAATTTAAACGATATGCCTGCAGTCGGAGAGAGAGAATACTGTAACACAAAACCAGTTTCTGCAGACAGCGCAGATATGTATGTAACAGGGTTTCTCTTGGGGTTTCACATGCATGCATTACCAAAAAATAAATATACAAAGACAAAGTGACAGCAGTGTGACAGAAAGAGAGGAGTCATCTTTACTCATGGGATATCTTTGTATTCGAAAGCAAAGCAGAAATGGAAATGAGTTAAAAGGCATGTTTACATAGCTGAATGCAAATTCAGGTTCGTGTAAAGTGGGATGTGCGTGCTCTCTCACTACAGAGCGTTCACTAACAAGGACGGCGCCTTTATGGATATTATTTATAAGACAGGACGTGAGGGAAATGGGTGGAGTGTTTAGAGGACTGGAGATAGATGATGGTAGATGAAAGCCAGGGAGTGGGGCTCAGCATGGGGCACATCGCAGGATGCTTCAGATCCTTATTCCCCTGGTTCTTGTAATGAAAGATGGAAGAGGACGAAAAGAAAAGCGAGGAGTGGGGTTGAAAAATGAGATGAACGGAGACGGGGAGGGTTTGGACACACCTTTATTCAATGACATGGGACTGTAATCTGTGAATAGACGGTGATTTTTAATTCCCATCTTGATTTAGTGCTTAGATTTTTGTGTGCATATAATCACAGTGAATAACGTGCAGAAAATTAAGAACGTTACTAATTGAAAGCTAATTCTAAACCATGCACTCAAACAGATGCTACTGGAGTTATTGATTACTGCCTTTGTCTTCGATTGCTGCCCACTTTGACTGAAATCTTATCCGGCTGCAGTCTTGAATTCCTCTGTAGTGAACTGCAGCATGTGGTTAAACACAGACATGGAAGCATCATATGCACATTAGGAGACAATCTGCAGCAGGCCTAAAGCTGACACCATGTGTCCCTCAGGGTCACTTAAAGTGAAGCTAAAGCATGTGGAGCTCCCCCTGGTGTCTTGAGTGCCACCTCCTTCACGCTAGTCGATGGGACTTAGGCTAAACTAAAACACTTAAATACATGTTAAATACATTTTTTCCAAAGATGGATTTTGTCACATTATGTAGCTAGTATACTGCTGCTGTGTGACGAAGTATTTACCAAATGTGATTGAGTCTAGAGAAAGTATGGACGGGTCATCAATAACTACACTGGATTCTTGCACACTACTGCTCTGACTTTGGCTCTGGGGGTGGAGCTATGTCATCAGTGTTCCGTCCACACTTCCTCTAGACTCACTAATGTTTGCGCTCTGCATACTCTGAATTAATTTGATTTGTCAGTCATCATGTCATCACATCCTGTTTTTATAGCATCCAATAACTAAAACAAAACTTCTCAGAAAAATGGAAACTCCGGCAGCAGAGCTTATGACCTATACTGCAGCCAGCCACCAGGGGGCGCCCACTTGGTTTAGCTTCACTTAAAGAGGAGCTGTCATGCCATTCTTTTTTTTTCTTTTTCTTTCTTTACAGTCTACGGTTTTAGCTCTCAGAAAGTTGTGAGGCCTAGAAAAAAAAAAATGTCCCCACAGTGTCCCCACAAGACTATGGTCCCCATAACGACACAAAACCAAGAACACACACACCCATAGGATTGTGTTTCAGTAATGTGCAGGATTAGACGGTCTGTGAAAGAATATCATCTGGTGCAGATTTTACCATCATGTAATATAATATCAAGCTCATCCATTCAGTTTAAATAAATAAATAAAAATAAATCTCCATTACAGCACATTAATCCACTTTGCACAGTATCTCATTACTTTCTGTGCATTGATTAGCCAAATGATTTACTGCATTTGCACAACGAATACCCCGCCTCAACACTGTGATGTCTGACAGATAAAATAAGATAAACCTTTATTTATCCAATAGTGGGGAAATTTGCACCACTGCACCACACTACATAAGTATAAAAATAGAGAATTGAATACAGTAGAATATGTATATTAAGGTACGGTTTGGATTGTGATTGTCTTGACGTTACTGGTTTGAGAAAAAGCAACCGAGGCACTAATCAACTCTTGCATCAGGAAGCGGTTGAGGAGGTGCACTGAATAAGGAGAGGGATGCTGTGTGGACACTGTGCGGATACAGTGACTAGTAAATAGACTTTAAATCCTGTTCTCCGAAGAAATAACGTGCTTTCATGCCGTGTAGGTTTCGGTCGTGCTGTCAGACCAGATTAACACGCATGAGTTCAACAGTTCAGCTGCTGCAGGATGAGGTTGGATGAAACAAACTGGATCCTGTGTTTCTTGCTGGTTTGAAAAGGTCACATTGGGAAATTGATCAGATTCCAGGCAGAAAGAGGTCAGGGGGGGTTCTAGATACTACCTCCTGATTTGTATTTACCTTCCAGGAGAGTCTCTTCCCTGCTCGTCAATATTACAGCTCCCCCTCGTCTGTGCCTCGAATACTAATCTGCAGCCGTGGAGGACTGCGCTGTCATCATGGCTGACACGCTGAGACACAAAGAGAGATCTGTACGAACAAGGAGGCAGGAACAGGGTTGATCGGCTTATCATTTTTTATTTTTTTTGTTATTTCCTGACTGACTTCTCTTCTAGTCAGCAGGATGGCTTTGTCGCAGAATTAACCTGATAACAACTCATCCATCTCATGAGTATCTGATGGATATTCATGGTTCTTAGAGGACGATCCCCACTGAGTTCAGGAGACATTTCATTTAGTGCCGCCACATGATTCACATGAGTTCACTTTTTTGACATGTGCAAAGTAGTTCTGCTGGAAATGTAATGTGGCGTTTTTATTCACAACCCTTTATTAACAACACAGAATAGATTCAGTAGAAGAAGATGAACCAAGATGTCTCCATCGTCTCTGTCCACATGGATTCCAGCTTGGTTCATCTTGTTTCAACAACTGGTTGTTTTTCTACCTCCGTTTCTGGAAACTCCTCACCTTTCTCATACCATGTTAACACTATCGCTCCTCGCCGGGGTCTAATTTATTCTGCCACGGGCTCATAATGAATTGGAAATATTGTTTTTCCTATCCCCCGTCCCCAAAGCTGCCTCCCCCGAGACCCTCCACACACACACCGGTCGCTCGCCTGCTCTTTTCTGAATTTAACCTGACGGAAAAAACGGCTCAGATAACTCACGTAGCATGAGAAGCTAATGAAAACACTAATAAAAACTGACGTTACCACCATATTTAAATCGCAATGTTTGTGCTTTTGATTATTTAGACCATGGAGATTTCCAATTCTTTAAAGAAAAGGAGAAAACCCAGAGGAAATGACTCCAGACGTAACCTGAACTAGCTTGACTTTATATGCTAGGTGCTAACTAGAATATTTAGACTGAAAGGCTACTATAAATTAGATTTATTTGCTAAGTTGTCCATAGAATACAGCATCCTAACAGATTTTTGCTTATTTTTCCTGTATATGAACCGCACAGACTGTTTCTGTCTGTCGCTAAATCCAATATCTGCATTATTACGATACTTTAAAGAAGGACTTATAAGTGCATGCTCTTATTTTATGTGCAGACATGTCATATACGGTACATAGTTTTCAGTAGCTGTGATAGGATCATGATTAGCAGCATATATTGGCAAAGTAAGAAACATCAGGGTCTCATGAAGCACTGCCTGATATTTACCCAACATGAAGCAAACGTGCTCAGAGAGATTTATGGATTTATTCCAAGCAGAGAGAAACCAGGACATCAAGAGTTCACATGGTTATTAAAGGTTAAACCGCCACCTCTATATCTGATCTGATCCGTCTGCTCTGATTAAGGTATAGAGTACAAGCCCATGTATACACAGTGTGTAAACTGTTAGCAGCGTCGGTATGAGCATGTTAGCATGCTTAAATTAGCATTTCATTAGCTCTCTTAGGCCTCCACACGTACCAAAACGATCTTCTCCCCCTTCGTTTTCCCTGGCATCGTTTCAAGAATATCTGCGTCCACACGGATCCGTCTCAACACGACTCAAAACGCTACTTCATACTCCAGGGCTATAGGTGGCGCTGTTTCAGAAATTCACCAAAAACGGAGAGGAAGAGGCGGAGCATGCGCATAAAGCTTGAAATTTGTAAAGCGCTGTTTACAAATCTGCATGAGAGGGGTGTGGCGATGACGCACAAATGCATTTTTGCCATTTTCGGCGTCCACACGAAAACTCAAGAGCTGTGTTTGTGAATTTTTTCACCCTGGGACCAGGTTTCCGAAAAGTGTGTTTTAGGACAATGTGTTTACAGGATTCATGTGGATGATCGGCCAAAACAATGCAAAACATCTGCGTTTAAACCAAAAAGCGTCTCCGTGTGACGTAGTGTCTCTGAGCCTCAGTGAGATGTAGATCAGCAGAGCTTCCCTGGCAGCTTTCACAGATGAGACGTACAATGAGACATCTCTCCCTGAGACATATCTCAGAGTATGAATGTGCCAGAAGGAAAGAAGAATATCACCCACTCCAAGTCTCCTCAGGCGCTCTAAGCTCAGGCAGCCAAGATGGCAGCGACTTCCCTGATGGGTGGCATATGTGCTGAAGTTGCAGCCAGTGCCCTCGGGTGTCAAGGGCCCTGCTCGTCCTCCCTCATGAAGAGACTGAAGGGTTTAAAGGCTGATACATGCTCAGCGAGAAGCGAGGAATTTGTTCTCATAGCTCGGGCTGCTCTGGGAGAATTCTGCCTTCCCTGTTAACGAGATGCATCTCAGATCACGCAAGACCATGCATCATTCCTTATAAATACCTTGAATATAATCTGAAGCCCACGCAAAATTAAGCTACTCCAACGGAAACAATAAAACCTGCTATAAAGATGTATTTGTAGAAAACAGAATATACTGAAAGGTGACAACGATTATACAGTTTTTTGTGAAATATTGAATCAGACGGACATCAATAAAATCACAAGGAGGAGTCGTGCTGTAAAGACACACTGTAGAGTCTCTTGCGTCATGACGATATGGACATGTGCATCCACCACAGTGTCTCAGTCCTCACACGGACAGCCTGGCAACATGAAAGATCACGTTTCATCCCAGGAGAGGAGGAAGACGAGGAGGAGGAAGGCGGAAGACTGGCTGTAATGGTCTCAATGAATGCAGCTGTCGCCCACATGGTGCAATTAATAAAGACTCACTGGACCTAAACTGAAGGCCGATAGCTGATTAACAACGCCTGGTGGCAGAAGAAGGCCCTCAGGGGGAATGCAGTCAATAGTGGGCTGTAAAACTCAGAGGGTCTCATCATGTGGCTGGGAATACATTAACACTGTATGTCTGAGAGCATGAGTGGGTCTGTGGATCCTCCCACAGATACTGGATCAGTTTGGGATCTAGTGAATGTGGAGGCCAGGTCAACACCTTGTGCTGTTCTTCTTCCTAAAGTGTTTTTGTGGCTGCATCCTGCTGGGGATGGCTGCTGCCATCAAGGAGTGTCATTGCTATGGGGTGGGGGTGCCTGGTCTGGTCTAGGTGGGTGCTACATGTCTAAGTATCCACACCAATAAAAGCCAAGTCCAAAGGGTTCCCAGCAGAACATTGGATTGTCACCAGATGATCAACGTTATTCACTTCTCTTGTTAGTGGTCATAATGTTGTGGTTGATTGGTGTGTTAGCAACATAGCAAGGGTACAAGATGTGACTCAGGATATAGATAGCGCCAAAAGACACAATCCAATGCAGAACCTGACTTGGATGTTCTTGCATGTTCTCCCTGTGTCTGCGTGGGTTCTCTCCAGGTTCTCCAGCTTCCTCCCACCGTCCAAAGACATGCTCATTAGGTTAATTTGGTGACTTTAAACTGGCCGTAGGTGTGAGTGTCTGCATCGCACCACCACTTGTCTTCTCCTTCAAACCAGCAGCCAGCTAGAAGCCGAGTGGGTGTTCACAGAGTGTGACGGACGTAACGGCAGGCTGAAGCTGACAGGCCAACACTGAGATGACTGATGGCTGCTACAGAGACGAGGCACACACACATGCATGCACTGTACACACAGGTTAGACAGCGTTATCTGCTTCTACATTCCTCTCACGTACAGAAAACACAACAGAAACACCGACTGGGAAACAGCAAGAGGGGGGGAAAAGGGCAAAGCAAACAATATCGGCAGAGCGATGGAGGAAGACGCATCATTAGTGGCGGTAATATAATGCTGCGGCGTCAGCATGTGTAGCCCCCGTGTGCGACGGCTGCATTACGACGTTATCGACTCAGCTCATGTACGGTCTTTCTCCTTTGTTTTCTTCTCTCGTCTATAATCTTAAAAAAGTTTATAGAGCCAACAGAAGGGCTGCTTATGAGCTCCTCTCCCACGTTGCTCGTGCTCGGTGACCAGTAATCCGTTTCTCTTATTGATTTCCGCCTGCGAAGGGTTCACATGTATACAACAAATCACCGGGACGTGCTCTAAGAAGCAATACCTGCAGCGAGCCGGCGACACTGATTGATAGCCCGAGAGGATGACGCACAGTCTGTGTCACTGTTACGTAACGAGCGGTTGAAATTTTAATGAACGCGTCTTAAAAATAAAAAAAATTCTCCAGGCTGCTCGGTAAGCAGCGTTGAGTTCTGCAGCTCAGGGGCAACGTGTGCTGATTAATAATTCAGAGGCCATCATTGATCCGTCCCTCAGCTTCTCTGCAGTCAGGGACGGAGACAGAGGCTTTCATCTGGACCTGGCACCCACGCAGACAATAAGTCAAACCCTCGTCTCTGCAGGAAAGGTTTAAACACTAAAAAGGGGGATAAATATGAAACTATCATGGTTTTGGTTTGAGTTTCTGCTGATCTATCATATCACTGTAACATGAACTGGACTGTAAAGGAAGCTAGTCTGCAGGGAGTGTGTCTGGAGGACGAATGCATTTAAATAATTGGTTCTGTCCAGTTTATGCTGCAAAGAATATGTGCTGACGTGTTTTTTTAAGGCTGTAGTAACTGGTGCTTTATTAGATTTGCAGTATTTCTACTATTTGCACGTAGCCGTAGTAGGTAGTGCTCAAGAAAAGGACTTAATTATTGGCATCTCGGTGTGAATGCTGGCATGAACAGGATCTTCAGATTCTGTGACGGTGCATCTGCAATTGTTGACAACAAATATCAACACAATATATCTTCATATGTTAACAACTTAACAACTTAACTTAACAACTTTCTGTAGAATAGATGACATGTTTGAAGACAGGCAGTATGACGCGTATTGAAGACAATCTATCATTGTGTATAAATGTTGTTTTGGCATAGTGAGGTGGTGGTTAGCACTGATGCCTCACAACGAGAAGGTCCCGGGTTCTAATCCATCATGGTCCGACTGGTTCCTCTCTGTGTGTAGTCTGCATGTTCTCCCTGTGTCTGCGTGGGTTCTCTCCAGGTTCTCCAGCTTCCTCCCACCATCCAAAGACATGCTGCTTAGGTTCATTGGTGATTCTGAACTGGCCGTAGATGTGAGTGTCTCTCTGTGTTAGCCCTGTGATAGACTGGAGACATGTCCAGGGTGGACCCCACCTTCAGACCAATGACAGTTGGGATAGGCTCCAGCAGACCCCGCAACCCTTAAGGAAAAACCGGGTTCAGAAGAAGAACAAGATATTAATTAAGGCCAACTTGAGTCGTTGAAGCTGGTTCAGCAACACTGTGAACTGAGATGAAACATCTGCTAGCTCTCTAATCAGCTAGCTACATATCAACTTCTGCTAGCTGTAACATTAGCATTAACTTGTGTATTAATTTAGAGTAAAAAAAGCAACAATTTTTATTTGTGAAAAGAATTCAAAAGCGTTCCTGAACGCAGAATTAGCCCCGAATCCAGATCAACTCCTCTGCCCACAGTTGGTCTGGAGAGTCTCTCCGTTGGGAGCTGATTCTGCTCCTGCAAAGATCTGCCGAGCCAATCAAATCATTTGTGGGCGGGGCTTAACGTGGTGCTGGGCAGAAGAATAACAGTTGTCACACAGTTTAATTAGCTTACAACTACATCTCTCTGATTGGTTGTTGGGCAGTCCAGTTGCACTCAGAGGTTTTTCTTTCTTTGTAACATAGATGCTGTGTTACTAGTCTCAGATTCATACCCCTACGTCAGGAGTCTTGTGACGTTGTCCAACTGTTCTTAAACGCAGCTAATCTGTTAATTATGTTCACCACATTCTTCATTACCATTGAGCTTCTCAGCTAATTAACACCAAACACCATCAAAGCATAGTTAGTTTCAGTTAATGGGAATGTCATTAGGAGGTAAACTAAAGGTTTGAACCTAATAAAAAGAATTAAAGTTACTATTTTATGGCAATCCATAGTAGACAATAACAGAAAACATTGGATAATAGAAACCACATGGTGGTGCTAGAAGAAAAGTCAGAGGCTCAGAGTACAGTACAGATTCTGCAGCAGTCATGTTTACAGCAATGATCGAAAAATCTGTTACTGGATCAAGGAGGAAGGAGGAGGTGAAACAGAAACCATTTACAGGTACTTTAAAGAAAGCTCAGTACAGTGAACCGCATCCTGCTGCTCTTTAAATGAAGCTCTCAAAGATCAAATTCTCTAATTTAAAGACGATCAGTGAGCCCGGTGACGGCGTTACAAACACTGGGCTGCATGCACGCGTCCTCCTCTGAATGTGTGTGTGAGAGAAATGACAACGAGGAGAAGCTGAAGACATTCAGGGGGAGAGAAAAGAGAAGGGTGTGGCGTCAGGCCCGTTAACAGCTGTCTGACATTTACAGGAGACTGCCGGTTATCTGAGCTGAAGCTGCATCAGCGCCGCTTCAAACGAGCTTTCGCCCATTTGCCGAGACATTTAAAACACAAAAGGCAGCGCAGCCAACGCCTTCTCAGAAAGCCACTCAGAGGCAGCAGAGGCCGGCGTGGCTGTGATTAAAGAGGCCCGGGGGTACGAGGGCGGATGGAGAGGCTGCTCTTTTGCAGGAGTAGCAATTTACATTTTGAATAACCTGAAATAACAAGGTGTTGTGTGAATCCCTCAGAGACTGTTCACTGGTAGGGCCTTAGTTACTGCTGCTGTGTTCACACTGATGTTCCTCTAATAATCAGAATAAAACAGCCTCATTCAGATCAGATGTAGAGATGCTGGTTTAACCTTTAATATGCAAACTCCTGATGTTCTGGTTTCTCTCTGGTTACTGGAATAAATCCATTCTCTCTGGTCGTGAGGGACAGAAACATGGAGGTAGAAGAACAAGATGAACCAAGATGGACTCAATGTGGACAGAGATGATGGAGATGTGGAGACATCTTGGTTCGTCTCCTAAGTCACCAGATATTCACTGGAGATAAAGATGAAATCCTCCCAGTTTTCTTTCTCCCTTTCCTTCTTCCACTTCTCCTCCTTCTTCTCCTCTTTCGTTCTTCTTCTCCTCTGTCTTCTTTCTTGTTCTCCTATCGCTCCTCCTTCTTCTCCTTAATCTTCTTCTCTTTCTTCACCTCCTGCTGCCGGTTCTTCTTCTATTTCTCAGCTTTCTCATCTTTCATTCATTCTTCTTCTTCTACTTCTCCTCTTCTTTCTTCCTTCTCCTCCGTTGTCTTCTTCCTTGTTCTCCTCCTCCTCCTTCTTGTTTGTCTTCTTCTCTTTCTTCTCCCTCTGTTGCATTTTTACCTTCTTCTCCTCCTTTTTGTTCTTCTTTTCTTCCTTCTTCTTCCTTCATCTCCTTGATTTTCTTCTTTCTTCACCTCCTGCTGCTTTTTCTTCTTCTACTTCTCCTTCTCATCTTTCTTTCATTCTTCTTCTTCTCTTCCTATCTCTCTTGTTCCTTCTTCTTATTTCCTTCATCTTCTCTTTACCTCCTTCGTCTTTTTCAGTTTCTCCTTCTCCTGCTCCTTTCCCTTCATCACCTCCTCCTCCTCCTCCTCTTCCTCTGGAATCCATGTGAACAGCAACATCTCGTTCTTCTTCTACTCAATCAAGTCAAGGTTGCCAGTTGTTTGGTTTCCACCAACAGAACCACATTGTCAACAAAAGATTATTAGTAATTTTATTATTATTATGGACTATCTGATGCGGCTTACATTGAATACCGAGGAATTCAAGTGGTTTAGATAAAAATAAAAAGTACAGCAGGTCTTTGAGAACGACAAAAGCTGCTTCTTATTTTTACTGATTCAGTCGTTAATAGTTAAAAATAAAACATGGAAACATTAGCTCCGTGACTTCTGTTTAAAAAGGTTTCCAGCTTTAAAGGTTGCACTTCCAGTCAAAGAGTCATCATCATCACTAAACAGAACATTTCCTTATAACCGTCTACTTTTGTGTGAAGTAAGAAATGGGGAACCTGGAGGATGAAGTATTTCTTCCGTGCTCTGTGGGAACTATTTTTACCCGTGAGCTATTTCTGTTTATCAAAGAGAATAGGTTTCTGCGTGATCCACAGGAAGACAAGAAAAAACACAGACAGTAAAATGTCTGGACTAACTTTTTGTTTAGACGTCATCTGTAACGCTGACATCCAGCCCTTTGAATTAGTCTCTCTGTGTTTAAGTCAAACGCTCTGATTCATAGTTTACAGTGGGTCAAGCTGGCAGAGCTTAGCGTCTATTTCAGTTTGTCTCCGTCCCACCCAGCAGCTGCCGTTTGAATCACAGCTGTTTGAAACGTCCCCTTCCCAAAACGGACGATCCACTCGCTTCCCACTTAATAATAACATCTCACCAGGTCTAAATTTGCTCGGCTAACGTACATCTCCTCCTCCGTGAACTTGGTACTTGGGAATGTAGGTCAACGACAAGTTTACAGAAGAGAAAATATCTTTAAAAAGTTGCTGAAACAAACTAGAAACCTCTGTTTTTAGAGTTGTAGTCTTCTCAAAGTCACACAGGAATAAATCACTCAACAGTGCAGCCAGCATTGATGCTAACAGTTAAACAGGTTAGCGTGCTACATGCTAACTGTTAGTTTCCTGATAAGATAAGGTTTAATTGGCTAATTACACAATTCGTTCATTGATAATTAATTAAAAACAATTGTCTTTTTCTAATTAAGTCAACAGGTCGGTTTGAAAAGGAAAATGTAAAGTTATTTTATGTAGGTATTTCATTGTATACCCTATTTTAAATATACATTTTCTTTAACAACAAAATATTGAATTAACCTCATTTAGCCATGATCTGTAATTAAAGACACCATGACATTCAGTAATGACTTTAATGTTTAGTAATGGAGTTAATAATAAGATTTATTTATAATTTTCGCAATTTTCAAGTTTCTGAATCAAATGAGTTAGTAAATCTGTTTAACGTTAAATCGTCGCCTACGATACGATTTTCCGGTTCGGTGCTGAGAATCCTGCTTGGTCACTTCTCAGCCACCGAAGCTGTAGTGTACGACGCGTTCCTGAACGCAGCACGAGGCACCGGATTGAGCGGCTGTAGGTGTTGAGCTGTTCCAGGCCGATCCTGCCCTCATCCTCATCCTCATCCGCAGCAGCAGCAGCAGCAGGAACAGCATCAGCAGCATCACCGCCCCTCCCTCAGCTCCATCCGCCCCGCTGGAGGACGGTAAGACGCTCAGCAACCGGTTAGTTACCGCTTTACTGCAGACGAGGCGCTGGGTTTGCTGCTTCTTGTCCGCCCGGAGGCTTTGCGTTCCTTCCATCCATCCATATTTCCATCCACCCATGCATCCATCCGCGGTGCGCGGTGTTTCAGACGCGTAAAATCAGTCAGTGCTGCTCAGATCGCTTTTTCTTTTCTTCTTTTAATTTCTTTAATTTCTAAGAGCGCATCTTTAAAATCTGGGCGCAGATGCTCGAAGTCAGTGGAGGAATCTGCACCGACAGGGACACGGACGTTAAATCCCCCCACGCTCCGTGTTCCGTTCTCAGAGGCCGTGGGCTCCACACTGTGAGTAAACGATAACCGTGATGATAATAATCCTAAACATAGGAGTGTTTCTAACAAACCGTCAGCCTGTCTAATTTGCGTGATGGTGCGTTTTAGTCACATTCTTGGAAGCAGGATTTTAGAGAAACGAGCCTGAAATGTCATTTTCTCTTCATGCACATTTTAAAATATCTCTGTCATAGATATATTCAGCTACAGAAACTAACTTAAATGGTTAAAATTTGCCCCAAATTCACCAAATAACACCACTGTTGTGTCTGCAGCATCATCCCGGTGTATATTCTCTTCTTCCTCTATAAGACGAAGATGTTCTGGTGTGATAAAAGGCCTCCAGCCTCTGTATCTCAGTGTAAACAGTCTGACTCATGCTCTCCTCCACTTATTGTTCATTTCTCAGTTCACTTGCTGCTCTGCTTCAGCTGAGTACATTTAGGTGACCTAATTTAAATAAATAAATAAATGAAAAAAACAAAAGACCAGAGGCTCAGGAGCAGCTGAGGCTCCTGAGCCTCTGGTGCGGTGAGGCCACGGCATCTCACTTGTTCATCGCTGAGAACGGTAAATGGGGTGAGGATTAGTCTTCACCCTCAAATAACCTCAAAGTTATGCAACAGGCTAGACAAAAAATAATAATGAAAGTCTTAAAATAGACGCAACCTGACAGCCGTTTAATCCAGACAGAGAAGTTTGGCTGAGATTTTTCATGACGTAATCAGTCAACAATGTTCAGTATTCAAATAGTCAACAACTATTTTGAGAATTTTAACAATTTAAGAAGAAAAATGCCAAAAAATGTCTTTAAAGACCTGAAACAAGTCATCAATGAGTCCACTAGTTAATCATTTATGCAAAAATCCCTAAAAACAAATGTCGCTTGCAGCTTTTATAACGTAAATGTTTGTTTTTTTGCTTTAATCCGATTATCTCTTTGGGTTTGTTACCTCGTCGGGATAAAAGAAACAAGCTGAAGATCTCAGTTTTTAACTTCTAATTGTTTTTACAGTCAGCAAAGAGTTAAAGCTCTCTGGAGAATTTTCCAGAACGACTAAGAAGCTGAGATGCAGGAAGCTGAGACCGGTCAAAATTGTGGCGTTATAGTTTAAAACGAGACGACTGGCTGCACAAAATAATCAATTTAAACCTTAAAATTGAGAATTTGTGATGCCTAATTTCAGTAAAAATACCCCCCTGTGCAGCTAGCAGCTCCTTAACCGTGACCTGTCTTTGAAATGTCCTTGAGCTGACTTCATCTCTCGCCCTCACTCAAGGATCCGAGCAGAGCGACTCAGGTCGTCTCAGATCAGATCTTGCTCCATGCATAATTAGCTTCTCCTGCTCTGTGAACTCCCACAGTGCTTCGGGGTGGGTGAGGCATAGTGCTGAGCTCAGCGGGATCAGGCTGGGCGTGGATGGAGTCTCTCCTCGGGCCGGTTTGATCGAGGTGTGGCCCGGGCCGACTGGTGTTACATTCACTCCTCTAAAAACAGCAGAGGCGTGCAGATTCTCAGAGGAAACACAGCACGGGCTAAAAACAGACGCTCCGGTCAAGCACCGGCCGTTTGTCTGGATAACAGGCGGAGGACGTCCAGGCCGAGACTTCCTGTATGACAGGAATGTTTACCTGCATCCAACCACAGCTCCGTCAAACGTGATTCATAAACAAGACCAACATTAACAAAGACTGAAAACTGACTGTAGCCTGAAGGAAACATCTGGATCTCATTATGGGATGTGTTTCAAACAATACAGAGAAAAATAGGACTAACCAATCAGAGCCACTGTGATGGATGGATGGATGGATGGATGGATGGATGGATGGATGGATGGATGGATGGATGGATAAGTAGATGGATGGATGGATGGATGGACGGACAGACAGTAGATGGATGGATGGATAAGTGGATGGATGGATGGATGGAAAGTGGATGGATGGATGGATGGATGGATGGAAAGTGAATGAATGGATAAGTGGATGGATGGATGGATGAATGGATGGATGGAAAGTGGATGGATGGATGGATGAATGGATGGATGGAAAGTGGATGGATGGATGGATGAATGGATGGATGGATAAGTGGATGGATGGATGGATGAATGGATGGATGGATAAGTGGATGGATGGATGGATGGAAAGTGGATGGATGGATGGGTGAACGGATGGTTGGATGGACAGATGAACTGAAGGATGGATGGATGATGGATGAACGGATGGACGGATGGATGGACAGATGGACAGATGGACTGAAGGATGGATGGATGGACAGATGGACAGATGAACTGAAGTATGGATGACAGCAGCCTTTGCTCAGATTTCTTAACCGTATATAATAGATATAGTAACACTGTGGGTATGAGGCCGTCCCTGTGTTCAACACATATATATGATATAAACAGATCTGCTGGAGGAAAAACAAATATACAGGAATCTGTTAAACACGACTTGACTGTTGAACACCACAGACTGTTTAATGTGTCTGTGAGAGACAAGATTCAGTGTTGGCAGAACAAACTGGTTCCTGTCGCTGCTAACAAGCTCCGTCTCCTGCTCACCTCAGGCAAGATATTTCTAGATTACTGCAGGTGTGACAAGTGGAATATTTTATCTCGTGGCTGCACGTCGTGGTATTTTGAGAAGGAACAGCATGCTGGTGTAAGTTAAGACTGTCTCTTGTTGAAATTCTTTCCATCTTCCAGGCTGGAACGCAAAAAGAGTGAAATTTGAAAGTTTGATCATGCTGTGCAGATCTGCATCCGTTCCCTCCGACCACCTGTTCTAACAAAGCGCTCATTTAATTCAAGCTCAAGTTGTTTTATGCTCAATCGGTTCTTTTCTTGAAAGATCCCCCAGTCGCTCATTTGAGTTCTCTAATTATTGCCAAAGACAAATTATGCAAATAAGAATATATCAATTAAAAGCTGAATTAGATGAGATAAATTGAAGCGAGCTGTGAGAAGACATTTAATTATTCCTTAATGTTCTCCTGTTTGCTCAAAGCAAAAATTCCTTAAAATGATTTAACACGTATACCGACTGTACAGACAGTAGCCTGCTATGTTAGCCTAGCTAGCATTAGCCATTGCTAAATATAAAGTTCAAACGTTCCAGTTCAAACCAAGCAGCAATCTCTATGCACGAGGCAGAATTAATGTTTTGCAGAATTAAGGGCGTGGCTGCTTTGGGTAACAGCTGTCTTTAGCATAGACTGTATATAAATATGGACAACACGTCTCCACGTCCTTGCATTGGCCAAACTGATGCTTTTTTTCTTGGGGATACGGGCGCCGGCGCCATCTTGTGATGACACTAGTCTTTGGTCTTGCTCTGCCTCTTTGACCATTTAAAAATTAGCTTGCCAGAACATTAGGTACCCTAGTAAAAGCATTCTAATGTAACAGTGTTCAGTTGATGAAGGTCATAATTCATCTGTAAGATCGTCTTGCAGGACGTAGTTTGCAGTTGCTGCCAAACTGGACTGAACTAAAGGTGTTTCTGTTATTTAGCATAGCCTGCTGACTTGAAATGGGGTTGTCAAAACAATAGGAACACAGCAGGGTTCAATAGTACTACAAACCACAACCTCCAAAATAAAAACACGGCTGAATCAACAGCTTTCTCACTTAACTGTTAGTTAGTAGTTTACCTGATGAATTGACAAGTGACTTCAAACTGCTCTTCTGTACATGAATCTAAACGATCTGAAGACAGATCTTGAATTAATAACCCAGACATAACTAAAGGATGTAGTTATATCTTTAGATTTATAGCTATGTGTTGGGTTTTATTTATTTTTTCATTTATTTGGTGAGGACAGCACAAATTAATGTTAATTTCCTCAGACGTAACATAACTATACAGACATAGCAGCACATACAGCACTATATAAAAGCAACAAATAACATTTCAGCACAATAAATAAAAGACTGACATGAACCTGCCGGCTGCAGGGAGCCGTTAATCCTGAAAACTGCTGCTGCAGGCTACTAATTCAGCCCGTCTGATTATTTCCCTGGAGGCTCGTCTGATAAAAAACAGAAAAAGTGTTAACACATGTGACGGAGGAAGCAGCAGGTATAAATCACCTGCAAGTCACAGTTACGTCCCTCTGAGGAGACGCTTTTTCATAACTCTCTGCCCCTCTTGCTTTGAGTCATGATTCACTTTAAGGTTTCATCTGTCGGAGGATTCACCAAACAGCCTTAAGGAAGAAATATCCTCCTGCGCTTCAGGTAGAGTAAAACTGAAAATACAACCTTTGCTAAATTGCTCTTTCAGAAATAAATCCTCCTCCAAAACATATTTGAAATCGCAAAAAAAATGACACGAAAGATATAATCAATAAAATGTTAGCATCCAGAGACAAATGTTAGCTTCATTAATTTCTCTGTTATCGGCTTAATCTTTTTTATTTTATGTCGTGAACCTTGAGATGTTTGGTTGAGTGTCAGCGCTGTCATGAATGCAGCAGCGGACTCAAACGGTTAGAAAACAATCGCTGAACATTTAGCATCTAAAATAAAACGAAAGCTCAAAAATAGAAGTGACAGTCGGATTTACGCTCAAAATAAGAATCATTCTGTTGCTTTCATTGCCACCTAACAAGCCATAAACAAAAACAATGTTTCTGCACATGTTAGCATGTTAGCATGCTAACTGCACACACAAGTTAACGCACAAACAATTGGTGTATGACTGTGCAAGGATTTATGTTAGTAGTCATCTTTAAATACAGCCTGGATTTAAATTATTCATTCAGTACAGTTAGATTTATAAAATTTGAGCCACTTAAAACACGGCTGGTTGGATAGTTGCAACTAAGAAAACAGTTTTTCTTCTGGGAAGCTTTTTTCCTTCTGTGGACGGTAACTTGCAAAGCAGTTTTTACCGAGATGGATTGAGATGGTTGAGAAAATCTTTCAGGATTCTGTAAATGCTATGAATAAAGGTGCTCTGCACACAGGAGGAGACTAACGGCAACGTGACCAGATGTGAATTTAGAGTCTATTGGAGCCCCATAGGCAAAAATATCTGCAGCAGACTTGGTCAAACGAAATAAAATTAGGCCAGCGGCAGTTATTCTACTCCCCACTGTCACTGCAAACATGACGCAGTAGTTGAGGAAGAGGCCGGGGCAGATATACTGCAGAGCTTGATGAGTGGACGGACGTCAGGTGTGTGCAGACTGACTGCAGAGAAGGAGTTGATTGGATCGCCACGCCCAGAGACTCACTCACTGAGGATGATGAGCGACATGGGGGAGGGGAATCACTAGAGCCAATAAAGAAAAATAAAGGAGCACCTTTATATGTGGAGGAGAGTGTTTAAATTGGTTTTAAATGAGCTTCAGGGGTTTTAAAACATCACCAGTTAATTAACTCTGAGGAAAAACTGAAGGCTGAGTCTGTGACTCCAATGTATGTCGATGAATGTTTGCACCAGAGAAGCTATAGTTATAGACGTCGTAGGGCTCCTAAAGAAACATTAGAAACTGATTTAGTTTGACCGTGATGGAGAAACAAGGATCATTTTTACGAGGTAATAATTACAGCCTGATAAAACCTGAGTCAGTAACTCCACTCATCTGCTCCTGCTGCAGCTAACAACTCCCTCAGACACTGACCGCTCGTAACGATTACTGCACAATAATTCATCGTTAATCAAAACGATGCAGCAGATACTGTAAAGACGGAACGAGCAGCAGCCTGCCGGACAAACTAATTAGTTATTGGAGAGATTCTGTGGAAGAAAATGTCTTTGATGCATCAACACGTGAAAATCTCTGAGCCTCTTACTGCAGAAACAGAAAAAAATGTTCACAAAGAGTCAGGTGAAAGTATTGTTTGGGGTTTCTTAGGGATGAGCAAACCTCCACTACATTTCAGAGGAGAGCTATAGTTAGTTTTCAAATTTGGATTAACAGTAAAAAAATTTACGATGAAAATTTGCTGCTTAGACTGTATAATGTTGGACGGAACCAAGGTGGCAAAAGTACTCACATTCTGTACTTAAGTAAAAGTATGGATACTTATGTAAAAAATACACAAGTAAAAGTAAGAAAGTACAGGCTCTGAAATGTACTTAAGTAAAAAGTAAAAATGATTTTGCAGTAAATGAAACAATTCATCTGTTGATAATTTTGCAAAATGAAAAAAATTCTAGCAGAATAATCTAGACTTAATTGACCAGATGTCCTGCATGAGCATCTGGATAATTTTAAAAAATAAACTGAGGGTGATTGGGTTGTTGTTTTTAAACTGCTAGCTAGCATTAGCTATAAAATATCAAAACAGTGTGTTCCCATAGCATTGCTAACGTTGTAAACTAGCTTCCAAAAAATCCTAAAAAGCTAACGATAGCAACAGAAACCACACCATACCTCAATTTGTTTTTGTTTTTTTCACATTAGACCAGTAGTTCTCAAATAGTGGGATTAAGGGGGACCTTCGGTATTAATGTCTCTATTGATGCTCGAACGATAAACAAGCCTCCAGTCACTAGGTGGCAGCAGAGCTCAAACGGATCAACAGGCTGCCTGTTTAAAACAGTAGAAGAAGAAAACAGGAAGCGCATCGTCGGCTTTCCTTCTCTAGTCCGTTGCTCTAGTCATGTCCGGTCCGATCATGTCACGTCTTTTACGTAACGAACCTGTTTCTCCAGTGTAACGAGTAGAAAGTACAGATATTTGTGTATAAATGCAGGGAGTAAAAGAAATACTAAAGTAAGTAAAGCACAGATACCTGAAAAATAGTTACTTGCCACCTCTGGACGAAACAGCTCCTTTAAAGTGAAGCCACAGCAAGTAGAGCTCCCCCTGGTGTCTGGCTGCAGTATAGGTTATAAGCCCCACCCCCTGCATGTTAGTGGGCGGGACTTGGACCAAACTAAAACACTAAAATACAGGTTAAATCATTCCTTTTCAATTTAATTAAATTTCTGTCATTTTAGGTAGGTAACATAAAAAGTTTTTAGAAAAATAACTACAATATATAATCCTACATTTCTTGGTAAGTGGTGGAGGTAGAGCAGAGCGTAGTAATTAAATAATTAAAGGAAAACACATGTGAGTCTGGAGGAAGTGTGGGCAGGGAATCGATATCGTGGCTCCACGTCCATCTCGGACCGTGCTGATCAGACTCTGGTTCTTAAATACCATCAGTCTGCTCAATGATAGGAAGTGGAGACGCGTTGTCCATATTTATATACAGTCTATGCTCTGCTGCCATGCATCTCATTCGTCTCATCATCCTCCACAGTTTCGCTCCTCTGATGGTTTTCTGTGAATGAATCAGCGACATCTCAACTTTGCGCCCTAACATCTGTCCAGACTTTGATTTATTACACATCCTTCATAATTATTAAGTGACAAGAAGCAGAAAAAAAGCTGCAAGGATCAAACAAAAGTCTTGAAAAACAAATAAAATAGGGCAGGTGTTTTGCGGTGTTAGGGTTAGGGTTAGTGTTCACACATGATTTAAATCACTAGAGGATTCCAGCTAAAGCTAAAGCCGTGCAAAAAGGCCTTAATGCTGCATGTGTCAGCGACCATTTCTGCATATTTTTCACCCACGGGCAATGTTTTCCCGTTTTATTTTTAGCCGCTGTTGGAGAATGAAGCCGTGTGTATCCACGCAGTGTGACATATGTGGGACGTGGTCTACTTCCACAGTCAAACGCACTAAAACACACAGCTGACATCTCTTCTCTTGGCCTCGGTTCGCCGTGGCCTCTGCTCGTCTGTGACTCGGCAGAAAACGCGTTGAGCTCGGGGAAAAAATCGGTTCGTATCGTGCACCAGAGAAGAAGAGAGGGAGTGTGTGGGCTTCCTATGCTTTCTCCAATCGATTCCCTGAAGCTGTAAGCACCCACTCAGTATCGAGTTTGGAGAAAGCTTTTCTTCTTCTGCACCATCTTGTTTTGCAGCAACTTGACGAAGGATTGTGTGTGAGCAACGAGATTTTATAGTAGCTCATGAAATATGGACGATCTTTGAAGAAGGCAAGAATGAAACTGCAAACCTCTTCCATCTGACCGCCCGTTATCGGTGCTGGTATAATAAACAAACCGGCTCATGGAAACACTGCTGCAGCCACAGAGAGTCACATATTCACGCCAGCCTCCGTCCTCTAGGCGTTCATAAGTGCGTGGTATTCATCCAGATTCATCCAGACGTGCGTTTCCATGATAACAGCCTGAATGAGGAGTGGCTTTTCTAGGAGAATGTCCTTGGAAACGTGATTAGCTTAAAAATAGGAATGAGAAGAGCGAGGTGGTTGAACGGCTCCTCAGAGATGAGCAGAGAGGAGTTACGGGCCGTCGCTTTTATTATTTCATCTGCAAAGATTAGTTCAGCAGTTCGTCTCTCGTCAGTGATCAGAGGTTTAACACCAGTCACTGTAGGACCAAGAGGTTCTGCTACTGTGGAGATGGAGGAGGAGGAGGAGGAGGAGGAGGAGAAGCTGGGAGGCTGAAGAATAAAGAAGAAGTAAAAGGAGGAGAAGAAAGAAGGGGGAAAGTCAAAGAAGAATGAGGAGGAGGAGAAAATGTAGAAGGAGAAGAACGGAGAGAAGGTGATGGTGAAGAAGAAGGGGGAGGAGGAGGAGGAGGAGGAGGAGATGGAGGAGAAAGATGAAGATGGAGGAGAGGTAGACAAGAGAGAGAGAAGCTGAAAAAGAATGAGGAGTAGGTGAAAGAGGAGGAGGAGATAGAAGAGAAGTCTGGGAAGGAGATGGAAGAAGAAGAAAGATGAAAATGAAGGAGAAGGGGGCGAAGAAGACTAGGGAGGAGGAGAAAATGTAGGAGAAGGAAGAGGAGAAGAACAAGAAAGGAGAGAAGGTGATGGTGAAGAAGAAGAAAGAAGGAGGAGAAGGAAATGGAGGACACTAAAGAGAAGAAGAAAGGAGAAGAAGTTGAAAAAAGAGGAGAAAGAAGAAGAAAGAAAACTAGAAGGAAGAGAAGAAGAATGAGGAAGAGGCAAAGAGAAGATGAATGAAGAGAACAGGAGAGAAGAGGAGGAGAAGGAGACAGAGGAGAAGCTGAGGGAGGCGGAGAAAAATTTAGAGGAGGATTTTTTTCTCCAAGCCTGAATTAATTCAGTAGAAGAAGAAAACTAAGATGGCGACGTGTTGTCAATGCTGGTTCTTTAACATCCGTTGAGGGGGTTTACTCTCTTTGGTTCTCCGTTCTTCTGGGACGGCGTCAAGGTCACGGGAACAGCCTGGCCCACTTTGTCTTCCCAGATTATTCCTCTGCTGTGACGGAGGAGCTCAGGGTGAAGGTGATGGTGCATAGAGGTGACACGCTGTGAACGGAAGGAGGAAGTCTGACCGGTAGATCAGAATCAGACGCACAGGACAAGTAAGAACTGGATGAGACGGAGAGACGAAGCTAGCCTCAGACTGATAATGAGAATAAAACAGCCTCAGTCAGAGCAGACTGATCTGATCTGATGTAGACGTGGTGGTGGTTCAACCTGGAATAACCATGGAAACGCCTGATGTCCTGGTTTCACTCTGGTTACTGGAATAAATCCATTCTATAGAAAAACAAGATGAATCCATGAGGACAGAGACGTTGGAGACGTGGAGACATCCTGGTTCTTCTTCTTCTACTCTAGACGTTCAGTATTCTTCTTCTTCTTCCCCTTCCCTTCATCTTCTTCTCATCCTTCTCTTACTCCAGTTTCTTCTTCATCATCGTTGTCTCTTTCTTGTCTTCCTTCTTCTTCTACTTCCTCATCTCAGTTGTCTCCATCTTCTTCTTTTTCGTTTTCTTCTTGCTCTGCTGTTTCTTCTCTTTCTTCTTCTACTTATTTGTCTCAGTCTTTTTCTTCCTCCTGTTTTCTCATCTTGCTCTGCTGTTTCTTCTCTTTCTTCTTCTACTTATTTGTCTCAGTCTTTTTCTTCCTCCTGTTTTTCCTTTTCTTTCTTCGTCTCAGTCTTTTTCATCTTCTTTCGTCTTCCTTCTCATCTCTTTATTCTTGCTCTCCATCTTCTTCCTCCTCCTGTTTCTTTTTTCTCTTCCCTCCTCTTCTCCTTCGTCCTCCTCCCCCTCCTCCTCTAGATCTAGATGAACAGCAACATTCACACTTGTTGAAACATCATCTTCTATTGAATCTATTCATTAATTCTGATGAAGCCGACTCAGAAACTTTCTCTTCCTCCTTCACATTTGACGCTCCACAGCAGCAGAATCACTCATGTTTTATCTAATCAGGTCCTGTTATTTAGTCTCCATGGAAACAGGTTAAAGATAAACTGCTCTCGTAAACGTCGCCACCGTTGAGTCCTAAAATTACCAAACAGTATTTCACAGGAGACGAAACACAACCATCGAATGTGATCCCTTCAGCAGACTTAGCTAAATTCAGATCTACCTTCAGAGCAACGAAGAAGTCCAGCGGCGTGTTTTTATTTCTGAAACTCCCCCTGGAAGTTAAACATGACAAACCCTCGAGCAATAATAATATAACTCAGCAACAGTTTGGACAGTTTCTGCTGCTTTAAAAACATTCAACATTTCTGCAGCTTGTAGGAAACATCTGGTCAATAATTTGTTTGCCTGGTCCTTAATGAGCCTCCAGCCTTCATAAATATTCATAAAAGCATGTCAATAAGCGTCGTAGTTTATTCATCCAGCTCTGGTTAACTCCTTCGTGCTGCATGCAGTAAACACCTTTTCCCTGGCGTTTTCATGTGCAAACACTAAACCATCAGTTCCACTCGACTTGTTAATCTGCAGCTGAGCAAATACAGATTGTCGAACGGTGAAACGGCAGCGTGACGGCGGGCGACGTGATCTGGCGTTGGCTGTTAGTTTGACCAGTGTTCTCTTTAATGAGAGATGAATAACCCGTGTCAGTTCTTTGAGATGCAGGACCAGCATCTTTCATGCTAAATATAGATTCCCCTGATGAAGGGCCTGCATGCTGGTAATGCTGCTGCTGCTGCTGCTGCTGCTGCTGCTCTGACACTCGCCTTCACCTCCTGTTCTATGTCAGGTTGTGTGTGTACTCCCCTCCCTCTCACAGAAATGCTGCAATGCGTCTCCCTCAGCCGAGACTGGGTCAGTGTAACTTGGCTAGCAGCGGCAGCAGCAGCATCAGCAGCAGCCAGTTAAGTGTCCCCATAGCAACAGCCAATGAGACTTATGAGTATTTATTTATTTTGCTCCTTTTGTGTGATTGTTGTGAGTGGGGGAGAAGCATATTTGCAGGATTAAGCCCGTCATGGAGGCTTTAGCTGGTGGCACTGGAGAAATGAGACGAGATGGCAAGCCAGCAGAAGAGAAGGCGGGGTGGGGCTGAGGATGCACAGCCATATGTTCAGGCTAACTGTGTTGACATATGCTAGGGGGAGAGGATGCTGTATTATCAGATCATCTTCATGCATCATAATGTGCCACCACTTTCAAATGTTTGGCCTCACGTTGGATGGATTGTAGATGTTTTGTTCCCTGCAGGATTAACTGTTCTTGTAGCAGCATCAAGTCAAAATCAAAGCTGGACTTTCTACTGAAACATTTATTCCTGTTCCAGTCAAGAGAACATGCTACGATCTTGGATTTCTGACCGAAGCATCTACCTAATAACCAGATTAAGAAAGATGCAACACTCATGAGCACTCGAAGGCTTAGTTTTTTGTTTTAAACCGCCGCTTGTCGCCTGTTACTCCTCATTATTCAACTTGTTTTAAACATTTTTGTATTTGTCTCTTGTAGGTCAGAGAATTCTCCAGTATCAGAGTGATGTCCTGGAGACCGTTGTGTTGGTGAACCCGTCAGAGGAGACCGCTGCTTCAGAGGTGAGTCACATTAAGACAACGGCGCGGTGAAGACCAGCACTGGCTAGACTCTGTTCTGTAGTTTTATCTAGATCACAGCGAGGGACTGTGGCCCAGTTTGGGTTGAACTTGTTGTTGTTTACCATTTAACCCCGGCAGGAGCTCCATTGTCACTGGTAATACGAGGACACGTTGCCGTTCTTATCTGAAGTCGCACGGTGACAAATAGACTCTAAATAAGATTCTTGAGTTCTAACAAACATCGTGATAAAACCAGACCGACTTCCTCACCCAGAAAAAATAGTATCGGAAAAGTTGGTCCGGAGTCTCTCTGTTGGGAACTGATATAAAGCCTACCCAATTTGGGTAGGCTTTATATGATGATGAATTGAAGAGTACAACTACATGATTTTGAGAGCATCAAAATC
This sequence comes from Planiliza haematocheilus, assembly GCA_005024645.1. Lineage (NCBI taxonomy): Eukaryota > Metazoa > Chordata > Actinopteri > Mugiliformes > Mugilidae > Planiliza > Planiliza haematocheilus. Next base: position 444,362 of record SRSE01000008.1, read on the forward strand.
GTAGTTTTGCAAGAACCACTCTGAAGGGTCACGGGGGGCTGGAGCCTATCCAGGTAGAGTACACCCTGGGCAGGTCTAACGCACAGGACTAACAGACTATGGAGCAAATTAAAACGTTTAACTAAAATATAGCCGTTCTGTGTGTAGTTTGCATGTTCTCCCCTTGTCCCGTGACCCTGGGTTCTCTCCAGGTTCTCCAGCTTCCTCCCACCGTCTAAAAACATGCTGGTTAGGTTCATTGGTGATTCTGAATTCAGCATAGTTGTGAGTGTCTCTCTGTGTTAGCCCTGAGATAGACTGGAGACCTGGACAGGGAGGACCCCGTCTCTTGCCCAATGACAGTTGGGATAGGGTCCAGTCCCACTGCGACTACAGAAAATGAATGAATGAACTGAAATTCAGTTAACTAGAATGTTATTTACCTTTACCTTCAACTGTAGATTGGAGTTCAAGTCCATCGGCACACGCCTCATTCATTTCTGTTGTACTACAACATTTAGAAAACTAGAAATCTTTTAATGCTTAAAGGTACAGGGTTGATGCATTTTATCTGTGATGCACCGTTTAGAAATTTACCTTATTCTATGAAAGCAGCTGTTACCTCATTATTCTGTCGTCCACCCAGACTCGGTCTCTGATCACTGACTCCGCCAAAAACAAGTTGTTGATTCTGAGCGGCCAGAGCTCTGAGCAAGGAGGAGACATCCAACTACAAGGTGGAGCCTTCACCTGGGAACACTTCTCCGACATCATCTCCGACCCTGAAGTAAGCCGAGTGTGCACGTGTGTTGATGAACATCTGATTATGAATACTAACCCTGTGTTCCTGTGTTTCAGGTGATTGAAGTTTTGTCCAGGGCCTCTCCAGAGCAGCCGTCCAGACTTACTGTTTCCTGTCAGGGAGACGGGGGCTGGAGCTCCCTGGGCCAAAGCCAGGAGCAGCAGCCACTCCAAAATCTTCTGGAATACCGCCTGAACCCCGAACCCCACCTCCCCGACATGGACGGAGTCACGGAGTTCACGGAGTACGTCTCGGAGACGGTGGACGTGCCGTCACCCTTTGACCTGCTGGAGCCCCCGACCTCTGGAGGCTTCCTGAAGCTGTCCAAACCTTGCTGCTACATTTTCCCGGGAGGCCGTGGAGACTCTGCTCTGTTCGCCGTCAACGGATTCAACATCCTGGTGGACGGAGGGTCTGACAGGAAGTCCTGCTTCTGGAAGCTGGTTCGGCACCTGGACAGGATCGACTCCGTTCTGCTTACTCATATTGGAGCGGACAACCTGCCTGGGATCAATGGGTTGTTCCAGAGAAAGATTGCTGAGCAGGAGGAAGAGCGGAACCAAGGATCCGGATCCAGCAGCAATGGTGACTGGATGAAGAACCTGATCTCCCCTGAGCTGGGGATTGTGTTTTTCAACGTCCCAGAGAAGCTTAGGATGCCTGAGTCCACGCTGAAGGTCAAGCGAAGCATTGAAGAAGCATCTCTGACATTGCAATACCTCAACAAGCTTGGTATCACGCCAGAGCCTCTACACAGGGTGGTCAGCAACACCATTGAACCCATCACACTGTTCCACAAGCTCGGAGTGGGGAAGCTAGAGATGTATGTTTTGAACCCAGTGAAAGAAAGCAAAGAGATGCAGTTTCTAATGCAAAAGTGGGCCGGAAACAGCAAAGCTAAGACAGGCATTATAATGCCGAACGGAAAAGAGGGAGAAATATCTGTCCCCTATTTGACATCTGTTACTGCTCTGATTGTTTGGATTCCACACCGTCCAACGGAAAAGATCGTCCGGGTGCTGTTCCCAGGAAACGCGCCACAGAACAAAATCTTCGAGGGCCTGGAGAAACTGAAGCACCTGGACTACTTGCGATACCCGGTGGCTACGCAAAAAGACATATCATCCGGTGCGCCCCCTCCCATCATTAAACAAACCAAAATGAGATCAAGGACTGACAGCAAAGAGAGTCTCAAATCCTCACCCAAACCGCACTCTAAGACAACTAAGAAGGAAGGCAGCGGGCAGGATGAGGAGTCGAAGAACGACGCCGCTAAGGAGAACAAGTCGGAAAAGAAAGAAGAGAAGAAAATCAAAAGTGAAAGCCTTAAAGCCACCAAGCAGCAGAAAAATACGGAGGCGGCCCCTGGAGCAGACAAGAAAGAGAAGAAGAAAATACTGAAGGAAAAAACTGCCAAGCAAGAGAAAACATCTAAGATGGATGAAAAGAAAGACAAAGAGAAGAAGGAAGTAAAGAAAGAGAAGCGTGAAGTAAAGAAAGATGAGAATATTAGGAAAGAGAAAAAGGAAAGTAAAGCCAAGGAGGAGAAAAAGAAGGACTCGACTAAACCTGAGCTGAGAAAAATCACCAAACCAGACCTGAAGCCGCTCACCCCTGAAGTGAGGAAAACTCTGCACAAGGCCAAAACTCAGGCGAAGCCCAAGGCCGACAAAAACAAAGCCAGTAAAGAGGAAGCAAATGAGAAAAAGCCTGTTCCAAAGAACGTCCCCGAAGAGATCGCAGCGGCAGCTTTGGCTGACCGGTCCATTGTGTCCTCACCTGAAGACCTCACTGAAGACTTTGAGGCTCTAAAACAAGAGGAAATGTCCAAACACAAGACTGAGGCTGTCCAAAATGATGTGATGTCTGGGCATTCAGTGTCCACAGATACCAAAGTTTCTTTAGCTTTCCCTGATGAGAAAGCCACATCGCCGGCAGCCGAGATAAAATCTGCCTTGCCCAAATCCCCCCTCACACCGAAAGAAGAGAAGGGCGCAACAGAACAGGTTGCAGCTACTCTAAAAAAAGAGATGAGCGACATATTTGATAAGAAGCATGAAGAGGAGATAATGGAGAAACATGACAAATACTCTGCAAAGGACAGATCAAAGAAGAGTGAAAGCTCGGAGGAGGAGGGCGATGTCATTGAAAAAGCAGACCTTGAAGGAACAGAAGACGACGAGGTCCTGAAGTATAAAACGGAAGAGGTGAAAAAGGAAAAGGCTGAAAAGGAGTGGGACATAAAGCCAGCTGAGACGAAACCTTTAACAAGCGCAGCCCTGTCTGGACAAGCAGCAGCAGCAGCCATCACCACCACTGCCTCGGCCTCGGAGCAATTCTCCTTCATCCAAGATGAAACCATCCCCGGTTACTCTGAGACCGAACAGACGATCTCTGATGAGGAGATCCACGAAGAAACCGAGGACAGGATCCCACAGCTTCGTTACGACGTGGGCTCCTATGACATCTCTGTTCCTGACGTCCCTGGAACCTTTGACTCCATGCATGGCATCAAAGAGATGAAGAGCTCCGCAGTGGCTGATGTTGCAGACATCAAACCCAAAGCCTTCATGGGTGCTCACGAGCCTGAGCTTGCACCTTACCCTGCCATCATCGCCGCTCCTCTTGCAGAGGAGGAGCACATCTCCTCTGCAACATCCATCACAGAGTACGACAAACTCTCATCCTTTGCCACATCCGTAGCCGAGGACCAGTCCATCGCCTCTGTGACTGCTCCTCAGACCGAGGAGGTTGGGAGGAGCTCCCTGCTGCTGCTGGACACCATCAACAGCATCCCCTCTCGTGCAGAGGCCGTCCAAGGGAAGGACTACCTCCACTCAGCAGGGACCATCTCACCCACTTCCTCTCTGGAGGACGACAAGTGCTTTAAGTCTCCTTCCTCTGACGAGTACCAACCCAACATTCCTGAGATAGAGGGCGATGCAAACATCAAATCAGTCCACGAAGAAGAAGATGATGAAGAAGACGAGGACGAGGACCAGACCCCAAATGTTGACATCCCTCTGGGTAAGCTTCAAGAGGGGTATGAGCACGCCGCCTCCATGATGCTTCAGGAGCAGAAGAAATCTCCCTCTGCCACCTTTTCTCCTCCTCCTCCTTCTCCCTTCCCTACCACTCTGTACTCACCCACTCAGACTGGGAAAGAAAACCAGACTCTCTTCAGCACAGAGGGATTTAAGGCTAGTGACATAAAGACTGTTTCACCCCCTCCATCGTTCTCCCCTGGGTTAGACTCCCACTCCAGGCAGGAGAGTGAGGAAAGATGCCTGAGTCCAGATGACAGCACCATGAAACTGGCCTCACCCATTCAGTCTGTGCCTACGAGCACCGGCTACTCCCCAACAGAAGATAAACCCTTCAAGACAGAAGATGAGGTCATGGTGAGTGGGAAAGCTGACCTCCACAAACCCGAAAAATCCGTTACTATCTTGGACAGCACTTCAGTTATCGGTGTGCCAGGGGACAAGACAGCTTTTGAAGAATCCGAAGAATCTGAAGAAGACAATGTTGAAGAAGTGGACTTTTACACCAAAAAGGATCTACAGCCTGCAGTTAAGGCAAAGCTGATGGAGGCAAAGGAGGGTTGCTTCTTGGATGATGACTTCACGTTTGAGGCGAAATCTGCAAAGATAGAAACTGAAGTCAAGAGCGTTGACAAGGCACAGGTGTCCTTTAGCGTGGAGGAGAAAAAGAAACCTCAAGTGATGTTCTCTGATGACGAGGAGGAGGAGGAAGATGAAAAAGAGCGAGATTTTCCAAGTGGTGTAGTGTCCAAGGATAAACCAACACCTAAGGTGATGTATTCTGATGATGAGGAGGAAGAGGAAGATGAAAAAGAGCAAGGTTTTCCAAGTGGTGTAGTGTCCAAGGATAAACCAACACCTAAGGTGATGTATTCTGATGATGAGGAGGAAGAGGAAGATGAAAAAGAGCAAAGTTTTTCAAGTGATGTAGTGTCCAAGGATAAACCAACACCTAAGGTGATGTATTCTGATGATGAGGAGGAAGAGGAAGATGAAAAAGAGCAAAGTTTTCCAAGTGGTGTAGTGTCCAAGGATAAACCAACACCTAAGGTGATGTATTCTGATGATGAGGAGGAAGAGGAAGATGAAAAAGAGCAAGGTTTTCCAAGTGGTGTAGTGTCCAAGGAGAAACCAAAACCTCAAGTGATGTTCTCTGATGACGAGGAAGAGGAGGAGGAAGATGAAAAAGGGCAAAGGTTCACAAGTGGAGTAGTGTCCAAGGAGAAACCAAAACCTCAAGTGATGTTCTCTGATGATGAGGAGGAAGAGGAAGATGGAAAAGAGGACAATTTCCCGAGTGGAGCAGGGTCCAAGCCATTTTCACCTGATCAAGGGAAAGTAGACTTCAAAGATGATAGCCTGGAGAAAACAGACATTGCTGCAAAAGAGGCTGAGAAGAGCGTTCAATTCAGTCTTTACAATTTTCCAGAGAAGGAGGGCAAAGAGAAGGCGGCATACATAAGGCAGGACACACCCTATGTGCACGGGAAGACATTTTCCTACGGTGACGTTTACGACAGCAAGACGAGCTCGGTGGACTCCGATTCTTATAGCCAGGAGTCCGGGGATAAGCCGGAGAAAGACGTGATGAAGGCTGAGGCGGATTTACAGAAAAGCGAGCCTTCCCCGGTCAAGGACAAGACGCCAGAGAAGGATGGATTTTCTGCCTCCCACGAAAAAGAGTCCTCCGCCTCGTCGTGGCTCGACTCCAAGAGCACCTCAGCTGCATTTGAAAAAGAAGTCAAAGTGAAGGAGACGTTTGAATACACTGGAAGTAGTCGATTTCCTTCAGTGGCGGACAGACCCGAGGCCTCAACCACTTCTTTATCATCAGAAAAAGATTTCAAAAGCCAAACCGACAGCACAAAGGCCCCTGCGTACTCCTCAATGGTGGCATTTGATGTCGACAAACCTGGCGCCACGGGCTACAGCGAGAAAGGAGCGTGTCTGGAGATAGATATGAGAAAACTAACTGCAAGGGACGAGGAGGATTATGATGATGACGAAGTTGTTGATGAAGACGATGATGATGATGAGGAGGAGGAAGACGAAGAAGAAGAAGTGGTGGAGGATGAGGGCGCAGGTGATTCGGATATGGAGAAAGGTGCCAAAGAGAAGTCTGAGAAGGAAGTCAAAAGCCCAATCAGTGAAATGTTTGGCTCAAACAGGCCTGAGTTTATGGTTTCTATGGCTGGGTACGGGTTTAACAGCCAGGGCAAGCCAGCGATGAAAGAAAGCAGCTCACCTACAAAGGCTGAAGATGAAGCAAAGACCGACTCTTTATCCATTAGCGGAAAGCCAATGGATTTAGGAGCAGCAAGTTTCTCAAGCTACTCTTCGGGATTTGAATGCTCGTATGGAAACGTTGAGAAAGACTCATTTTTATCAAATCAAACCGTGGACAAGGAGAAAGAGGATTTCACTCTGAAATCAACAGGAGATAGTTATTACCAGAGCGACAGACCTGACCCTGATTTTGAGAAACAGAAGACGCCAGATCTTCTGAGTAAGAAGTCGCTGGACACGAGCTTTCAGTACACAACCACTGCCGCCCCTGGGTACTCCTCTTCCTCGGCCTACAGCTACTCCTCCTCCACCTCAGGCTCCCTCTCCACCAGCCGTCAGTTCGGGGAGGAGCTGGAGACCCCCGCCTCCGCCGAGCCCCTCTTTGAGTACTCCTCCTTCAAAGAGGAACACTCACTTGTCATGGATTCTCCTTTCTCTATCACCGCCGGCGCCAAAGACGACTACCTGGAAGTGTCTGAGAAACACGTCACGGCTACGACCACTGCCGAGTCTACTTCCAGTTTATCTCGCTTCTCACCCCTCAGCCCATTTGATGAGGTCAAATCCCCTCCCTTCCCCTCCCTTGCTCCGTCCACTGCGGTCGCCGACGTCAAGAAGGAGAGTAAACCGTCATTAGTTGGAGTTGCAGATAAAGGCCCTCAGTCTGACTGCTTCTATAAGCCGGAGTGGTCTGAAATGTCCAAGCTGGACACAGCTGTTGGGTTTGGAGCCTCGGGCGGACCCTTCGCTCAACTCTCAGACTTCTCTAAGGACAAAGAGGCAGCCAGCGCCGCTCTGTTCGGCGTCACTTCCTCCCCTCGACCGGACATAGAAGGCAAACATTACTTTGAGGAGACTGACAGCAGCGAAGAAGAGGATGAGGACGCTTATATGCGCGAGATGACTCGAAGATCTCCCTCCACTGTCCTGGCTGGTAGCCTTTCATTTTCAGACAAGCCTGTTGTACCACCTCCCAGTGAAAAGACCGGTGGGGCACTTCCAGATGTTCTTAGCTCCTACATGTCCTCGCCTCTTCAGGCCAGCAAACCGGACACAACAAATGGCCCCACAGAGATCACCACAAGCACCACCCTTCCTCTTGGAGCAGCAGCAGCTAGTGGAGCAGTTTCAGGCCTGGCTAAGGTGGAGTCCAGAGAGGGCGCAACAGGTTACATCAAGAGTTCTTACGAGTGGGAGACGCCAAAGCCCCAGATGGGCATGGTGCCTGGAGACTCCCCTCCCCATTACCGTCACGATGAGGAGTTTGAAGAGGAGTGTGAGATGGAGCCAGAGCATCCTGCCCGTCCACTTTCACTCTCCTCAACCGATCAGCCATTCCGATCACCGTTCTACTCAGAGGAGTGCAGCCGAGGAGGGGTGGACGATGACGATGAAGATGATAGCGATCAGGATGTACCCATGGGAGCCACCTCCTCTTACACTAGCCGAACCTCTCCTGGATATTCATCCTCCGAGTACAGGCAGCGCAAAGAGGACCTTTCACCCTCCTTCATCAACCCCTGTATGCGCCATCTGTCCAGTGACGAGGACGACGACGAGCAAGGCCGCCGGAGCGATCAGTCGCATGAAGGCGATGACCACGACTTGTCAGTCAAGAGAAGGGCTAACAAACAGCCCCATCATCACCAGTCCCACAGCAGGGACAGCAGCTCCCTGCACCAGGCTGGAGGCTTGTCAGCAGGGCTGGGTCTGGCCACAGAAGACACTCCACCGACCTCCGTCAGCGAGTCTCTAGCCTCGCAGTCGGATTCAGACCTGCCTCCTGGCACTGAGGAATACCCCTCGGCCACAGGCGAAGGAAACATGGACTCAGATGAGGACGCAGAGTACATGCCTGTTGATAAATCTGTATCAGGAGGGGGCAGCCATCTCCATACCTCCAGGAGTAGCCACGACCCTCCTCCTGCTCCCCTCATGGACCCATCCCCACACCCCCCACGACCAGACGTTTGCATGGTGGACCCTGACTCTTTGGACAACGGCTCTCTGAAGAAAGAGCCAAAAACCAAGGGCTTAAAGAAGACTTCTGGAAAAACCAAGTCGGCATCCCCAGCTAGGCGTAAGAGGTCTCCGATGCCAGTGAAACAGACACCGTCTCCTCGCAGTGCGTCGCTGAAGAAGAAGGACGCCGACAAGAGCTCACGCATGTCTCGTCTGTCGGACGGACAAGGCTCCAAAGATGACGACCTCTCCAGATCGAGCTACAACCCCGGAAAAGGGCTGACTAATGGGGTCAAGAGCAGCTCAGGTGAGCATACTGTTTACACATTTTGATATTTTTAAGATAAATTCGTTTGAACGCTAATCATGGTTTTATTCCTCTGTCCAGGTTCTCAAAAGTCTGGCTCTGCTGCTGCTCCCAGCCTTCCCATTTACGTGGACTTGGCCTACATTCCCAACCACTGCAGTGCCAAGAACGTGGACCAAGAGTTTTTCAAACGCATCCGCTCTGCATATTACGTAGTGAGCGGGAACGACGCGGCGAGCGCCGAACCGAGCCGAGGCGTCCTCGATGCGCTGTTGGATGGCAAAGCTCAGTGGGGATCAAACCTGCAGGTAACAAGTACAGCAACTTATTTAGCAAAGGAATTGTATTGGAAATGGGTTTTAGAGATTTCAAAAAACCTGGATTTGAAGAGGACTTCTCTGGTGACGGTGTCGGATTCAATCTGAAAGAGAAATATCATCTCAAACTGAAACAGCTTGGTGTTAGGGGTCAGATTTAATAAAAGTAATCTTAATTTGGAAGATCTGATCTAAAATTAGGATTGAACTATTACATTTTGGATTTAAAAAGTATAAAGACAAGATGGACCAACTAAATGCAAGCAAATATGTAAGTCGAGTTTCTAGAAGATGTTTCATCCAAGTAGGTTCTTCAGTTTTAAAAGATCTAGTGAGGAGTTGAGGTTTAAAGAGCAATATTTGTGGGTGTTATACACCTGAAACTCAGTCCAGTGAGTAGTTAAAGACCAGATATTTATCTGTAATCGGAGAAAACTGTTTTGATCCTGAGTTACTTCACCAACCGATGGACCAGTACTGTCCAGACGAACAAAGGTGAAACTTCTTGCAGACAGATGATGCAGACAATTTGACGTAGATGTCTTCCTTAACCTCTCTTTCAAATCATCTGTCTTCTCTAGCTAACTTGTGGACATTGTTGTCCTCAAAAGATTGTTCTTTGTCCCTCAGGTGGAGTCGTGAATTGTCCTTAGGAAACCCAACAAGTTCAGTTGCCCTCATTTCAGCGTAGCTTTTTATTTTTTGGAGGAAGTCTCTAAGGGTACAATGCTCTAGTTTCTCTTTATCACCAGGCCTCCCTGTTTTCTTGCCGCCCCCCCTCCAGGTGACGCTGATCCCCACCCACGACACCGAGGTGACCCGGGACTGGTACCAGCAGACACACGAGAGGCAGCAGGAGCTCAACATCATGGTCCTGGCCTCCAGCAGCACCGTCGTCATGCAGGACGAGTCTTTCCCTGCCTGCAAGATCGAGTTTTAAGATCCCGTCCCTCCCTCCTACTGGCCTCCCCCCCAGTGTAGATCTGTTTTTAATTACTCCTCTCTATAGCCTGATATGCAAATGCATCTCTGCTGTGAACGGTCGAGTCGCGCCGACAGCGGAGACGCATCTGGATACCCGTCTATTCTTTTCTAGATTTTTATTCATTTCTAAGCTTGTCGTGGCTATCACCGTTTGTATTACGAAGGTAGTTTTTAACTCTTTGTCCTCCACTATGAACATTTCTTGTTTTTCTTTTACACCCCACCTCCAAAAAAAATAAAAAATAAAACCCTGTGCTGCAATAAATAGATTTGCTGAGACAACACGGCCGTCCTCTAAAGAATAAAAAACGACTAAATAATAATAATAATAAATAAAAACACAATCAAAGCTGAAGCTAGGTGGCTCGTCGTTTAAATTGGCCTAAACCGAAGCACAAGTTTGCGCACCTTAAAGCCAGCAACAAACTTTACTTCCCTCTACTAGTCCGTCTCTCTTTTAAAACTGTGTCCTGCCTCTCGCTGACAAAATAGAAAAATAGAACCTCTTAACGTGTCTTTTGAGTATATTAGCCGTAGCATAGGCAAGATTATTAGGCTATAATAATAATTTAAAGAAAAAAAACATAAAATAAAGCGTAGCGAATATTTCTAAAGGTTCTCTCAGAGTAAAAATCAATCGTTAACAGTGGCTGTTCATTTACGATCGTTTCCGTCGTCTAGTTTTGTGTACTTGCAGTTAACACGTCATCAACAGAGGTCGAGTAGTAGAGAGTCGGAGGCGGTTAAATATAAAAATAAGAAGTTTATGTCTTTACACGCGGAGAAGCTCATTGGTGGAAAACCTTGGGTCGGTTTGCTGCGACTGAACGAAGAATGTATTCAACAACAACGAGATGAGGAAGATGTGGTTGTTAGGGGACATTTGCCTGGAGATGTGGGCGATGATCGACTGATGCTCACCCCACATGTGCCTTTCTGTCCTGCTACGCTGGAAAGGAACAAAAATAAAAGAGGCGCGCTGTAGAGATGCAGGAAAGGGCAGCGGCTCAGTTGTTGAGCTGGTCTCCTCTGATGTTTGTGAGTATTTTTAGTTTAGTTTTTGTTTTTGTCGGCGAGTGCAACAAAAATATATAAAAGTAAAAGGTTAGAGTTGTACATAGCGAGCACTTTTTAAAGCACCAGTATTTCAGCTGCCACTCAAAGAAGCACAAAGGGTGCAAAACTTCAAATTCAAATTTACAGCGTTTCTTTGCCCTACGAGTTTATTTTTTAGCCACAATCAGTCGCTTTATTTCTTTCAGCTTCAGTGTGGATGTTTTTAACTGAATATCGTGCGTAGATGTGTGTTTTCTTTTTATATATATTTTGATTTTAACCGAGAACAAAAAAAAAATAAAACAATCTTAACCATGCGTATAAGGACCAACAAAGCCTCGGCGGGGGGGCTGCAAATTTCAGGAGAATCCAGATGTTTTCATCTCACTTCCTCAACTCATCTAGCGACGCATGAAGGACAGGTGCATGTGCAGTACATACGGTAAAGGAGACGGCTCTTTTAAGTAAAACACAGAAGCGATGCAGGGATCAGGGCGCGAGAAACTGAATGTGAAGATGCAGATTACCTTTACGTTCTCCCTGGAGGACTTTGATCTCCTGGTTGCCTTGTGCATCACACGGTACACCCCCACCATCCACCGAAAACCACCTTACCGCTAAAACCTGAAACGCACCGCCAAGCGGGAAAGACGACCTGACGTCGAACAGTGCGCGGGTTTCTTCCCTTTTGGACGACAGAAAACCGAACCGAACGGCCGTTAGAACAAACATTACAACACGTGACGTCGATAAGTCGAGATTTATCCTCCACACGCGCCTTCTTCAAGTAAATAATCAGGGTGTTTTCCTGCTAAACACGTGTAATCTGCATTTATATGAAACCACTATCTCTGTAAAGAACAATACTCACACCAGAACCCAGACTGCTAGACATTTTTATCCACTTTTTCCAGACTTAAAGCTTATCACACACACACACACACATATCTAACTGCTGCATTTTCATATCGTGCAAAAAAATATATAATAAATAAATATGTGGCGTTCAGACTGCCGTGAAAACAAATCCTCACACCGACCGTTGGTTTCCAGTGAGCCCTGCTTGTACGTGCATGTGTACCGTTTTGAGTTTTTCCTGTATTGTACTACTAGCTGAAGACTTAACATAGAAATGCTATTTTAAAAGATGTATATTTAAGAAGCTGTGAGCTGTCCGGTACCGAGGAGGCGCACATGTAACCCGGCTGTGCTGCTGTAAAGGAAGCCTTGTGATTTTGATTTTTTTGATTTTATCTGCCTCCCTCCCACTCCGTTCTGCTTCATGGTTTCATCTCTTGTTTTAAGTGCAATATTCTCTTTATCTCTCTCTCTCTCTCTCTCTCTCTCTCTCTAGAAAGGCTTAAAAAAAGGTAAAATAGAAAACAGATTTATTGTGAAAAAGGGGAAAAAGTGTGGTGAAGACCAATAAAAACATCATTTACTGGAGAAAATCTTCTTTTCTCGTCTTTCTTTGTCATCGTCTTGCGCAAATTATTCTGAACATTTTAAATTACACAAACCAGATTAAGGATTTGAATTACAGAACACCAGTTTCAGCTGAAGTCTGTTTGTGAAGATAGATAAACCCTCTGTGGAGCAGTTTAAAGCTTATCTCTGGTCGTCGCCATCTTGAAAGACCCAAAAAGGGGCGGGGCTAAAGCAAACAGCTAGCAACCACACCATTTTTCTTGGTAAATGCTAGCATCGCTGGCTTAATTTTACTAAAAACATAAAATAGGATTATGAGAAATAAATGGACCAGAGATGATAAAATAAATTAGATATTTTATACGAAAGAGAAATTTGGACTTGTTTATTCTTGTAGTGACTTCAAAGAGTAAAAATGGGGGAATGTTAGCATGCAGCTAGCCTGGTAGCTAACCCAAACTTGGACTCTCTCCGATGGGAAGTGATTCTGCTCCTGCAAGGATCTGCCGAGCCAATCAAATTGTTTGGGGCGGGGTTTAATGAGTAAGCCCATTAAGCCCCGCCCAGTAATTTTATCAGATATGTCTCAGATTATAAATCCAAAACAAACAAGCTGAAGGGTCAACTGGATTTAGAGTTTCTTGACGTTTCATCCAAGTCTTCAGTTCTTCAAGACTGATATCCATCTGTCTGCAAACACATGGCTCAACAAACGAGGGCCAGCTCTTTAGGCTGTTCTTCACCTGTCCACCTACACATGACGGACATAGGACACTCTCTTTGAGGACAACAAAGACAGATGGTTTGAAAGAGACGTAAAGGAAGGAAAATCATTTACTTAAACCCTCCGACTGTCCAATCACACGTCAGTTCATTAACAGACCCTAGTGATTAGTTTCAGGTGGACAACACTCACATGTTCCCATTTAAACCCAACGTCTTTAAGAAACTCCACAAGTCCAGTTGTCCTTGTTTCAGCTTGTTTTTTCTGGATATCTGAGCCAGACACCACTTTTCCTTTCTTCACATTTCAGGATGATGTAATCCTGTCGGTCTGGAGTCCACATAAAGGGTCCACACACACACAGAGACGGGGGAACAGATCAGGCTTTGTCCCGACAGGGAACAGAGGCGTCAGTGATTGGTGAGGCAGCATCGGTTCAGTCTTTGAGAGGACGAGGACGGACGCTGCAGCAATGACATCACCCTCTGGGTCATGTGATCAGGGTGGAGGACAGGAACAAAACGGGGTGCAGAGGAATCCAGTGGATGTTAAACTTCTAGTAATTTGAAATCAAAGACGTTTTAGAAACTTTTAAGATCTAGGAGCATTTAAGTTTTACATTAAAGTTCATTATTCTTTTTAGTCTCTTACTAAATCAACCACTTATCGGTCACCTGTTAGAAATATGTGTCTGTGCTTCAAGTTTAAAGAAGAACATTTCTGTCTGAGCAGAGATCTGTCTATAACCTGGAGGTGACCGACTACTTCTTGAAGCGTCTTTAGCTCAGAGCTGAAATGTCTTCAAGAAACTTTGCAATATTAAAAGTTCTGACATCTATTTAATTATATATATTATTTTTAAGAGGCGGCACGGTGGTGAGATGTTTAGCATTGATGCTTCTGGGTTCTAATCCATGTTCTCCCTGCGTCTGCGTAGGTTCTTCTCCAGGTTCTCCAGCTTCCTCCCACCGTCCAAATATCAGCGCATGCTCGTTAGGTTCATTGTCTCCTGCTGTGGAGTTTAGGTTTTAATAAGGACGACCTGCTGGTGCTGTCCACCTGAACCTCTGCTAACGACCAGAACTTTATTCAAAGCGCGGCCACAAGAAGACGACACGTCGCGTTTAGAGTTTCACTCAGAGTCGTGTATTTCAGCTCTACAGTACATCGCAGTGTAACATGAAACTGATCACACACACAGATACACAGAGGATTGCACATCAGCGTCTACCTGAATAGCTTCTCAAGCATGTGTTCAACCTCCTCCCCCTCCTCCTCTTCCTCTTCCTCCTCCCAAAAACAAAATAATAAAAGAATAGAGACACTGCTACATAGCTGCTCGCCACAATAAAAGCACACAGACTGTAAAATGCCCATCCTGTTTGTTCAGTGACAGATTAGCTTACTGATTCTTTTTCTCCCACATCTTGATTATACAAAACAAAAAAATATACACAGCAGCTATGGTACAATTAAATATCTGATGTGTGGCTATTAAAAATACAGACTTTTTTATTTTTTATTCATTTAGTTTTTTTATCCTCCAAGATGCAATTTCAAAATAAATATTATTTTCTTTATACTTTCCTACAGATTATATTAAATCTTCGATGAGGCTTCAGGACTTTGGCAGTAAGCGGTGCACGCACGCACACATGCACGCGCTCATACACGCACACACACACAGTTTGACCTGCTGATTGAAGATTAGCTTTTTGTTCTTAAAAAAAGAAAAAGAAATCACAGCTGCAGGATCTGCCGTAACGCTGCAGCCAGACGAAGAACAACTACATTTTCATCCGTCTTCTGCTGCGAATCATTTCCAGCGTTTGTTAGTTTCTACATCCTGTAACAAAGAAAGTAAAACAGAAAGGCTTGTGCTCGTCTAATGTCGATTAATCAGGACGGTGTGGGAGGATGCACAACAGACTTTAAAGCTCCGTTGATTAACAAATCAAATGAAAACATGAGATTATTAGGATATCTAAATTCTGTGGAGCTTGTTTTCTTTCTCTTTTTGCTCAGAGTTTTATCTTTACAGCGTGTTTCCTGCACATTTAAGACTCAGTGCTTTGTTGTTTTTGGAGATTTTCCGCCCCCTAGAGGCCGAAATCAATGAATGCAGCTTTAAGTTTTACCAACAGCTTATGAGCGACAGTGACAGGAGGATGATTGATTTAAACACCATGAGTGGTTGGACTGTCAGGAGGTTCTGTGGTGTCTCTGCTGCACAGTCTGAGAATCAGCTGCCACAAAATGACTCGACGCGCCGGTTGAAGCTGGGGGAGAGGAGGCTGGAGCTCAGAGCGACGATCACGGCGTTATAAGAGTAGTTTCAGGTGAAATCTAACCCGTCCTGCGCTCTACGGCTCAGCTGTGTGAGTGGCTCCCACTTCCACGGGTGTCTCAGGATGAGGGGGAGGGTTTTCTGGACTGTCCATCCACAGCTCCATGGACTCCTGGGTGTCGAAGAACTCGTCGGGCCCCTCGGGGGACTGTGGCGTCTGGGAGCTGGAGCCCGCCTCGCTGCTGCTCTCCCTGAGCTCCAGCAGCACCGGCAGGGATCCGGGTAGGCAGTAACCCTCCATCCGAGCTAAAGTGAGCTCGGCCAAAGAGGAGCAGGGCGGCCTCAAGTCTGAGCCTGCATCGCTGGAAGGATCCGCCGCCGCCGTGTCCGCCTCCACCTCCACCTCCGCCGCCACCGCCTCCTGCCCTTCAAGTGTGGGTTTAAGATCATCAGGGTTGGCAGCAGTGCAGTGCTCAGCGTCTTCCTCCTCTGGGGAGTTATTTGGAGTCAGAGGGATTTCGGTTGGGTTTGAAGCACCGGGACAGGCCGGGTCGACGCCCTGCGACCCGGCGGCTGAAGGCGGCGGCTGAGCGGAAGCGTTCTGAGAGGAGTGGGTTTCCTCGCTGCTCTGAGGCGTCAGCGAGATCTTGTCGCTGAAGCTGAACCGCGGCGAAGTGTCGGCCGTGGTGGGGGAGGATGGCCCGGCGCTGGACACCGTGCTGGAGGGACCGCTGCTGTCTGCAGGCACAGAAAATCAACCCAGAGAACAAAATCTAAGACAAGACTTCAAGTGTTGAGCATTGATTCTGCAGAAAAATGAGACCGTGAGCTTAAATTTAAAAACGGTTGTAGCTACTGATTTCCTGATCAAATTTTCGTTTAACCCTCTGGAGTCGGCGGCGCGTCCAAATCACACGACCAGTTTAAGACGATGTAGCAGCAAGACGAAGTCTCTCTGTGACTCCGTTTCAATTTGTATAGAAAGTTCTAACTTCAAACTATAAACCAGTTTTTAAATTGTGTTGATAGACCAAGTAAAACTGGACTTATTAAAACTAATATACGGCTTTTTCCTGAATACGGTCATCATGTTTGGTGCGTTTAGTGCAGGAAGATACGGCGAAATATCAAGGTAAACTGTTTTTAAGATGAAGTATAAAGGTAAAACCAAAAGTAGTTAAAAACGGCCAATGATACTGTAGACCTCTGAGGGTTAATATTCAGTATCGGCCGATCCGACTTTCAATTCAGTCCTGAATAAACTACATTTCCTCCACTGGAGATTCCTAAAGGCTTATACTCACACCAAGGAGGTCTGTCAGAACGAGATCTGAGAGAGATGGAGGAGGAGACTCTCTGAGGGATGTATGAGTCCACCGATGGATGGTTGTGCGTGTCAAACATGGCCGACAGAGCTGCAGGGACGAAGACAGAGGTTAGGTTGGCGTCTATGAGTACAAAGGTGTGTCCAAGCTGAAAGAGTTTCTTGAAGACATTTCATTAAAGCTTCTCCAGCTCTAAAAGGCTGGTGGAACACTTGGGTTTTACAACTGAAACGTCTTCAAGAAGCTTTGACCTGGATGACTGAGAACCTTCAAAGACAAACACTGGCGTTCCTAACCTCTGGTGGTCCTGGTGTGTGGATCTCCGGCACTCTCGCACACGGCGTTGAGGAACTCGTTGACCTGTTTCAGCGACAGCGAGTTGTGCAGCGTCTCCAGAGGATAGATGGAGGGCACCATGGAGCAGCCTTCGAAGCCTGAGGCAGAGGACAGAGACACGATGCCCGCAGGCACATCAGCCCCCGGTTAGCCCAGAGAGAAGTAGTAGTAGTAGGAAGAGGAGCAGGCAAAACCACTTCAGCTGACACCCAACACCACTGCCTCTCTATATGCCACGCATACACTACCCCTCAACACGGAGTGCCAAAGACCTGCTCCCGTTTCAGAGCGGGCCCTGACCCACTGTGAACTCCTGCCAGCCTCTAGGAGACGTTTCCAGGCAAGTTGCAAAAGAAAAAAAAGAAAAAAACAACCATGCTGCACGCCGAGGCATCGATGCATCGTGACACCACATCATAACGGGCCTACACGGCTCAATCTACTGGGGAAAGCAAGCAGATCTCAAAGAGAACACAGCATCTGCCGTTCCGGTCAGTGCCACCACACGGATGCTCTAAGGAAGCTGTCCAGACTGCAGCGCTGACGCCATCCAAGGCAGCAGGTCATCCACCGTTAGTTCACAACCAGAGCCGTTCACAGTCACCAAGCGTCAAACCACAGCTCGCCTCCGTCTTCTACAAAAACCTCGTGTTTCTACAAGGTGCATCTGCACAAAGTGTGAGTACAGCACGACAAGCAAGAGTCCCATGCTGGTTAAGGTCACGCAGGACGGCATTCAAACGGAAACTAGACCTGAACTCAAACGACTGCACGCGATGTAGGTTTTGCTAGTTGTTCTGAAACAAAAATATCGTCTGATCTGGATCTGAGACGGCCTCATGTTTGGGCCGATTCAAACTGGTCTGACCTTTCATTTGGATTTAAAAGAAAGACGACTACGAGAAAATACCACGAATGACAAACATTTGTTTTGCGAATCTCTTCCAAAAACCGATTCAGGCAGCGATACCTCAACCTACTTGATGTAAAGATGACGGACACATCAATCTGTACTGTGCTCTTTAAACACTTCGGTATTTATCTATCACGACGCACTGAAGTTTACAAGATGTTCATTTATGGTGCATGAAGATCGGCAAACCTTAGAGTTTTATATCTGATGCTAAAATCTTTATTTGTCTTAATTTATTCGGAGGAAATACGAAGCACCAGATGTATTCCAAAACACCTCAAACTAGCATTTGAAACAAGACTATGGTTTGAAGTACAACCTAAACAATGCATGTGAGGCGACGGACACCAATTCTCAGACCTCTGCAGTGTTTTGTTTGAAACCGTCATTATATCCAAAGTTTGTTCTTTCTTTCATTTCCTTAAACATGTTACTGCGCCTCTCATTTTGTTCCTGCTGTTATAATTACCTCCGTCCTGTCTGGATAAATCTAGGTGGCCTCAATCTGGTCAAATATGTGTGTTGCTGTTTTACTGCAGTGGAGTGGAGAATTTAGAGGAGAAGCTTTTAATAAACACACAAAGCTTTGTCATGGAGTCTGGTTACAGAGCTTTTTAACCCGATAACTTAAAAGATTTTAAATGTACAATGCACAAATGAATCTGCTTTTTTTGCACAAACCACTACAAAGTCAGTTTTTTTTTCTTCAAAGTTCAAAGAATGTCTATTTCTAGTTCTTTCGCTCTATATTTTTTCAGAGTATTGTATTTCTTTTATATTTTTTTTGTACCGGGTATATATTTTTCAAAAAAATTCTGTATTTGTGTTTTTTCAGTAACTATAACTTTTTGCCAAATTCCATGCTACTGTGACAAGGAAATTTCCCGTACGTGGGATTAATAAACATATCTTATCTTAAATGTGTAAGTGAAGATAAATTGTATACCTTTTGTTGTAAAAGAAAGGTTTACAAAATCATACTTTCAATTAAACATGGTGATCAGTAAAGAATATCTCTACGTTTGACTGAAAATTGGAATATTTCCTTTCTGATTCCCATGTGATGGTAAATATTCAGGTTTTTCTGTTTTCTGAAGTTTTCTGATGGTGGATTCATGATACGTTGATTATGGTTGAGTTTAGAAAGGTTTCTCAACCCCAATTCAAATCTTTTTCAATTTGAAATCTGGTATCGATTCGTTTTTCCAGCATCTACTCATGAAAAATCTCGCTATGGTCAACTAAGGTTGGTTTGAGATGAGATCTAAAACGTCAGACTTGAACGCTGATTGGATTTAAAGAGTATGAGGACAGAGAAAGACGTGAAAGATGAGAAACTGGAGGAAAAACACCTGAAATATCTCTAAATGAAAAGAAATCAGTAGCGATATCTAGAGCTAATGTTATAGTACCTTTACATTTCCTGCATTGAGTTACCCGGCTGCTAAAGTGTTTGCATCAGTGGCTTTAGATGCTCCAATGTCAAATATTTTATAGCGAGCTCATTAGTTCCATTTAAAGGCAGCATTATCTTGAGATGTTTTAAATAAACGGAACAATTAACTTCATGATTTGAAGGTTTACCAACTGGAGAAAAGGTTGGGGAAAAACTGCAGCGGGAGGGAAAGGAGAGTAGTCCCAAAAGAAATGGCCCAAAATAATCCCAAACAGCTCACACCACTCCAGCTTGCAGTCTGCATAACCACAGAAACAGGCACGCATGCAGAAAAACACCAAGAGAGCCAAGCATGAGTCAACCACAGAAACAACAAGCACAGTCCCAACTGAACCATGAGCAGTGGCTGAAGGGAAGCGTGAGGCTGGGGGTAAGGAGGGCGGGGGCTCCAGGGGCTGACCGTGGAGGTACTCTAGGGGGTCCTGGCCGGAGATGAGCCAGTTTCGGAAGAGGCGGAGGTGGTAGGAGCACTGGTGGAGGTGGTGGGCCAGCGCCCTGTCCAGAGGGAGGTGGCGGCCCAGGCTGAGGTCGGTGGAGAAACACCTCAACAACTGGGCCACGTGGTGCTCCTCCAAGGGCTCTGAGGAAGAAGAGGGAGGAAGGACAGAGCAGTGGACAAGGAGGGAGGAGGGAGCAGCACAAAAGACATGAAACGGTAGGTTTTAAGCTAGGAAGGCGGGAGGAAGGACTGAAGAACGACACAGATGAGCGGGGAAGAGGGAGCTTAGAGGTAGAGGAGGGTACAGACAGGAGGAGGGAGGAGAGGTGTGGTGTGTATGGAGGCGAAGCTGTGAACGAAAGCAGCAGCCGACAGCTTCTCCTGGCCGCCCAACAGCCAGCGATCAGAGAAAAGCAGCAAATCATGAAGCCATAAGAAAAAACCATCCAGCACTTCAGTGAAGCTTAGAGCGACACAATAAAACAAAAGAAAACAAAGAAAAGTAAAAGAATACACCACCACATTGCTCCTCTGCAGTATCCCAACATTACTTTAAAACCAATCAACCAATCAGCTACTGAGAACCCACGAAGGAGCAAGTTTGACGTTTACAGGAAGCGACAAAAGTCCCAAAATGAAGAAGACCGCCTCTCCAAAGAAACACCACAGAAGCTGTTAAATGTGCAGATAACCCTACTACTGTCCACATTCATTAACAGTTTAGACAACTGATGCCTTTTATTTATTTTGTTGTTTAAATAAAACGCTGCAGCTGGACATTTGGTGCCAACACAAATGCTGGGAGGGGGGGCGGTCGTCGTACCTGATGTAGCTGGAGCTCTGGTGGAGCTGTCATCCTGTGTTCCTGTGGTGATGATGATGATATGTGTGAATACTCGTCTACTGCATGAATTGTTAGTTAAACATGACGGATTATTTTATTATTATTTAGTTAGAGGTGTGTATTTTTAACTGTAAAACAAATTAAAGAGGGGGTAGTTGGTAAAGCGGAGCAATAATGCAACAATGCACGCATGCACAATCAAGGAAAGTGCCGTAAAAATGTTTTTCTTTTCTTATTATTTTGTCTTTTTATGTTCTGTTAACTGTCTGAGACCTTTCTAAAATGACAAAATACGAATTAAAATCACACAGTCCTTCTATTTTCACATTTACAGTGACACTTAAAAAATTTTGCGCCGTTCAGAATTTTCTACATTTCTGCAGAATAATGACTCAAAACACCAACAGATTTTTGAATGAGTCCTGAAAGCAGACAAAGAGAGGCCAAAGAAATATTAGTATTTTTTCCATATCTGTGAGGCGAAGCCTTGTTTCCAGTATCTACTGTGACCCCTTTGTAACTAATCGTTTCTGGTAACTGACGAACAGTCGTCCACAGCAGCTTGGTTCCTCAGAACAGAACCACTTCAGTTCTGAGATGTTGGTGGGTTTCCTCACATCAACTGCTGCTTCAGGTCCAACAACAACATTTCTATTGGATTAAGGTCAGGACTTTGACTTGGCCGTTCCGAAGCATTCATCTGGTTCTTCTTTAACTGTTCTTTTGTGTTCTTGGGTTCGTTGTCTTGCTGCATGACCCAGTTTCAGATGTCCTGACATTTTGGATTCATCAACATTACCATCAGCCAATGAGAGAGAGGCCTTTAGCTGCTTAGAAGTTCCCCTGGGTTCCTGTGGTTCCTCTCAGACTATCATGGAGTGATCTTTGTTGGTGGACCACTCCTGTCGTCTTCAATCTGTCTGACTGTGGATTATTTGTGGCTTCCAAACTCTTTAGAGATGCTTCTGGAACCTTTTCCAGCCTGATGAGCAACAACAACTCTTTCTCTGAGCTCTGAGACAAAGCTCATTTGTCCACAAACATCAGGCCGAGACAAATCCCGGATTTAATGATATGTAATATTGGCTAATTTTCCTCAATAAATAAATATCTAAATGTAATTTTTATATAAACTGATGTTTTGAGTCATTTTAAAAAAAGTGAAATTAATAAATCCCACATGAAGCTTTTAGGCTTCCTACCTAAAAACTGAAAGACTCAGGAGCTCTTGGAGCTGGAGCTTAGTTGGAGGCATCATCTTGTTCCTGCAGTGAATTATATTTGTGAATAATCCTCTATTGATTGTATTATTACTTTTACTTACTACTATGATTGGGGTAGTTGGCAACGCACATGCATAATGGAACGTGGAACTAAAACGTGTGTTTACTGCTTCACATCCAATTTATATTTATATTAAAACTGTTTTGCCATTTGTAAAGTGTGTGCAGTATGTTATTGCCTAGGAATAACTTATTATTTATTGTGTGAAACCTTTCTGGAACCTCAAAATGAAAATAAAAGTAGTATTTCTCTACTCTCTAGAAGCCCAAAAGTCAGAGGAGACTAGTGCGATCTAACCCAGTCCATTAGACTGAATACAAACATACAAGATTGCTAACATACAGTTTAGCTGATTAGATTATAACTGGTTTAAATGACAACCAGATGACGCCAGCATTTGAATAAATTCCTCCTAATTATCGTACTATGTCACAAGTCGATGGAAAAGTGGGCAGCAAACACGATTTCCTGAATCTGCAAAGTCACCAAAGAGCTGTAACTCTGAAGCAAAAGACCCATTCTCAGGATTAAACTGTAAGAATATGAAATGACCATTGTGTCGTGACACACGTGAACACTCACGTAGAGCTGCACGATACCCACGGTGCCAAATCGGTTCCTACTATACTAGAAATTCTACGCGACGGTACTACCGTGGACTACTATACTACCGGTGCCAGTTTCTGCTACATAGCGGCCGCCTCTACTCTCCTCCCGGCTTCTCATTGTAAACAAACCCACATGGCAACTACGGCAACCGAACTACACAGCTGCTGAATGATTGGCTGTTTGTCTACTGGTGACGTCCTGGGATATGATAGGTTGTTTCTGCACGATGGTTCCGCCCGTCTGTTCACCCGAGTGGCGAGTCTGCCGCGTCGTCGTCGTCAGTGGCACCACTAATTTTACTCAGCATTATAAGTAATTAATAAGTATTTATAACTTGTACAAATACATTGCAGTTCATAAATATAATAATACCCGGAACTGTGACACTTTGTCTGGTACAGTATCGTGGTTACTCATTTTAGTATCGGGACAACTCTACACTCAAGTGAAGCAAAATATGATCAACTATTTACACAAAACGACAGGAATCTCTTCAGAAGTAAATAAAGCGATTCAACGTGGCTATCCAAGACCCATTAGTGGCACATTCAGTCGATAAAAACAAGTCGTTTTTTGCATTTTTCTTAAGACAACGTGGGTAGAATAAATACAAACACATGTAAACTAGTGCCTGCTGCTGCCAGAATATCTTACCGTCTGCAATTTCCTTCATTCATAATCAACAAATAAAACCACAGAGTGACAAAAAATAGCAAAGCAAAGACGTTAAGTTGTTCCACTTCTGCTTCATCAACTTTAAAGTTGGCGTTTTGGTTTTTTTAAAGTCTGAAAACATGAATGAATTAAAACGGAGCCGACCATCGTTTCTTTCAGAACTGACACAGGAGATGAGATGAGCAATGATTTAACCCTTCCCCAGTTTGTCCCCAATTAAACTCGTTAATCCACACAATAAACGGCAGCCATGCTAAAGAGTAATAAAATAAATATATACATGTATACGTGTGTGTATATACATATATATATATCTCAGGTTTAACAGAGTCGGGAGGCGGAGGTCAGAGGAAAAGAGGAGGAGGGTTAAACACTGATTTCGCCGTGTTCACATTGTTTTATGTAATTACTTGGTAACACATGCACACTCACGCTCCCACACACATCTATCCACTGGAAAAACAAAACTAAACAAACAAAAAAAAACACTATGAATTACTGGATAATGGAGACCAATTTACAAACTGTATGCAGGATGTTAAACAGGGTTCCCAGACTTGGCTCATTAACGCTTTTTAATTATGAAAACAGAGCGGGGGGGAGGGAGGGGACGGAGGGAGGGGACGGAGGACGATCTAAAAAGGTTAAAACATGAATGATGGAGGCGCCCGATATGATTCGCTTTTGCAGCTTGACCCAAAACGACGCCTCTTCTGCTTCAGTTTGGATTTCCTCTTTGTCTCTTGCACGTCCTCAAACCTTATGGAAGTGATAATTAAAATCGGTCAATAATAAATGTAGTCTTGTGATCCTGAACCAACCAGATTCCACATCTACACTCACTTGCCAGTTCATTAGGTACACTAGTGAAAGCATTCTAGTACAAAAGTCCTGCACTAAGTCTTCTCGTCTCCCTGATGCTTGGTTTAAAAGTCTGTGACGGATCTTAATTAATGTTATTAATCATAACGAAGACGATAATGGAAAGTATCATCAGGGAGCTAAACAACTAACATCTGATGATACAAAACTAGGAGGAAATGTTAAGACGAGACGGGACTGGGATGTTTGACATGATAGGATGTTATTTGGATATCGGACATTCAAACTACAGGATCTCTTCGTACGTAGACTTTTGGTATTTGTCTTTCTGATCTCAAGCTGAGTTGATGGTAACCGACCAAAATTATGAAGCTACCACAATTAGCATCACTCTGCTACTGATACAGCCTCCATCATGGACACTGAGCTAACTATAGGCACTTTACAAGCTACGTGAAGTTACAGCCTTCTGACTTTATCCCTGACACATATTTAAACAGTGGACGGTAGAGTGGATAATGGATTAGCATTTAGCATTTAACTATAATTGTCCATAAATGTAGTTCCTGGAATGAATGAATCCTTCTTATGCATGAGTGCAAATAAAAAGTAACACAGCTTCACCCTCAATGGTTTCACCTCATTATGTTTCTACTTCAATTACCACAACAATAGTTACGAGTGCGTCCTCTTG
The DNA here is from genome assembly GCA_005024645.1 of Planiliza haematocheilus. Lineage (NCBI taxonomy): Eukaryota > Metazoa > Chordata > Actinopteri > Mugiliformes > Mugilidae > Planiliza > Planiliza haematocheilus. The sequence goes on from SRSE01000008.1 coordinate 468,935, forward strand.
TTCAGCCGCTCTGCTGCTTTTAAACATCTGTGTTTATTGCACTTTTATCCAGAGACGACATCTACTGTAAAATAGCTGCCAAAATCAATGTTGTTAGCTGCAGTTTGACTTTAAACGAGACTAAAAGCATGAAGAATGAAAATAACTTAAATGTGAATAAAACTAGCGAGCATTTATTTTTATTTTTTTGTCTGAAAACACCAAATCAAAAATGTCTGTCGGTATTAACGCCGTCCTTGTGCAAGGAAGTAATCAGAGCATGTCGGAGACGGAGATAAATGTTTTACCACGACGCAGAAAAGTAGGGAAGGGTAGTAGCTGCATCAAATAACTTCTGTATCGCTGTAGTTATTTCTGCAGGGGGCGCGATACGACGCAGAAGCATAAATCTAGTGCTACTACGAGCTGCTGCTGCAAGGCCCTTTTTTAAAAAAAAATATTCGCTGACATTCCTCAACCTTTCTCATTACATATCTCACAAAGTTGGGAGGACCAGTGGGAACCCTGGTTAGAAAGAGAATGTCAGGTAGTGTTAGAAAAAAGTCCAAAGCGTATGGGTAAAAAAAATAAAAGAAATTATAATAATTAAATAAATAACTGAAATCCTGGAATGCTTTAGGGCCATGTGAATTAAAAAAAAAAACAAACAAAAAAACCCAAAGGTCGAAAAACGAAAGTTTGAAGACATGCAAGACAAAGGGAGGTGAAGTGGAAAAATACTTGAAAGAAGCAGACGTACCATTAGTCGGATGCTTTGCAAACGACACAGAAAATCGTTTTACTGCCGGCATAGACAACAACTCTGAGGAAATAAAAAAAAAAAAAAAAATTCACTAGTGTTACTATGAGCCACAATAACTGACATGAATCATGTTTTATTTTAAAACTCTCTGCTCTTTTCTAACGTGGACGCAGTAGAAGAAGAGAATCAGGACTGAAGCTGAACTGTCAAGTCAAACATGTTCGTGGGCCGACACGTCGATGAGGAGGAGGAGGAGGAGGAGGAGGAGGAGGAGTGTCTACTGGTGGGAGTGGGATGAGGTGGTTTAAACTCAGGGAGGTGGCGAGGACAAAGCTAATAAGATAAGAAACTTAAATTAAAAATAAACAAGCCCAAACATTCAGGTCTAATTTCTGCTTTTCGTTTTTTTATTTTTTTATTTGCCGTGACGAGCTAAACAACGATCCGAGTGAATCCTCTGTCAGAGAGACGAACGATGAGAAAATATCAGAACCTGACCGGGACTGAGATGCTTCAGCATGGGAAACAATAAAAATTAAAATAAAATAGGAGAATGAAACCAACAGTAGACTCAACAGAGCAGCATGCACCGATTCAATCACAATTTGAGAGGGGAGGGGGGGTGGGAGGCGCACTGACTGCACTGAAAATAGAATGGTTCCTCTGATTCTTAAAAATGAGGCGTAACAAGATGGATGACAAGGACCGACAGCGAGGCTACGTATGAGAGACAACGAGGAGGAGGAGGAGGAGGAGGAGGAGGAGGAGGAGGAGGAGGAGGGATGGAGGCTGAGAGGAGGCAGCCTGTACGATGCCACACTGACACCTAGTGGACGACATGATAACAGACAAATCAAGCAATGGACGCCATGTTTGGAGTCAGCGCTAAGCCCCGGACCTCTACAAAAACAAAAAAAATAAAAGAGAAATTATGTATGTTCACAAACAATATTATTCAAAATCAGACTTGAATAATATGTGGTTAACAAGCAGAGGGCTGGAATCCATGTGCAAAAAGATAAATGAAATGACGTGGAGGTAAAACCGCCGTCTTAATATTTGTTTGTAATTTAACTCTGATGTGAAATAAACATGAGAGGGTCATGTTTTAAGGAGGAAAGGGCGTTAATGGATAATTACTGATGAGCTGTGTAAACATATCACAGCCTAGGTTGAGTTTAGAGGTTTTATTTGGGCCAGAGGCTGCGTGTGGACAAACTGCTAAGTAAGTAAAAACTAAAAATACACCCGTTTATATTCAAAGTGGTGCGGAGAAAATAAAAGATGAATAAAAAGGGTTAAGTGGATCTGGTGACTGGAATGAATGTGGAGGAAAAAAATAAACTACGGTAACACTTTATAATAACTGCATACTATGAAGCATTAATAAATATTTACTTTATCATTCATCATCAGCATTATTAAGCAAATATTAAATGCAGTTATAAATGATTTATTCTTAAATCATAAGCATCTCTACAATGTGTTTAATAATTGTATTTTCACACTTTAAATATTCAATATTAATTTCCTAACAATGCGGGTTACGCAGGAATTATTATCAGTTCACAAGATTGACTGAAAAAAAAATGGAAGTAGATGATTAATAAACTATTTAAATGTACATTTATACATCGTATTAATTAAACATGTACTAAAAGTAACTGAGTTTGTCAATAAATGTTTTCTAGAAGTCTAGCACATGATTCTTTCTTCATTTTATACCAAGTGTAAAGTTGTTGTGTTAGTCTTGTACGAATACATCATTATAAACATTTAAAAACACACTTAGTAACTATTAATACATGTGTAAATAATAATGAGATGTATGTCCCTCCCAGCTAACAGCAGCTCTTCCTAGCCTCCCAGCTAACAGCAGCTCTTCCTAGCCTCCCAGCTAACAGCAGCTCTTCCTAGCCTCCCAGCTAACAGCAGCTCTTCCTAGCCTCCCAGCTAACAGCAGCTCTTCCTAGCCTCCCAGCTAATAGTAGCTCTTCCTAGCCTGCCAGCTAACAGTAGCTCTTCCTAGCCTTCCAGCTAACAGTAGCTCTTCCTAGCCTTCCAGCTAACAGTAGCTCTTCCTAGCCTTCCAGCTAACAGTAGCTCTTCCTAGCCTCCCAGCTAACAGTAGCTCTTCCTAGCCTTCCAGCTAACAGTAGCTCTTCCTAGCCTTCCAGCTAACAGTAGCTCTTCCTAGCCTTCCAGCTAATAGTAGCTCTTCCTAGCCTCCCAGCTAACAGCAGCTCTTCCTAGCCTCCCAGCTAATAGTAGCTCTTCCTAGCCTGCCAGCTAACAGTAGCTCTTCCTAGCCTTCCAGCTAATAGTAGCTCTTCCTAGCCTTCCAGCTAATAGTAGCTCTTCCTAGCCTTCCAGCTAATAGTAGCTCTTCCTAGCCTTCCAGCTAATAGTAGCTCTTCCTAGCCTTCCAGCTAATAGTAGCTCTTCCTCTTTTCCTAATATAGTCAAAAACGAAATAGAGACAGTTAATATTAGACTTAATTTTCTTTCTATTCAAGTGATTTAAAAAGTAAAGGTGCAACAAGGTAAATAAGACGTATAAATGTACATTTAAACAGTTTATTGTTTGATTATGATCTTATAAACTGGCGATAACTCCTAAATAACTGTTTTGTAAATGGTTTAATATTTAGTTTAGTAAAAATAAATAAAAAACACAATTATTAACCTCCTGAGCTTTTGTTCGGTATGCACTTTTAGTTTCTCCAAGGTATTTTAAATTAGTAGGACCTAAGAAGTATAAAAACGAAGCATCATCTTTGAGCAGGATGTCTTTTTGAAAAAAAAAAAAAAAGTATGTCCCCATATGTGGACACAGGGTCTCATGAGGTTAAACACATTATTGAGATGCTTATGAATTAAGAACTCATTTATAAATCGCTTATTAATGTAGAAGTCATCCATGAATGATAAATTAATGCTTCATATAGTGTGCACCTGTTATAAAGTGTTACCCAAACGCTAATAAACATGTATGGGCATACATAATTATTAATATCCCAATAAATCGCCTGACTACACTTACTAAACCTCACCGTTAAGTGTTTATTTAACGTGTTTAAGAGCCCAGTGGTCTGTCCAGGCCTCGCTCATGATGTCTGACATGTATATTAGGACTAGGACATGTGCAGGACACTGATCCTGTGAAAGTTTTTGTGAAGGCGCTCGGTCTCAAACACGTACCGTCTTTGTAGGACAGACTGCTGGTGGAGAATTTTTTGCGGTGTGCGCGTGCGTAGTCCTGCAGGTTAGGTGCGCTAGAGGACCCACCGAGGACGGTGGTGCTGAAGAGCCCGGCGCACTGAGAGCCTGCGAGGGGGGGGCGGGGCGGGGGGGTTAGTCAGCACTATATTACATGCTGTTACTCAAACAACTGACAGAGAAAGAAAGAGACAGAAAAGAAGAGAAAGAAACAGACACAAGGACTCAAGAGAAGACCAAGCAGCTGGTCCTAGCCTCCAGCTCCAGCTCGACAGTCCTCAAAAGAGGCTGGAGCCGCTCGGACATCCCATCACACAGCTTCTAATGAATCTTTCCCAGAATGCTTTTCAACATTTTGCTTAAACAGAGGATATAAGAAGGAGTAGCACAGGAAGAGACAGCATTCTGAAGTCATATCTGCAGAAGAAAGACTAAAGGCAGAGACACACCAAGACCGACAGTCAGGCCGTTGGTGACAGAATGTGAGCCTAGTGTTTTTGGGTGTGTCCTGCAACGCTTGGACTGCTTTCTAAAGATGCTTTTAGTGTTTGATTGACAACAAAGGAGTGTATCAGTGAGAGAGATCTCTCAGACTGGCCGTTTAGTTTAAAGAGCATGAGAAGAGAAATGAAAGTGATGAAAGGGAAAAAATAGATAAGAATAGATGAAAATAGATCATATCCATCTCATCTGAACCTTAAAATGCATGCTATGATCATCTAGAATGAATAAACTGAACACCAAGTGATCAGCGAGACGAGCTCTGTACGACAGCTTGTAGGGCTTCCTGCCTTCCTAGCCTCCCGGCTAACAGTAGCTCTTCCTAGCCTACCAGCTAACAGTAGCTCTTCCTAGCCTTACAGCTAATAGTAGCTCTTCCTAGCCTTACAGCTAATAGTAGCTCTCCCTAGCCTTCCAGCTCATAGCAGCTCTTCCTAGCCTTACAGCTTATAGTAGCTCTTCCTAGCCTCCCAGCTAATAGTAGCTCTTCCTAGCCTCCGAGCTAATAAAAGCTCTTCCTAGCCTCCCAGCTAATAGTAGCTTTTCCTAGCCTCCCAGCTAATAGTAGCTCTCCCTTGCTTCCTAGCCTTACAGCTAATAGTAGCTCTTCCTAGCCTCACAGCTAATAGTAGCTTTTCCTAGCCTCCCAGCTAATAGTAGCTCTCCCTTGCTTCCTACCCTTACAGCTAATAGTAGCTTTTCCTAGCCTCCCGGCTAATAGTAGCTCTCCCTTGCTTCCTAGCCTTACAGCTAATAGTAGCTCTTCCTAGCCTCACAGCTAATAGTAGCTTTTCCTAGCCTCCCAGCTAATAGTAGCTCTCCCTTGCTTCCTAGCCTTACAGCTAATAGTAGCTCTTCCCGTTTCTCCTTTTGAACGATGAATCCAGACTAACGCTACTACTACTTCTACTACTACTACTACTACTACTACTGTTTGAAGAGTTATATCCTTCCAGAGGCAGAGACTATTTACCAGCTGCTCATTGTCTGTGGTTTTTTGTGATACGTTCAAGTGCAAATTTTTGGTCCAGACACGAGAGAAGTGAGGGTATGTCACATTGCTCCTTCTTCGCTGCTAATTTTTCGATGTCGGTTTGGTGTGTCCGTACCTTTCAAAGCTAATGTTTATCTAAATGGTTTAAAATACGTGCCGAGAGTAAATTCAGCACCAAACACAACTATGACAGACGTGCAGCCTGGGCTGGGTTTTTAACAGCTGCAGAGTCAATCATTTTGGTGGGAAGGATCTGAAGCTGAATGTGATGGAAAGAGGAGGCAGTGAAATGTTAATCTCTATGAACCTGCGTAAAGGCTGAAACTTGAAATATTAGTTGCAGGTGTTTGTTGAGATACTCTACTGAGAGTTAAGTGATAATCACAACAAGAAACCACCTCACAACGTGATGCAGAACAACAACGGCCTCATCTTCCAGACAAAGATTAATCACAGTATTATTGTAGAGTCGTTATAAATGCAAAATGAATTTAATTCAAGGACAACGATACGCTGTGAGTTATTAGAGGCAAGTGCTGCATCTGAATTAGGATGCAGTCACAAAATAATTCTTACATCTTTTCTTTAAACAAACTGATTTTTATCTCCAGCTGGAGAAAAGATGCAAAGACCAACTAGAAGCATGCATTTCCCTTAGAGAGAGAGTTTATTATTAATGGAAATAGAAGTAAAGTCCTCCAAGATAAAAGTTAATTCTTCCTGCACCAGTGCCTCCCACCGTGTTCACTGTGGAAACAGAGCATCGTGACACCTACCTAATCCACTTTGTTTCATCTCGGGGGATTGACGCGAGCAGAACGAGAAGAGCCGATAACTGCCCACTTTGGAGGACGACGTTTCTGACAGGACCTGGTGGAATAATAAAAATAATCAGACTCAGTTCAGGCAGCAGTCTCCACCGCTGGCTGCTTGTTTCCAGGGTGAAATACGACCTTGGACAAGTGGAGAGGCTTCAAATGTATTGAACACATCTTCTTTTATAATAGATTTCATGTTTGACAGAGTTTTAATGGACACAGTAAATGTCTATGCAGTCAAATAATAGATAATAAACCATAACGACAACAGTTATTTGATTTTTTTATTCGACAATAAAAAAATATAGTCAAATAGAGACAGTTAATATTGGACTTAATTTTCTTTCAACTCAACTGATTTTAAAGTAAAGATGCAACAAGCTACATTTTCTTGTTTAGCATTTCTTGTTTTGTTTTTAGTCTAAAACCAAACTTGTAATACCTAAAAGCACACAGACCAATGAGTTTGCCTCTCTCACCTCCATGGATCCAGTCTTGTGATTGCGTATGAGCGGAGACCTCCTCTGGATGGTGATGGGCTCCGACAGCGGCACGGCGCGATCGGTTTCATCTCGGGACAGGTCCTCCAGGCTACCTGGGTCGGGCTGCTTTCGCCCGTTCTGGACGAGCGGAGACGTTGAGAAAAAAATGAAAACGCTGCCATCTGCGGAGATGATTGCAAAAAAAAAAAAAGAGAAAACACATCTGGATGCGGATCGTACCTGCCGCGCCACCTCTGCAGAGGCCGGCCTGAAGCCAAAGCCGGTCGGCGCGTTCTCTTCCTCCTCGACGCCTTTGACGCCGGGGCTGAAGTGAAGCTCCACGTGGAAGCGTTCCTCAGAGGAGATGTCCTGGAGGACGGTGTTAGAGATATTTAAGATTTTGATTATATTATATATTATACCAAAGATACAATTTTAAATGCAAGCTATTACTATCAACTGTAATCTCAAGATTAAAGATCAAAAGTTTCCAGTTTGAGAAAGCAAAACTTAAACGGAGACAAAACAGCTGTAAAAGACATAATAAACTAACTCAACGCTACCTTATTGTTGTCCTCGTAAAGCATGATGACAATCTGAGTCATGTAGTTGAGTTCGGAGACAGCGCTGAGGTAATCCATGGCACGCTTCCACTGCTGGTCCTTCTCCTCCTGTTACAAAGAGACGTGAGCACAAAGAAAAAAAAACAACACTACCGTCGGCTTTGAGCCTTGTCTGCAAAATCACGCAAAGCTCTGCAGGACTGATGTCTGCTGTCTTACGTCAAGCAAGCCCCCGTAGCGGAAAATGCTGAGCAGGGAGTGGACATGGCTCTCACTGGTGAAATATAAACGCGTCCTGACGTGGCGCCCGGGAGACATCACTCCGCGAGAGTACCTGCAGCGAAACACGGCGGTTAAGTCAAACCCGAACCGTGGATTAAATGCTACGCAGGAATGTAAAAGGACTCACAGAGGGTGGAGTTTGTTGACAGACTCGTCCTCGTGTGTCCTCTGCAGGTCCAGCTGGATCTTTCTGACCAGTGGGAGGCAGTAGGCGTATGCTATGTCCAATTTCTCCACTTTATTTATTCCATACTCCTGCAAATACACACTTTATTTAAACACAAACTCCATCTATCTGCAGCAGAACTGAAATTCACAACCGTGCACCATCCGTCTGGGTCGATGGATTCACAATAATATGAAGAATGATGGCGTTGCCCTACCTGCGGGATGACGATGTCAGCCAAAGCTCGGGACAGTCTGAACAGCTCCAGCGTGTCCTCCAGACCCAGAGAGGCGTTGTGGATGACGTCGTACTTGACGCAGTCGTAAATGTCCGGTATTTTACTGATGTCGTAGCGGCCGTTCTTCATGCGGAAGTCCCTCTCCAGTTTGGACCAGCGCTGCAGCATCAGCTCCAGCGTCTCGCTGTGGTACAGCTGCAGATCTGGGGAGGAAGAGAGCGGGAAAAGAGATTTAGAAAATGTGGCGAGGCAAAAAAATAATGAAAATAAAACATTTGAATAGAGGATTTTTGCTCACCGGCCGACTTGGGGTCCTCCATCCTTTTACGGATCTGCGAGGTGAGGCTCTGAATGAGGGCGTAGACCTGGTCACATGTGGCCACTGGGTTCTGGACTATCTTCATCGAATTCACCAAAGAGGCACTAGAGGTCGGGGCCAGCTGTTACATACACAGACACAAAAAAAAAAAAAATACTGAAATTAAAAACATGGATAAGTTGAATACTAAGCTAACAGTAGCCACCTAGCCTCCAAGCTAGTAGTAGCTTTTCCTCTCCTTTCCTAGCCTCCCAGCTAACAGTAGCTCTTCCTGTAGCTCTTCCTAGCCTACCAGCTTATAGTAGCTTTTCCTTGCCTTACAGCTAATAGTAGCTCTCCCTTGCTTCCTAGCCTTAAAGCTAACAGCAGCTTTTCCTAGCCTCACAGCTAATAGCAGCTCTTCCTAGCCTCACAGCTAATAGTAGCTCTCCCTTGCTTCCTAGCCTTAAAGCTAACAGCAGCTTTTGTTAGCCTTAAAGCTAACAGCAGCTTTTCCTAGCCTTAAAGCTAACAGCAGCTTTTCCTAGCCTCACAGCTAATAGTAGCTCTTCCTTGCTTCCTAGCCTTAAAGCTAACAGCAGCTTTTCCTAGCCTTAAAGCTAACAGCAGCTTTTCCTAGCCTCACAGCTAATAGTAGCTCTCCCTTGCTTCCTAGCCTTAAAGCTAACAGCAGCTTTTCCTAGCCTTAAAGCTAACAGCAGCTTTTCCTAGCCTCACAGCTAATAGCAGCTCTTCCTAGCCTCACAGCTAATAGTAGCTCTCCCTTGCTTCCTAGCCTTAAAGCTAACAGCAGCTTTTCCTAGCCTCACAGCTAATAGTAGCTCTTCCTAGCCTTCCAGCTAATAGTAGCTCTTCCTAGCCTCACAGCTAATAGTAGCTCTTCCTAGCCTTCCAGCTAATAGTAGCTCTTCCTAGCCTTACAGCTAATAGTAGCTCTTCCTAGCCTTACAGCTAATAGTAGCTCTTCCTAGCCTCCCAGCTAATAGTAGCTCTTCCTAGTCTCCCAGCCAATAGCAGCTCTTCCCGTTTCTCCTTTTGAACAATGAATCCAGACTAACGCTACTACTACTACTACTACTACTACTACTACTACTACTACTACTACTACTACTACTACTACTACGGTATGAAGAGTTATATCCTTCCAGATGCAGAGACTATTTACCAGCTGCTCATTGTCTGTGGTTTTTGTGATACGTTCAAGTGCAACTTTTTGGTCCAGACATGAGAGAAGTGAGGCTACGCAAAAAATACTTAAATTAAAAAGATGGATAAGTTGAATATTTAGTGCAACAGTTAGCTGAAGAGAAAACAATCCTTTCTGCTTTCATTACGGCTGAGTAATAATGCTCAGGATGATCAAAGAGGATGTGGTCACCAACAGTTAGCTAACCGCTGTCATACTCAATCCTTCTCTCAGTCCAACAGTTGTAGTAAAAATACATAAAGCTTCTGTACGATGCCAGAGCTGCAGTGTTTCCCTGCCTCCCTGTTCAGCGGTCACTCACCCTGTCATAGTCTTCGTCTGTGAACTCCCTGTCCTTCTGCAGGATTTCGTGGAGTCTGGCCTTGACGCGGTGCTGGCAGCTGCTCAGAGAGTCGCTGTCGTTGTCCAGCAGCCCGTTCATGTTGGCGCTCTTCACCATCTGCACCAGGATGGGCGTCAGCTCGCCCTCCAGAGCCAGCAAGCCCTGCACACACAAGATGAGGCGGTAATTTATGATTAGTTAACAGTAAGTTATAGATGCATCATACAGTTAGGTACTATAGTGATGTCCTGAGCTGATCATTTGGATTGTTACTGGGGAAGATCAAGGCATTTTTGGTCTCCTGTGTCTTCCTAAAGTCTGTCCTTGTCTTCCTTGTTCTAACCCTCTCTGGAAGATGTGTCTCTTTGACGCTGTCTCCAGGAAACTTTTCTCTTCTTTTAAATTAATAGCTTGGAGGCATTTTGTTTTCTTAATGCATTGCAGAACTCTTTCAAACATATAAAGCTTATATCAGATTGACTGAGACGTGATAGAATCAGGACTCAGATGGACTCATACTCGATATTAAAATGCCTGGATTGGGGCAAAAAACAACTTGATTCCTTTGTATTTTACCAACTTAAAGTCTTCTGTCCTTAACCTCCAGCTAATATCAATTGAGAATGCTACGGTGCAGCTCTCTTCTTTACATTAAACTTCTTTTAATTTTTAGAAATCCTTAAAAAATTGAAGACATTGTGTACCTTTGCAAAAGCTGCAGCCGTCATCTGCACCCTGCCTTCATCTGACGCGTATATCTTCAGGTCGTGTCTGTAGGTGCTGTGTAACCGCAGCAAACCACAGCCTGGAAATCCAGCGTAGTCGCCTACGACAAAGCAAACAACAAAAAAAAATGAGTAGATACAAAAACAACAAAGTTTCTGGACATGACAAAAGGGTCGGTGAGGTTTGTAAGAAGGACAGCTTGGAGAAAATATGTCAACATCCTGGTATTAAAAGAGCCTGACTTTAAACTTTCAGCTTGTGCTTAGTGTATCTCACCTTGTCCTCCGGGGTACATACAGCGGAAGGCCCTCCCCAGTTCCTCAGCCTGGACTCTGCCAGCAGGAGTCAGCTCTCCTCCCCACTTCAGCACCAGCAGCAGTGACGGGCCTTCCTTTCGAGTGTCTAAAAAACAAATCCAGAGGCGGGACGTCTAAGAGTCAGCCGGAGATTATAGAGCACATAAACGGTTTTTAAGCAGCAAGTGAAACAAACACTCACCTTCTTCCTCACTAGAGGTTTTGGGCTGCCCGTGGGGCAGGTAGGTTAGTTGCACTTTTCTGTTGATCCCAGAGAAGTGTCCATACCTGAATAAAAAAGAAGCCATCATTAAAAGCTAAAGAGATTTATACATAAACATGAATCTTCTCTGGCTCCTGGTGACGTAATTAAAGTCCTGTGACACACACTGTGCTGCAAGTTTGAACATAAAAAAGTCTGAGAAACACATTACCGTCATTTCTTTTCTCCTTTTGTCCTCAAACTAATTCAGGAGACACTTTCCCGTCACTGATTATATCATTTTTGTGCAACTAATGAATAACAATTGTCTTCTTTTATTAGTTTTAGCGCGTTGGCCGTCCATCATGATGTGAAATAATAAATGTGTCTAATAAAGTGACCTGGTTTATTCGTCACCTACATTTCCAGAACAGTCTTCAGCTGCTCCAGTTTGGATTTCTTCTCCTCTATCTCACAATCGTTGTGTTGTCCCAGTTCCACTAAAAGCTGCCGTGTGATGTCCAGCACCTCCTGTTGAGGTTCACAGTAAAAAGTTAAAATCGCACAGAGGCTGTGAAACATTCAGGATTCAAGATTTATTTATTTATTTATTTATTCCACCTGCAGCTGTTTCGGCTTCTTCAGCTTCAGTTTCCCAGTTTTGTATCCTCCGTATTTTTCAAACAGATCAAAGAACCTGCGACGTACCAACGACACATAAACGATATTTAATTGAGAAGGACTTTAACAGCAAAGGTTTGAACAGAGAAAAAAAGGCGACCTACATGGGGTTACGAACTTCCATCTTCATCTTCTGCTTGGGCGTTCTGTCTCCATGTCGGATGACGGCGATGACGCAGCGTAGCTCCATCCTGAGGAGTCAACACAATATGACAAACACATATCTGTATATTTCTAAACTGAACAAAAAGCAAGACTACAGGTAATACAGATAATCTAGACCAGGGGTATTCAAGTAAAATTTTAAAGAGGTCCAGTTAGAGAAAACTTCTTGAAGCAAACGTCCAGAAGCCCATAATGTCTAACTATTCAGTTTGATATATAAATAGCATAAATCAAATGAATTCAGGATGATTAAAAAACTTTTTCCACAATATTTAATGAAACATTTACGTCTGACTGCAGATTTCAATGATGTTCTTCCTTTAACTTAATAAAAGTGAGCTGTGCATGTTCAAATAAAGTGTTTAAGTTCAGAAAAATAAAAAATAAATTTTGTTTTACATCTTGACTCGACAGCCTCAAACTATTTTTACAGATAACAGATCTCAACACATCTTTAAAGAGTTGAACAATCGTCTGTTTCGCCATCTTTCTTTTTTCTTTCCACCGTATTTTCACGCGTAAGTTGCCTCGAACTCTCTCATCTGTCTGGGATGGTTTAACTCGCATGCAACTGGTCTGTCGTCATCCACTAAACCGCTACCGTAAAGACTAGAAAAGCCGCGCAGGTTAAAACAGAAGCGCCTCGTTGGGTTTGAAATCATAACCTTCTGCGTTAACGATGCGTTAAAGTACAACGTCTTGATTCCTGATCTGTGCCAGGTCTGTGTGTGGTATAATACACATGATCCTATAGATGAATCTGAAGTATGTTTAACATGTTTTAACTGCTGTTAGCTGTGACTCACATGGTCCCTGAAGTGGTGGGAACGATGGGGATGTCTTCAGCCTCAGTAGGAATAGACCAAGGAATCTGAAACTGTGGCGCCAGTTCACGCATCACAATATTCCTGAAGAGACACAAATTCAGAAATGATAAATGACCAAGAGCTCAAGTGCAAAAGAAATGAGAATAAATGAAATCAACTGGAGACGTTACCCGAGGATCTTGGCACAGTCGTCGTAGTACTTCATGGAGTTCTTCACGAAGCTGAAACCGTTGACGTCGCACACGTACGAGTGCCCGTTGGCTCGGAGAAGGTCAAAGCCACACACGGTTTGCTGCGGCGAACAGAAATGAGGACGCAGGTTACACCGTGACAACAAAACGACGACCTGTGTCGCAGCAGGCTGACTCGGCTCCCTGCCTCACCTTGAACGCCAGGCACACCTTACGGGCCACCAGCTTCTCCATAGCTGACAGCATGACAGGGTAACGGACCTCCTTCCCCTCGCTGTCTCTCTCCACCTTCCCGTCCAGAGCGGGAGACTTTCGGGCCTCGGCGTGAGCGTAGTCCGGCCCCACAGTGTACACCTGATGTCACACGAAAACATAACAAGCAAAGGTAAAATAACGACCAGGCTGTTTTATAATAAGCTGACAGTTTGTTTTCTGTGATATCCAGATAAAATAGTTAATAAGGCTGCGACAAACAATTATTCTTCCAAGTAGTCGATTAATCTGTGAATTATTATCGACGTCAACTACACGTCATCGCAGACAAGGCGTCGCAGCTCTAGTAGTTAATGGTGATATATTTCAGGGTTTAAACAAATAAAAAAATGGTTTTCTAAATTAAATTGATCTTGGTTTTTTTTTTCCTGCATCCTCTCATGAGAGCACATCGAGGTAAGTTAGGGAGATCCAGAACATGACGGAGGCTCCAAGTCTGAGAGCAGCAACAGAACCGAAAGATGATTTGATTTAAAAAGTCTGACGACAGAGACGAGCCGGAAAAAAGCAAAGACACATGAAAGATGTAAAATATTATGGAGATAACACAAATCGGAGGCTTATATATTAAAACAAATCGAATCAATTCATAAAAATAGCTGCAACACTCCTACTGAATTTGTTCATTAAGGAAGATGTGTTCCTCTGTTCCTAGTCAAGTCGTCTGGTTATTCCTGCTGCTCCGTGCTCTTCATCGCTTTCCCACGCCGTGAAGATCACTTCATTCTCACGTTCAACGTCTCGTCCACATGTCTGACGTCTTCTCAGAGCCAATCTAACTGCCCGTTCTTTAAATTCATATCGTGTTAATCACTCTGCCTTTCACACCATCCATCATCCAGGATCCTTTCTTTATCTGTAAATCCTCTTTACGACGCTGCTGCTCTTGCGCGTCTAACAGCAAACAGATGTTGTTCCAAATGATCTCTCCTTATTGAACATTTCATCTTTAAACCGTGCGATGGTCCAACTCTAAATCACAAAACAAACCAAGAGCACTCAAAAAGTAGTTCTACCTTAACGTCAGTGCCGTCTGTCGGCATGAACTCTTCATAGATGTAAGAACCCGTCTTCCTCACGCTGCTCTCCGGTGAGTAGACGCTGCTCCGGCTCCCAATCTACGAGAAAACGAAAACGGGTTTTAGTCGTTTATCTGCACATTAGCTGTGACATCCTTCGTCCTCTTGATTAAAAAAAAACAGAGTCACGTTCATGAAGACGTCCTTTCTCTGAGAGAGCAATCGCTCTGCACCACTAAGATATAGATTAAAATATGAAAAGGTGCAAGTTTCTAGCTGGAAATGTAGCTGATCATTCAAAATGTGCAGCTCACAGGCTACAGCGGAACATAAAGTGGTGTTACTTGAGGTTAATTATTCATTATTATTTGATAACTTTGCACTTTTCAAATGAAAAATAAAAGCAGAAGAGTAGAAAAGTAAAACAATAAAGCACAGAAATAAGAACTTAATCTGGCACCAGTTTTTAACCAGAAGTGAAACCACGTTAAGTAAACGTGAGCATCCAACCCGTCTCATCTCCGACCGGCTGTATTTGGGCGTAGCGGCTGCTACCGGAGAGTGGTTGCTATGACAACAGTGAACTGATGTTTTGAAACACAAAGCTGCGTGCACCTTTCTGAAGAGGCGCTGGCTGCCGCCGCCGGCCGAGGTGGGGTAGTAGATGTAGACGTTGTGGTCCTCGGCGCAGACGGGCTTCTCAACGAACGGCTTCTGGAAGATCTCCCCGTTCACCTCCACGTGGTCCTCCCCTTCCACCAAGTTGCACTCTGAAAACACACGGAGCGGCGCCTCGTCATGATTGATTGTTTTAAAGACGGGAGGACGCGTGAAAGCGTCAGATGGCACGGCGCCTGTGCTGCTGTGTGAAAGCAGGGTTCGGATGCCAGACCCGCCGTATCACGCCACTTAAATATGGGACACTCGCGGCCGCTTCACATTTGATGCTATATTTATCGATGTGCTCAAATAAGTGGCGTCGGGATGCTGCGTGAACAAGGGGCCGTTTCTGAGCTCTATCTGGGGCGAGAAAGCCTCTAAGAATTAAATTTAGCATCCGAGTGAATTCAATCCCGCCTTTGTAAAAAAATAAAAACGTCGTAATCATCAGCAGCACACTGACCTTCTGGTTTATCTGGGTCACGGTTCAGCACAGCAAAGCGCGGTAGATCAATCCCTTCCTCCTGCAGGATACGGTACACCTCTCTCCTGATGAAAGTAAAATAAAGTATGAACAAATAAATTAATAAAGAAGCTATGATGACTTGTTTTGCATGCATTTATTTTAGGGCTGGGTTAAAAAATAGATGATACAGTTGAACTGATCCTGATTTGAAAGTTCTTTTAAAGACTGTAGACTCCACGGACGATTTTTAAATATATACATTTCCATATATCTACTATACATTCATGTACATTTATTGCATCCTCCTGTAAGAAATCTCTCAGTGAGTGTCCCTTATGAGATTCGTTTCCAGTCTTCCTCACATGTGGACTAGTTTTGCGGGTTTGCGAGATTAGTCCACGTGTGAGGAAGATTAAAAACAAGACAAAAGCTCCAACTCTGAGGGATTTACAAAGTATGACGGCAGAGAAGAGCTGCACAGACACATGGAAGATGTCTAAGATGAAACGCTGAGGAGCTAAAACTAATAATAATAATAATATTAGCAATAATTTATACTATATTGATCCCAGAGAGGAAATCATGTTGCAGCTGTTTGACCCATTCGTTCAAAGTGTTGTGGGTAACACGTTACTTTGTAAGCTGTTGTTGTTGTTAGGGTACTCTAATTACTTTTTTCATGTAACTTGTAACATAACACGTTAGTTTCGTACGCTAAGTAATCAGTAACTTTGTTGTTTTCTCTGGATGAGGAAAGAAAAATTCCGACTACAGCTGCTTTTTGTCAGACAGTACTGTGCCACCTGTGGATGTGCCAGTGGAGGCACAGAGACCAGAGAGGACAGCTTTTGAATCGTGGAAGTGCGCACAAAGGACAATAACATAAAAACGATAAAATGCTCACTCTGCGTTGGTGAAAAGCTTCTGTTAACTGCAAAAAAATCCACCTCTAATTTAAAAAAACATCTTGTATCCAAGAAACACCGCTCTATCACTCTGCTATTGTTATCCTGCAGAGTTAATTTGGCTGGATGAATGACGTTATGACTTCTCGGTGCATTTAAAGGAGGCTGTGTGTCGCTGAGTTGCAGCAGACGGCTTTTAATGTTTGGTAACGCATCAGTACTTTAACACTTTTATTCAAAGGTAACGCTGTAACGTAACAGATTACTTTTAACTTATGGTAACACAGTAACCTAACTAACTACTTTTAAAAGTAACTATACCCAACACTGTTCGTTCACACAGGAGTGTATAGTTGGAGCAGTGGGCTGCAGCCTCTTATAGGTATTTAGGTGCTTATCTGCACCTCTAACCTCTACTCCACAGCTCCTCTATTTCCCTCTGAGACGAGACTAGAATATTAGATGAATATCGTACTGTATATCGGGTTTTGTATTTTTACTTGAGCTGTGCGTCCTCGTTCATTTTATTTATCTGTAACGTATGATCCAACCTTATAAAAGATCAAAACTGACATCCAACTTGGGAAAAAGAAGATCTAAGAGTGCAGTGTTCACAGACTGTTACCTGGATTCAGATTTCCACTCGGTAAAGTTTTTTTGACTTTGACATAAATACGATAATTAAATTAGTCTAAAATAAGAAACAAATTTGAATTCTTAATGTAGTTTGATGTATTTACTTAATGTAATAATTAAAAATTGAATGCAATGACTATTTGTTGACTAAAACTATGACTTAAAGACTAAATCAAACCAGGACCTTGAGCATCCAATTGCTTCTGATAAACAGCAGCAATACCCATTTACTTCAGCATAAAATAAACAAAATCATAATATAAGATAATAAAAGTAACTTCATGCACCTGTCCTGTATGTAGTACTGCATGTTGAGGTCATTGATGAGCAGAGGGTTTCTCAGTTTGGCGTAGCTCACTGCTTTATCCAGCGGGAATCCTGGTTTGCACAGATAAATGATTAAACACAAGATGAGACGTACAGCTACCGAGCTACAGATTTATTCAAGCTTTTAAACCAAGACCTAAAGAGAACAATAAAGAGCCACGACTGTGCGCGTCGTACCCTTGGAGTGGAAGGAGATGAGGCAGTCACACAGAGGCCACTTGTCCACGGGCTCGTTGAGGATGACGTCCTCTGGGAAGATGACCACGGTGATGTACTCAAACCTGCACAGCCTCTCCAGGATCTGGGTCATCGGCTTGGACTTGGACTTCTTCATCATGCAACAGATCCCCACCACTATCTGTCGCTCCGGGGGCTGAACCAGAGAGAGAGGAGGAGGAGGAGGAGGAGGAGGAGGAGGAGGAGGAGGAGGAGGAGGAACAGCAACAGGAGATTCAGTGGCAGCTTCATCACACCAAGCTACGACTACATCCACGCTACTGTTCATTATTAATCTACATTAAAAAAAAAATCAAGCCCATCTATTAAGTCTCCCACCGAGTCTGTGTCTTCGTCGTCCTCATACAGCTCCATGTCTGTCCTCATGCTCTCGTCCAGGACTTCGCTCTCATCGTCCTCGCAGCCCACGAAGAATCTGGGAGCGCCACGCCGGCTCTCGCCCGGGCTGTTGGGCTCTGACATCACAGTCCCCCGCGGCGGCCCTCAGCGTCCCACCGCGCCATCGTACACCAACACAGCCGCCGGGGCGGGGCCGCCGATGGGGAGGGCCACGAGGCCTGGAGGGAGAGGGACGGGTCCGCTCTGCCTGGAGGGCCCGACACACGGAGGCGTTGGAGGCCGAGCGGCGAGACGACGACGACCGAGCGAGGGGGCGATTAAACGTAAAAGTTCATGTGGGGAAATTACGAGGCTGGCGAGTCCTCCGCTGTGACCACGTTACTCGGGTTTCTCATTCTTCGTTCGGCGAATTCACATCTTAAAACGGCAAGGTCGGGTTTCACAAGAGGCTCTGGCAGCAGGCACAAGCTCCAGTTATCTGATGACAGTCCTTTCCTCCATTTGTATCCAAGACTGACAACCCTACATGAAAACAAAACACAGTCAGTGACGGCGTTGAGTAACAGTCATCTGCACTGACGTACGTCACTTAGTCAACTCGAGAAGGTCACGCTGTACAGTTCTTTTTATTTAGGTGACCAATACATTAATGCAGCAATCAAGTACGTCAGCAAGAGGAACTGAGAAATGAATCCAAACCCTTAAATAACTTTTCATTGTTCATGTTTGCAAACTAATGTGGGAATCTGTTTCTCTTTCAGGCACAAAATGAAAGAGGAACATCATATCTGACACTGCACACTAGGACAAACTTTCATATCTCGATAATTATCAAAGATATCCGCCCTCTTTTGAGACCGTGTACACGTGTACCATGTCTTTTGCAGTGTGCTATGTTCTAGCGTCTGTAATGTGTTTGTGTCTGGTGGACGTTGACTCATAACGGTGTAACGCTACTGAACGCATCAGAAATCAAACTTTGATTGGGCTTCTTCTGGGACGACTGAGAAGTCCCCGGTGTTTCTCTCAGCACACGACATTGTTTCCTAACCTCGCTCTGGTTTACATCATCATTTTTAAATCCAGAATACCTCCAGATAATGCAGGACCATTTATGTTTTTGCACCAAATCAGATTTTGCACTAGTGACACAGGAATGAATTGTCGCTCCCGATACTCTCGTCATATCCCGATCACGTAACTGCCCTCCAACCTAAATCCCGTCCCGCTCCGTTGATTATTCGCTCTATCACGTCCCTATCACGTTACCAACAGTGAAACTGACTCCCGTACTGAGAGACTCCCGTGGGAATACCGTGACCGACGGGACTCCCGAAAATTTGTCACCCTCTATTCTGCACCGCCACCGGCCACATTATCTTCCACGCTCATTTTACTTTCTTTCTTTTTAAATCCCTGCAGTGTTTGTAGTGTGTGCGTCTCAGTCTCCGTCTCCCTCACTCACATATCGTTGCTTTTTTCATATTAATATCTTGAATGTTCATATCTAGATGTAGATACGATAACCATATATCATTCAGCCCTACTGCAAACCCCACCTTAACATGCAACCATGTGCTTGACCAACAGATCATTATCTCATTAAATGCAAGAATCATAGACACGTCTTCACAGAGTGTAGCGTCCCCGTGGCCCCCACAGGTTGCACTTTGCACAAAACTTTCAGCTTTGCAGCTCAGACAAGAGGAAGAACGGTGCTTATTCTTGAGGCTTCTATATAATTTAATTTATTTTCCAACTTGGTGTTCTGTGCACATTTTAAATAAATAAATAAATAAATAAATCTGTGACTGGCTGCAAAAATGCTGACCGTAGCAGCCCTCTAACCGTTGTCTTAGTTACACATTTAACTGTGACGCTGCAGAGCACCAGCACCAGATCTGCATTTCCGTCTGCGCTAAACATTAGCCAGTCAAGGAGACGGGAAAGTCAGCGGTTAACGTCACGCTGCAGACAAACCACAGCTCCTCATTAGTCCCTGGCGCGCGACGAGACTCAAACATGTGAACAACAAACATCTTGACCATCAGGCACAGTCACTCAAGAACAAACACTGTTATTAGTACAAGCAGCATAGAAGGGATCCGACCGAGATAATAAATAAACACACAAACCCTCGGGGGGGGGGAGCACAAATAAAACCACTAGAAAGGTCAAGTTCCCTCTGCAGACTTTGGTTGTTTATTTTAAGTCACCATGACCTAAAAACTTTGATCTAATCTTTCTGTGTAACAGCAAAGCCGGGATGAAACTGATGGCAGCTATTTTAATATATAATGTTTTTAAAGGGAAAATGCCACTAAAATAATAAGTGTCTGTGTGGAGTAAATTAACTGTCCATAATAAACAATAAATAAACATGAAGGCAGCTTTGCTTGACTGTGGCACTCAGCGGCCACTTCATTAGGTACACTAGTGAAAACGAATGCATTCTAATATGACCTGCACTAGATCTTCATCTGATGTAGAAGCAGCATTTTAAAGGAGGTGGTTCTGATCTGACTGGATGATCAGTTTGGAGGATGGCGTTTGAATCAAAGCGACGCAGGAAATCAGGAGGACTTTATGAAAACATGAAACCAAAACTACATGCACACACACATACAGAAGCTCACCCTTAATGCTGTTTTTGGCACCGAGTTGATTTTAAATAAACTCTTTCCATGCCTAACTGGATTAGTGTTTCAGAGCAACAGTTAATCTCTTCCCTTACACTTGCTTACTCCGGCTACCAGCTGGGTCACGACTCCGACTGAGGACACAGACATGTTTTTTATTCTTATTCTTCTTATTATTATTTAAAGGGACGTTTTCTGTGGAGTGGAAACCAGGTGTCTGGTTTTAGGCTTTTATTATAATCCGTGCATCAGCCCAAAGGCCAGAATGTAATAATTCATCTGATCTGACAACATGAATATCAACAGAATCTGATTGTTCTCGTTTAATTAATTCATTTTTAATCAGCAGAGAATAAGAGAAAAAAAATAATCCAGTGTTTACTAGAGCTCAAAATGACAGTTAATGCATTTACACTAACATTCCTCTAATAATCAGATTAAAATGCCTCAAACAGAACTGATCTGATGAGAAGGAATCCGATTTAGAGGGGTGGTACGGACCTTATTATGATAATCTGTTCAAATATTAGAAAATAATTTAGAATATCTGATCTCTGAACTCTTGGCTGGAATAAATCCACTCTCGGATCTATCTGTTAAGATCATTTTATCTCTGATCAGAATGACTGCCTGAAGAAATATTCTCCATCAAAGCGGCGTAAAAGCTTCAAATGTGAGGAGCTGACACTAAACAGCGCTGTAGGTTTTTGTCAGTTAATTCATCAACAGGTGGACAGTAATAGTTCTGTTTTCTCTCAGAGCTCAGACGGTAAAACACTGCGCTCAGACCAACCTGACGAAGCCTGCTGAAATTAAACAAAGCACCTGTTCCTCATACGTCATCTCCAACATCACTGCACAAGTTTGGACACGAATCTGCTATTTTTCCTAATTTTCTGCAACTCTAACAAACTCTGACCTTCACCTGACACTGAACCACACGGCTGAGTCCTCCTCCTCCTCCTCCTCCTCCTCCTCCTCCTCCTCCTCCTCGTTCATGCTGGGACAGACTCAGACATGTCCAAACCCCCCACAGAAACCTCCTGCAGCCTGTAATCTGGAGCGATGCCTGAATCTGCACCTGATCTCGCTTCAATTGAAACAACTAATCGAGACAAAGTTTTAAAATATCCTTTGACCTGATAATCAGGGAACAAATAATCCTCATTCTTCTCTATAAAAACTGCTCCAGATTATTTCTACACTCTGCAGCTTCACATTTGAATAAAGTAAAATAGACAAAGTAGAATACAATGTGCCTGTAAAGAACACTTGAGGGAAATCTTCACATGAGTTATAATAAAAAATACAAATATATAGAGAAGTTAGAACCGAATAAGTCCAAAGTGGCAGCTTCCATTTATTTTTATCATTCATAATAATAACAATAGTATGAATATTTATACTGTGTCAGCTCAAAATATACTTAAATTATGAATTTAAATCCATTAATAGGGTCTGGTAACCAGGTAACGATTAAACATTAAGCTTTTAAGTTTTGTAACGTTTAATTTCACATTTCTGTTTGTTATATTTTGTTCTTTGCAGCTTTCAGCTTCCTTTATTTATCTGTTTATTAATTTATTGCATCGTTAGTAAGGGAGGATTTTCTCGTATGGTCTAAGCTGCTGTGTTTAATGTGCATGTGACAATAAACATCTTGAATCTTGAATATTAATATTAGTGTTAGTCTGTTGGCAGACAAAACAAGACCTTTGTTGGTGTCACCTTGTACCTGACAGCTTATAGAGAGAACCCGAAATTGATTAATACACACAAACAATAATAGTTTCTGCTCCATCCCAAACACCTGAAGTATATCATACTAGACAAGTAAAAGCAGCAAATCAAATAAATCAATTCCCAAATAAATTAAATCCAGAGGTTGTAGCTGTAAATTTATGAAAACGTGTGATTTGATTTTGAATCCAAGCAGGAAGGTAAAGTTTTCCAGCTTCTGATTAGGACTGCCAGTTCATTAGGTACATTAGTGAGTGCGGATACAGCTTTAGAAAGGTGGTAACTGAGCTGAACAATGAGTCTGGAGGATGTAGCACTCACCGGCCACTTCATTTGGTACACTAGTGGAAAGAAATGCATTCTAATACAACGGCTCTGCACTGAATCATGGCTTCATGACTGTTTTTACGGTCAGAAGGGTGGATGATCATTTCGATGGGTGTAGTTTACGGTGGTCAAAACAATAGGAACACAATAACATTAAAAAGTATTACAAACCGCAGCCTCAAATATGAGAAGTGAGCTGTTGATTAATCACAAGATTAATCATTAGTAACTATTTCTACTCTAAGAAAAGGTCACCAAAATAAATCATTAGGATAATTAGTAGAGATTAGTACTGATCCTTAAAGTACTAAGAACATAAACTATATATTAAGTGCCCATAAACACATTATATAAACACTTTAGCACTCACTGGCCATTTCATTAGGTACACTAGTGGAAAGACTTTCTAATACTGCACTAAATCCTGGCTTCATGACTGTTTTTATGTTCGTGTCGATGCTGAAACACCGTCAGAAAGGTGCATGATCACTTTGTAGGATGTAGGATGAATTGTAAACAATACAATTCAATAGTTGTACACAGATTCAACAGCTCCCTGAGTTATTTTATGCACCAGAACCTCCATGAATCTCATATTTCATGCAGGACTATCACATTAAAACGCATTTGCTGACACTGGTGAGTGAACTTGCAGTCACACTTATAAACTGGGGCTAGCTACATGTTGTGCATGCAGAACATTATGTTACAGCTAGCTGCACCTGATGTTCAGCTGCTGGACGGAGGCCTGACAGGTTTTAACTTGTATGAGTTTATTTGCGCCACGCGAGGAACTCGGGCCAAAGATCGCGGGATGGTTTTAAAACGAGATGTCGTCGCAACAGGTTCATTAACGTTATCAGCCGTTAACACAGACGTTGTATTGTTGAGTACGCAAATGAATTGGAATCATAACCAGCGTCGACCATAAAATAATAAATCGATTTAATAACGCTGTTAGCATCTTATCAACCCTACACCGCTGGCTCAGTCTCAGAATAACGGTATGTGTCGAATTTAGCATTAGCTTCCGTTGGTTTTATTTATTTATTTATTTATTTTTACATTAAGCTAATGTCGGCTAATGTTAGCATTGAGCTAGCCACCCCGGCTGCTGGTCCGGCAGTGTAAACAAGTCTCCTCAAGGCCATTTTGTCCGCATTTTAAAAGCAGACGCGAAAATATCTGTGTTTTTATATGTTTCACATATAACGCTGCATCCGTGTCCAACACGTTTCCGTTTATCAGCGACACCGAGATAAAACTATGAACTTACACTCTGACGTGAAGGACTGCTCCGCTGCCTTTCAGCTCGCTTCCTTTACTCTTTGACAGTTTGCATGTGAAACCAATCTTTGTATTTTTTAAGTTTGACGCATATATGATTGATGTGTAAGGCAGCCAATAGGAGAGGGGATCCGCTCCGGAAAGGCGTGGCGATAAAATACATCAGCCAATGAGCAACGACCAAAGGCAACGACAAGATCCCAACCGAGAGTTAGAGCGTTAGCGGCCTCTAGCGTTGGAATAGAGACAGCGAGCAGCCTGCAGAGGTTTCTAGGTAAGGATTTTATATTTTAACTCCACTCCATGCAGTTAAAACTCTACTTTTTCAACGTTTTTACGACTTTAAAATGTGTATTCTATTTATTTAGACTGAAATAGCACATAAAGTACATTATAGAATCGTTCAAATGTACCGTTTCTTGACCAGTGACAAGGTAAAATTACTACTAATTTTCTGGGAATGCATAATAGCA
The DNA here is from genome assembly GCA_005024645.1 of Planiliza haematocheilus. NCBI lineage: Eukaryota > Metazoa > Chordata > Actinopteri > Mugiliformes > Mugilidae > Planiliza > Planiliza haematocheilus. The sequence goes on from SRSE01000008.1 coordinate 493,204, forward strand.
TACGCGCAAACATGCACCATAGTTGCAATATAATGATAATGATACAACACTGTGCTACTTTAAAAGGTGTGCATGCTAGTGCTCCCAATACATTTGTATTAATACCCTTTGTAATATTATAAACACAAGTAATTTCTTGAGTTCGTATCCTGTATCATAGTAGTAGTTTTAGTAAATCAGCTTAATTAAAGAATATCCCGTCTGTATAAGTCAGAAAATAATATCATAATTAAAAAATAAAGGAACCGTTCTACATTTATAGGACAATGAGCTGAAAATAGGGGCTATTGTTTAATTTACAGGCCGTTAAATAAGATATCCAAAAGATAATAATATATTATATGCATTATATTCACACAAACATGTTTTGTCTATCAATGGAATAATGGAAATAAGAAGTGTATGTCTAGTGCATGCTCTGTATAACACATATAACCTAGTCTGATGTCATTCATGCACATACCTCATTCTGTGAGTTATAGATAATCTTTAAGACACCACTTCCTCTGTCCATATTCTATTTAGAAATACACAGGACAAGATGTTACAATCCCTTGTGCCGAAATCCCAGGCAAAACACGTTTAGAGGCCCTGTTCGACTAAGAGGCCCTACCAAGCCTACAGTCATATGACCAATAACCTATATTCTACCTAGGCTAACTAGAGGCTGCTGGCTTGTAAGCCCATTGAGCAGCAGAGGATCCCTCAAACATTGTAAAACATACCTAACTAAACGCTGCTGGCTTGTATGTCCCGCTCAGCAGCAAACCATGGCTACCAAATACCATGAGAACATGATCTGAACAACAGCAGTATGCAGCATGTCATTGGGGTTTTCAAGTGGGCACCTCCCTTCACCGATGTTTCGTTAAGTTAGGCCCACGACACCTCAAGAAGGCTTAACAGTGATTTCCAGCGTCCTGGAATCACCCCCCTCCACACCGCCACTACACAACCCTCTCTTCCTCACCATTCGATGTCTATCAACAACTAGTATGGAAACTAATAGCCACAAGCCAAACAAACAAATCTACCATGCTCCGCTCCGTTGATGCTATAAATATGCTAGAAACAGAACAAACACTGAACATACTTATTTTATTGTGCAGACACTGCAGGATGAAGCACCACTTATCACCTTGGCTCTGTTACCTCTGTATTTACCTGCACTTTCTGTGCAAACCCTTGCTGGCACTTCATGCTTCCATGCTACCTGTATTTTATCAGCTCTCTGCAGAGACGTTGTAGTTGAATTTAATCGAATCTAATGCATCTGTAACTCTTCTAATGAACCATATATTACCACAGCTACAGCACAGCCACCAGTACATTTCCATGATGGAATCAAACAACAACAGGAAATTCAGAGGTGGCTTCTCCGCTCTAACTCAGCGTTTTTTTTAAAAAAAAAGGTGATCCAGACCTCCCTCCCTCCTTCAGCGTGGAGTCAGCAGAGCAGACCACCGCCTCGTGCTACTGCTGCTACTGCTGCTACCGGTGTTGATGTAACGGCCAACACTGACATCAGCGTGTCTCTGCACAGACCAGAGCCTGTCCGACCGGCACGCCGACTGGTTGGTTGCATATCTGCGTGCAGGGCGCTATGTCGCTCATGAAAAGAACATTTTGTGAAACAGCAGGGTGGACTAACAGGTTGAACTAACAAGGCTTTCCTCTGTGAGCAGGCTGAACATGAGGAGGGGAGGGGAGGGGAGGGGAGGGGGGCGCCGGCAGCACAAATATTGTCAGTGCAAAAATAAGAAATACCTTTTAGCTCTCAGGGTTTCTTTTAACTCATAAACACAAATACAGGGTTTGGGTTGCATCACTGCACAGAGTATAGACTGTTTTTATCGCATCGATCTAAATGTTCTCCATCGTCACAAAGACCCTCTGTGAGGACGTCCTCTGCTGCCTGCCGCCCTCATATGGCTTCCATTTGCCAGAAGTCTCTCTGTGACTTGCAGCAAGAGGTCAGACGAGGACAAGGAGTCATTATGAATGCGCTTTCTTTCAGTCTCCATACGTCTGAACTCCAGGCTGCTGCTGCTGCTGCAGGACGGGATGCAGTATTCTCAGTACTTTCCAGTAAAACACAAACTGATGATCCTACCTTTGGCTGCAGGTTCAAACCTCATGTTGTTCCTCAAACCACCAAACTGATGACGGTGAATGAGGCAACCAACGGCTCATACGTTAAGGTGTGATGCATGGAAATTTTCCACCCAAGAACTTCAGATCATTTTCTGTATAGAGCACATGCTTACATTTTATTTTTCTTCTGTTACAGGAAATATATCCAATCAAAAGACCAGCAAGTATTTTCTAAGTGTCAATCTTAAACTCTCACGTGAAATAATGAACTATTGAACTACAAGTTACTACACCATCCTCCTGCCACAACAAAGACAAATGGAAACTGTCCTCTGCAGACATGAGACCAAACGAAGCAAGTCACAAAACTAAGATAAGATAAGATAGGATAAGACAAGACGAGATGATGAGATGACAAAAACAGATAATATGAGATAAGAAGGGTTGAGACATGATAATACAAGAAAAGATGAGACAAGACAAGACAAGACCAGACGAGACAGGACAAGATGAGACGAGACGGGACCAGCTTAGTCAAGACAAGACGGGACAAGACAAGATAGAAAACGAGACGAAACAAGAACAAACGAGACCGGACTGGACAGGACAGGACAGGACAGGACAGGACAAGACAAGACGAGACAGAAGGCGAGACCAAACAAGAACAAACAAGACCTGACAAGACTGGAGCAGACAAGACAAGAATTGACTAGACGAGACTGGACCAGACCGAACTAGACAAGCAAAGACATGACAAGACAAAGGCCACAATAGACTAGACTAGACGAGATGAGACCAGACAAGACAAGACAAGACAGAAGGCGAGACCAAACAAGAACAAACAAGACCTGACGAGACTGGACCAGACTGGACAAGACAAGACAAGACAAGACAAGACAAGACAAGACAAGACAAGGCAAGACCAGAAAAGAAAAGACAAGACAAGATAGAAGATGAGACCAACTAAGATCAAACAGGTCGAAACACCAGAACCAGGTAACCAGAACTCCATCACTCAGTCCTCCAGAGTAGAGGACATGAAATCAGTGCATTGTCCCCCAGCAGCCTAGACCTATAGCAGCATATCTAAGAGCTCTAACTATAACTCTGTGGTCATGACTCTGACTTTCAGGTTCTCATTCACACACACGAGTCACGTGTAGTAATAAACCTTCAAATGACTTCTTTCAGGCCTCCATAAGAGCGGCTACAAATTCCAACTGTTGCTCACAAAATTCCGTTTATCAAGGCTCTGCAGTAAAGTTATTTTAAGACCAACTGTGAACGTGTCCTGTGAGTACGGTGTCAGAAAACCACATAAAACACGTACAAGACCTCTTTCAAAGAGCGAACGCACGTGCCTCAACACCACAGCTGTTAATGACTCTGGGTGTCGAGTAAATGCAGGCTGGCCGCGCTCTGGTCGCGGGTGGATGGATGTCGTCTTTTAATCAGCTGTGTTTTCTAGCTCTGCTCGTGAGAGGGACGTCTGTTGTGGACCGGGCCACAAGGGAAGCGGTGTTCGGTCAGAAACAGCCACAACACGTCCACTGGTTAAGTAGTGACTCTCAATTTCACAGAGAAAAGTGGACATGCAAAAACATTAGGTACACTCGTGAATGCATTCTAATAAAACTGTCCTTCAACACAATCCAGTTCAATAGTACTACAAGCATCGATGAGATGAGACGAAACAAAACAAGGACACTAAAGATGCCAAGAGAAACGAAGAAGCGGTGCAAACTATGCAGCCTCAGTTCGGTTGTTTCCCAAGAAAACCACAGACTTTGCGCTGAGTTAGCGTCGGGCCTTTCAGGAAGATTAGTTTGACATCTGTTTTTTAAGACATAAATCTTTCTTCTCATCAGACTTCCCGTCTGGAGCCACTAGCAGTCTGAGATTTAAGAGTGAAACTGTGAATTTATGAATGTGTTTTATGTTTGTATTTACAGGGAAACATAATTGCTGATTGGTCTTTGTTCAGAGGGAATATCATTATCTTGAGTTCTGAATGAATCATAATTTCCGTTCTGATGTACGTGGCAAAACATCAACTATTCGTCTTTCAGGAAAGATTCTCCAGAGAAGTTTCTGACAAAATCTTTTCAGCAGCTGAAAACAGACTTCCTGATTGTAGAGAAACTTCCAAGGTTTCAATGCAAGTTGTTAGAAATCCATCAATTTATGAAATCTGTGCTGACAGAACAACCGACACAAGCTCAGACACAAAATTGTGTCAACGCCCAAGTTTAACCGACTTGATGAGATTTAAGACACTGAGATGAGATGAGATGAGATGAGATGAGATGAGACAAAGTAAGATGGTGTGAAAGGAGATGAGATAAAATTTAAAAAATAAATAAATAAAATTAGATGAGGTAAGATTATGTGAGATGAGATGAGAAAATTAGATGAGATTAAATGACATGACATAAAATTTAGACATGGTGTGATGAGATGAGAATGGATAAGATGGGATAAAAATGAGACAAGGTACGATGACGTGAAAGGAGATGAGATGAGAGAGAGAATAGACAAGGTAAGATTGTGTGAGATGAGATGAGATGAGATGAGATGAGATGAGGGGAAATTAGATCATGTCATGACATAAAATTAGACAAGGTGTGAAGAGATGAGAATGGATACGATTGGATAAAAATGAGACAAGGTACGATGACATGAAAGGAGATGAGATAAAAAATAGACAAGGTAAGATTATGTGAGATGAGATGAGACAACATGAAGGGAAATTAGATGAGATGAGGGAAATGAGACTGAGATCATGACATGTCATGACATTAGACAAGGTGAGATGAGATGAGAATGGACAAGATGGGCTAAAAATGAGACAAGGTACGATGACGTTAAAGGAGATGAGATGAGATTAAATGAGATGTGAAAACACATCAATCGTGCATATATACATGTGCTAATAAAATAAGAATATAATATAATAATAGTCACACACACGTGCAAGAATATTGTAGACAGTTTATATTTCTAGACTGACTTGTCTATTTGACATCCTTAAATCCTGTTGGACATGGACAAAAATACACTCGAGGCAAAGACAAACAAAGAGAGTCTTCATCATTGTGCAACACTCAGACAGGACGCCTGTTCAGACGCCTCTGAAAGGAGCCTATGAATAAAGTTAAAGGTCTGCAGATCCCCGTGGATTTAACTGAACCTCTGTCATCGATCCGTCACGTGACTGCTCCTGACGAGGACGTGGACCACAGACACAAATAAACTCTGTGCGCGAATAACTTCACCGTTATTCTGGTGTCATTGCACAGACAGTTTGAGATTTGTTGACAACCTGCTGCCGAGGTGGAGCCTGAACCAAAATGTCCTCAAATGGTTTAACAATTAAGTCATTTCACCCGCTTTATGGTATAAATAGCTGGAAGACACACCGCGTCCCGAAAGATCTGGACAAACATCCTAAAACTGGAAACACTGCAGGGGAAATATGTGGAAGTTGTGACACAATCTCAAGCCTCCCCCCTCTCCCCCTTCCTCCCCCCTCCTCCCCTCTGGTTACTGTACACTATTCAGATTTAAATCCAGTGAGACCAACTCTACACCTCTCAGATTTAGCGATCTCCCTGTTCCTGCATCCTTTCAGCTTCTTGTGTAGAGATGGAGTGAGCGGAGAAACCTCATAAAATAGAGAATTCCTATCATTATATCCCACTTAAACTCAAACCAGACTCCAATTATCCGTGAAGTGGTGTCCATTTGTATTTGTATCAAGACTTTAAGCTTGTGAATGTTTTGTAAATTGCTGTTTCCTGCCCCGCAACGGCTCAGCGGTGCCGGGCTGAAAGAGCAGCTTTGTCCCCAGTTTGGAGGTTTTTTTTTTTTTTTTTTTAAAAAAAGGGGCCGTGATATGTTAAAGGTCTGGTTCTCAAAAGGCCCCATTAAAGAGTCCATAGGTGACAGCAGGACACCAGAGGAGAGAATCAGTTATCACTTTACAGGATTTTCCATGAAACTGTTTCTGTGTTGAGTCCATATTGGATAAGAAACACCTGAGAGCAAGTGAGATCATTTAAAATTGTCTGAAACCCCTATTAATCATCATTACCTCATTTCTACCAAGTGGGTGGGAAGGTGCTCCCCCTCCCCTTACCTCCGCCTCCCTGTTTTCCATTTTGGTCAAGCCAAGAGTGCCAGGTATTCTCCTGTTTCCTTCAAAATAAAAGCCTCTTTTCACGCCAGAGATTCTCAAAATATTAAATGTGCTTTGTGTCCCAGGGAGCACTGGTTCTCTTCTGAAGGAATTTATTAAAACACACGCCTGCATGCTTAATCTAATGGGGCAGTTTGCACTGACAGGTATCAATAACATTATTTATTGATAAAAATCTGAATAAAAGAGATGAGACGAGGTGAGATGAGATGAGAATGTGTATATTTATACTCACTAGCCAAAACTTTAGGTACTCCAGTGAAATTGTTAGATGAGGTGGCATGTCCTCACTTCCCGAAACATTAGGTACACAAGTGAAAATTCGGATGAGATGAGACAAGACGAGACGACGAGAAGAGATAAAATGAGATGAGCTGAATCGAGACAAGCCCTGATGAAACGAGGCATAACGAGATGAGGTGAGATGAGATGAGATGAGCTATTGGGTCAGATATGAGATTTGATGAGATTGGGTCAGCTATGATATGAGATGAGACATGCTGGTGTAATGAGATGAAATGAGATGAGATGAGATGAGATACTCAAGCAAAGACCTCAAGAAAACCAGATACGAGATGCGATGAGATGAGATGAGATATTGGGCCAGATATGAGATGAGATGAGATGAGATGAGGTATTGGGCCAGATATGAGATGAGATGAGATGAGATGAGATGAGATGAGATGAGATGAGATGAGGTGAGGGGAGGTGAGGTAAGATGAGATGAGATGAGATGAGATAAAATGAGGTGAGGTGATATCAGATGAGATCAGATGAGGTATTGGGCCAGGTATGAGATGAGATGAGATGAGATGAGATGAGATGTAATCCACGGCTGTCAGAAAGCAGTGTTTAAGTAATCTCCTAAGAGTTGATATTTCTAGAATAGACTTGTGTTTGACATGATGGTGTACATATTTCAGTTTCCTTCAAGAAACTCTATCAAGTGCCAGAAAGTATAATAAGTGACAAATTATTATGTTTGAATTCAACATTCAATCTTTGATGGAAGTTCATAAATCTATAAAATCAAAGCACATCAGGCCAGTATTTGAGTCCATGAGTTAAACATGATGCCTCGAGCAGACTTTCTCTGGCCACAACCAAATAACACGTTGTGAAATATCAAGACTTGTTTGATTCTGCCTCTAATATAAACTGAAACTTCTCTGTAGCAGAAAAAAAAGCCTCTCTTCCTAAAAAATGTGGTCTATTTCGCAGCAAGTGATTCCCGACTTCCTCAGCAGCAAATCTGAGCATTTGGAAATGACTTTTATTTTGAAAAGCCATTATCAGAGCTCCTCATGCTTCACTGTGAGCTGCTTGACGACGGCGATGGTGTTTCCCTCTGAGGTTTGACTGAGGCAGACCTGGTCCCAGGCTCTTTCTTCTGCACACAGCCAAGCATCCTGAGCTCTCTGCTGCTGCTGCTGCTGCTGCTCACTGGGACTTTTAAACTCACAACCTGGAGCTCAGCTGAACCAAAAACACACGAAGAAGAGTTTCACATCCACAGGTCAGTGATATGATTTGCTTTATTGTTTTGGATTTGTCCTGATATATTTCATGCTGTGCATAGATGTGCAGACATATTAAACAGAACTAAGCTTCCTGTCCATGTGCTTTTATTTAAACCTTTTTTTTGACAAATGTTTCTTTGCTTTACTTTCCCACATTCACTTTTGCACTTAAACACATCTCTGTAAAAGTGAGAAAAGTTGACAAAAGGTGAATTAAACTCAAGAAAACCTTAATGAGCTGCAGTTTTATTATCCATCTGGTCTCCACGATAAATCCTATTTCTGCAAACAAATTCTAAACATATATTTGTCAGAATTGCATAGATTAGATGTATTTTTTCATTAAAATCAACTTTATATAATCTCCTTGACAATCTATATGTATTTGTACAGCAATGAGAGAACAAAAATATATGATAAATCAAATGTATTTAAGTAAAGATGGAAAAAAATAAGAAAATGCAAGAAAATATGAGTATAACTATTGAAGTTTATTGTGTTAAATCAGATTTTAAAAAGAGAAAACTCATAAATTTGACAAAATCAAATCCTACTTTATTGTGTATAGAGTTGGAAAAGTCATTTTTAGGTTTTTAAATGTGGTCCGTCACATGAGAAATGTATAAATATACATGTACAGGTGAGGATCAAAGCCCCGGCCATGCTCCCTCCATCATGTCTCACTCTGTTCTCCTGCTCTGAATGTGAGCAGTGTTGAGCTGTGATGGAAAGGGCGGACTCTGTTTACACAGAGGCCTGGTGCCGTCAGAGCTGGAACAGATCTGGTCTTATGGCTCTACGGTCTCTGTGGGAGTGGACCCTCACCACATCGGCTGAATGGGCGTCAGTGTGGAGGCTGCCACCGGCAAACCTCGCTCACGTCTCAGCCGCCAGTGGACTGTCACTTCATGTCAGCCCTGGAGAGACACGCCCTCCATGATTCATGAGTGTCTAAAGGAAAGTTATAAGACCTTCTCCAAAAGATTTGAATGCTGGAAATAGACATGAGTTTAAATACAGTTAGAGATCATGTCTGTTATTCAACTTATAAAATGTTCCTTTGAGACCGTTGGTGGAAAACACACAATACAAGCCAACAGCGAGCTGATGACTCATGGTTATAACAGTGAAATGGGATGGGATAAGGAACAAGTTATGTGATGTGAGCAATGAAATATGAGATATCAGATATCAGATGTGAGATATGAGCTAAAAGACGAGATGAGATGGGATGGGATGAGATATGAGATGTGAGATGCACACACACTTGTAACACAAGTTACACGATATGCGATATGAGCAATGAGATATGAGATATTATATGAGGTTGATAGGTGAAGCAGTATGAGATATGTGATATGCAATATGAGATGTGAGCTATAAGATGAGATGAGATTAGATATGACACAAGTTATCCGATGTGCGATATGAGCTATGAGATATTATATGAGATATATGCGATGGTATGAGATATGAGATATGAGATAAAAGATGAGATGAGATGGAATAAGACATGAGATATGCAATATGAGATGTGAGCTGTAATATGAGATGTCATGAGGTATGACACAAGTTATGCAATATGCGATATGAGCTATGAGATGAGATATTATATGAGATATGTGATATATGAGATGGGATGAGATATGAGATATGAGATGTGAGCTAAAAGACGAGATGAGATGGGATGAGATATGAGATATGCAATAACCAATATGAGATGTGAGGTATAAGATAAGATGAGATGAGATATGACACAAGTCATTCGATGTGCGATATGAGCTATGAGATATTATATGAGATATATGAGATGGTATGAGATATGAGGTATGAAATATGAAATATGCGATATGCAATATGAGATGAGTTACGACATATGAGATACGCAATATGATATAAGATGCAAGATATGCAATATGAGATGAGAGATGAGATGATAAAAACTGACATATACACCCACTTGCCAAAACATTAGGTACACTAGTGAAAAAAAGAAATGAGATGAACACAGCCGCTAATGAACTGTCGTTTCATCTCAGCTCTGGAGAGACTCTCCCTCCAGGATTCAGAATGCTCAAAGAAAGACGATTAGAAAGCCAGAAAGAGAAATCTGTGTAAATACAGTTAGTGCTCATGTTAGGTTGTTAATGTGGTGCTGCAAAACAACCAACCACAAACCAACAGCAAGATGACTCACAGACAAAAACAGAAATGCCACAATATATCATCTGAAATTATAAATAAATGTGTGAAACGCTAATTTTGTCCAGTACTTGGGTAAAAGTAGCTGTAGTAGTTGTAGTTTTTCATTTTAATGTTCCACAGAAGGAGAAGGTTGAGAAGACCAGCTGAACTGCAGTTTTGCTTCCCCAGTTTTGTGGTCTGGTGCTGTGCCTGTCAGTTAAAACTAAATCTGACTGGCAGTCGCCAAAATATTACAGTTTCACATCTAATCCCACAGGTTTCACATGTATTTCTATTTATATGGCATTCACATATAAATCGTGCCCGGGTCTTTATATGCACATGTGCAGAAATCTTTTATTTTTTCTTCATTTCCAGGTAAAACATGATCCGGTGGACTTTGCTGCTTGCGTGTCTGAACGTGATCTCAGCGACGTTCGATTACGTTTACGAGGAGCACTCTTTTATGGGTGAGAACTTATTTTGCGCCTGTTTTACGAGCGCTCGTGTTTCAGTCCCACGGAGCTCATGATGGTTCTGTCCTTCACAGACCCGGAGGATGTGTTGAGTGTGACCATTACTCTGAAGACGATACAGCGCCCTCTACTGGGGGGAACGCTGGTGCTGCCGTGTTACTTTCAGGTGTGTTTTCATAGATTCATAAGCCGCTGGTTTTTAATATATATTTCATAGAATTTGCAAAATATAGAGGTATATAGGGAAGATATATGCTTTTATTTTGACAATGAAACAAAAGGCCCGCATTGAAAACCCTACAGGGAATAACTTGACTTGATAGGACATTGGTCTGGAGTCTCTCCATTGGGAACTGATTATGCTCCTGCAATGATCTCCCAATCAAATCGCCAGAAGAGTAACAGTAGTCATGAACATCATTTAATCGCCGTTGAGTTTCATTTGTTTACAGCCAAATGGTTCTGATTGGTTGAAGGACTTTCCAGCTGTGTACAGAGGTTTATTCTCTCTGCATTTGTTGAATGATGAAGCAGTAGTTACCAGACTCATACTCTGAGTGCTTCAGTCTGGCTCAGCTCAAACAAACTGCAGTTAAACCACGTTGTTCCCTGTGTAGGACCACACTTTCCCAGACCCCGGAGCCCCAACCGTCATCCCGCTTTCTCATCGCATCAAGTGGAGCCTTGTCACCAAAGAGAAAGTCACAACCATCCTGGTGGCCTTGGAGGGGCAGGTGAGAATCAGCGAGAGTTACCTGGACAGAGTTCAGCTGCTGGGCTACCCCGGGAACCCGGCAGATGCTACCATCATGATATCTGAGCTGCGCTCCAGTGACACGGGGGCGTATCGCTGCGAGGTTCAAAGCGGCATCGAGGACAGCCACGACATCGTCCATGTTCAGGTTCAAGGTATGAAGATGATCAGATTGGTGCTTTTTAAGTCTGTGAAGAGTCTTAGTCATCCAGGTTGTGGTTTATCCCAAAAAATTTGAAGGCTTCACTGTTAAAACTCAACCTTTTGTCTGTCCAGGTATCGTGTTCCACTACCGGGCCATTATGGGTCGATACAGTTTGACTTTTGAGAAGGCGAAGGAAGCGTGTGCCAAGAACAGCGCCGTCCTGGCTTCACCTGAGCAGCTCCAAGCGGCCTACGATGACGGTTTCCACCAGTGTGACGCCGGCTGGCTCTCCGATCAGACAGTCAGGTCGGTTCCTGGTTGACTTAATGACAACTGAACGTCAGCTACAACTTCTACTAAGTTGTATATTACTAAATATATATATAATGGTATGAAACACTTTTCAAAGCCCTTTAAGTCCATTCATTTAAGTTATCTGCCATTTTTAAGCAGATTTTATTTTCAGATTTGTTTTGCATATCTGCTACAAGGCAGTCCCTTGGATTACGCTCCGGCAAATACACTTAAGGCGCATTGAATGAACATATAAGGTGGCTCCTAATGAATGAATGAAATCTATCAAGTCCGACAACGCCAAGCCTTAAATGCGTTACCAATCTCATCTTCATATAATCTAAGGTACCCGATCCATGACCCACGAGTGGCCTGCTATGGCGACAAAGATGAACTTCCTGGGGTCAGAACCTATGGAATCAGAGACATCAATGAGACTTATGATGTTTACTGCTTTGCAGAGAAGATGACAGGTACACTACCAACGTAGCAATGTCTGTTTTTGGTGTTGAGCTCCTTCTTTCTTTATGTTTTATGTAATAAACCATTTGTTCTGATCTGAAACAGGAAGAGTTTTCTACACGGCTGCCGCTGAAAAGTTCACCTTCTCCGAGGCCGTGGTAGCGTGCGCCACCCAGGGAGCTCAGCTGGCCACCACGGGTCAGCTCTACCTGGCCTGGCGGGGTGGGATGGACGTCTGCAACGCCGGCTGGCTGGGAGACAGAAGCGTCCGGTATCCCATCAACGTTCGCCGGCCGCAGTGTGGAGGAGGTCTGCTGGGAGTGCGCACCGTTTACCTCCACACAAACCAGACGGGATACCCACTTCCTGAGTCCCGCTATGATGCTTTCTGCTACACAGGTAGGCCATGCTTTACACCACTCGGCTCGCTAGGAGTGACTGGGAATAACATGAACCATTTTAACCTTTTAAAAATGAACTAAACATAAAAGACAAGGGAGTAAGACTGTGCTGATTCTCAAAGACAAAGGCACACAAAGATGAGACATTCACAAAACAACACTGCTGCAAAGTTTGAACATTGTGACGATGCACGTTTTGTACGGGATGAAGACTGGATGAGGCTTTCTCATAATTGCCTTTACATCTTCTCACTTTCAGAGGAACCTGACGAAGATGGTTCAGGCCTCACAGATGAGGGAAGTGGCATGTTGAGTGTCACCACGGTGACACGGAGCCCGGACGTCTTCTTCAGGAGGACGACCACGGAGAGCGAGGCAGTCGGAGAGGTGGAGACTCGCCAGCCCACCGACGTGATCTTCACCCTCACAGAGAGCCCCACCGAGCTGCCGCTGCCTCAGCCGCCCAGCGTCACCGAGCCCACCACTGTCCTGATAGAGCCGGTCACCGCCCCGCCGAAAGTCAAAGTCAACAGGGTGCCCAGCCAAAGCATTGTCCCACTCCAAACTGGTCGGTGACCGGACTGCATATCCGTATCATGACTGTAAAAGCAGCTTCCACCTAACTAGAATTACTTTTGTTTGCAGGCGTGGTCTTCCACTACCGCTCAAGCACCGGCCGTTACGTCTTCACCTTCGTCGAGGCCCAGCTGGCCTGTCAGAGCGTTGGAGGCCGCATCGCCACTGCACAGCAGCTTCAGAAAGCACAAGAGGCTGGATATCACCAGTGTGACGCAGGATGGCTCCTGGACCAGACTGTAAGGTAAATGGATTGTCAGCGCATCCAAGGAAAATATTCGTCAACGGCCAATGACAAGACCGTGACTAAGACAAGACATTGACGAGCTATATAATAGCAATATTATGAGTCTAATTTAGTACTTTACAAGTTGCTGTTTGGCACTACCTGAAGTTATTGCCTTCAGCTAGAGAGTCTAACGGATTAGCATTTAACATTTAACTAAAATTGTCCATAAATATAGTTCCTGGTAATTCCTGAAGAGGAAGACTAGATCAAAAATTTCAAGGGGCAATAACTCTCTTGATTAATCCTCATTTGCTTTTGTCCAGGTATCCCGTCGTGTTCCCTCGAGATAAGTGCGCTGGAAATTTAGGATATGAACCCGGAGTTCGGTCCTACGGTCTGAGGCCGGCCGATGAGAGATACGACGTGTACTGCTACACTGACGAGCTCAAAGGTGATGAAACAAAAGCACATTGTGAACATTTCCTTCTGTTTGTGATGTGTGGCGAAGAGGTCGGAGCCAAATGCAGACACAAGGGGATTCAGGAGCAGGAGACAAAAGAACTGTAGTGAAACCAATAAACCAAAAGATAAGACAATAGTAGAAAGTGATCAAAACACCGGGGGGTATCTGCACAGATGACTTCACAGTGGACAAAGAGAAAGGCTGGACTATGTATGCACAAGGTTTTAGGGGTTGACAAGACACAGGTGCAGCAGGACATAAAATAACAAGGAGGAAAATACATAAAACTCTTTCATTGACATCGTCCTCTTCGTTTTTTCCACAGGAGAGGTTTTCCACGTTGTATCCGCTGAGGGTTTCACCTACCACGAAGCTGCTTCCAAATGCCAAGAGCTCAACGCCGTGCTGGCCTCCACCGGAGAGCTCTACGCCGCCTGGAGAACTGGTTACGACAGGTGCCGGGCAGGCTGGCTCGCGGATCGCAGCGTCCGTTATCCCGTCAGCAACCCCCGAGCTGAGTGTGGAGGCGGAAAATCTGGAGTGCACACCGTGTATGTTCACGCCAACCAGACCGGCTACCCTGCGCTTGAGGCCAGATTCGATGCGTACTGTTTCAGAGGTAAACACTGTTCAGTTGTTTTTTTGTTTGTCATCGTCATGTGATTGATTCTCTTATCGTCCAAATTCTTGCAGCCGACGTCCTGCTCATTGCAAATGAAACTGGACTGAACATCACAGATATCCAGGAGGCTCTCCTGAACATGACGTCAGTTACCGATTTGTTCAGACCTGGTAAGTTCTGATTAAATCCACAATGCACTCCCTTTTATTTTACATTCCTCTTACTTTTTTCTTTCATATCTCTTTTTTAGCTGTTCACCCCATCGCTCCTCCCATCCATGTGGAGGCCTCTGGATCTGGTTCAGGCTCAGCTGACTCTGGGGTTGATGGCTCTGCTGGGGGTCAATCAGGAGACATGTCTGGTTCTGGAGACCAGGAGTTTTCTGGAGATTGGTCCGGCTCTGGAGGGACTATGTCTGGTTCTGGAGATATTTCTGGTTCTGGAGATCAGTCTGGGTCTGGAGATGTCATGTCAGGTTCTGGAGATCAGGCCGTCTCTGGAGATGCTATGTCAGGTTCTGGAGATACGATGTCAGGTTCTGGAGGTATGATGTCTGCTTCTGGAGATCAGTCTGCCTCTGGAGATCTTTCTGGTTCTGGAGCCATCTTTGGAAGTGCAGAGCTGCCCAGTGGAGGATCCGGTCTCAGCAGTGCAGATGTTTCTGGATCAGGTCTCAGTGCAGACGGATCCGGCATCACCTCTGTTGTTTTCTCAGGCGTCAACAGTGTTTTTTCAGGTTCAGGAGGATTCCAAGAAGCCGGAGAGGGAAGCACAGAGATCTATCTTTTATCTGGTGCCGGCTCCGTGGTTCTCCATGGTAGCGGGGAACCGTCCTGGTCCGGTTCTGGGTCAGGATCTGGTTTCAGCTCTACAGAGAGTGGCTCTGGACTCAACAGCAACCAGGAGTTTTCTGGGATCAGTGGTTTCCCCTCAGGATTTGTCTCTGGGAGTGGCAGCGGCTCGTCAGGAGTTGTTTCAGGAAGTGGAGACACTCAGATCTTACTGATAAATGACAAACTGATTGACGCGTCCGTCCCTACAACCCGGAAGGAGTTTGAGCTCAGCGGAGACGTGCTGGACTTCAGCGGATCTGGAGACATTTCAGGATCAGGGATAATGACTGATGACCTCAGTGGCTCTGGAAGTGGCTCTGAGTTCTTCTCTGGTGTGATCTTTATGGGGTCAGGCTTCACTGACCTCACAGTGTCGTCCTCTGGGGAGCAGGAGGCATCTGGGTCCTTACTGTACAGCTCTGGACAGGGGAGTGGTGAACATATGTCTGGATTTGGAAGCTCAGATCTCCCTTCTGGGTCTGGAGCAGGTCCTTCTGGATCAGGGTTTTCTGGAACAGGACCTTCAGGATCAGGACTTAGTGGATCAGGACTCTATGGATCAGCCCTTCCTGGATCAGGAAGTGGAGAAGAAAGCAGCGTTACATTTGTGACTGAGGATCTTACGACATCTGGGGACGCTACAATGTTCACGGAGCTTGGACAGGGGTCCGTGGAGTACAGTGCAGAAGGAAGTGGTAGCGGAGACTCGTCAACAGCAGATACCTATTTTTCAGGAGATTTCTCTGGAGATCTGCCACAGACGGCGCCATCCTTTCCACCCACTGCACCGGCTCTGACAAACACCACAGACCCGGAGGAGACCACAAACTGGACTGAGCATGAAGAAACGTTGGATGATGTGGTTATGACCCAGAGCCCTGCGCTTGCTCCTGCAGGACTGGCAGCTCCTCCTGTTGCAGCAACATCAACTTCTCCACAGACACCCAGCATTGCTGAAGGTAGGTCCAACAGTTTATATGTTTATAATTTATATGTTCCAGAGAGTGTCTGTGGTTTGTTAGCAGAAGTGCTATGTTCCCCTTGTGCAACAGTTACCAGCAACTAAACGTTTCTGGTAACAGCTGATCAGTCGTCCACAGCAGCTTGGTTCCTCAGAACAGAAC
Organism: Planiliza haematocheilus; assembly: GCA_005024645.1. Classification (NCBI taxonomy): domain Eukaryota; kingdom Metazoa; phylum Chordata; class Actinopteri; order Mugiliformes; family Mugilidae; genus Planiliza; species Planiliza haematocheilus. The sequence continues at coordinate 509,579 of SRSE01000008.1, forward strand.
CACTTCAGTTCTGAGATGTTGGTGGGTTTCCTCACATCAACTGCTGCTTCAGGTCCAACAACAACATTTCTATTGGATTAAGGTCAGGACTTTGACTTGGCCGTTCCTAAACATTCATCTTCTTTAACCGTTCTCTTGTAGAACCACTTCTTGTGTTCTTGGTTCTCCTTGTCTTGCTGCATGACCCAGTTTCTCTTCACATTCAGCTCATGGACAGATGTCCTGACATTTCTAAATACATGGACTCTTGATTAAACATTGTTCTTTTGTTGAACGATGGGCTCATCGATGCGTTTTTTTCTTCAAATTCAGCTCATGGACAGATGTCCTGACATTTTCTTTTAGAGTTCACTGGTAGAATTCAGAGTTCATTGGTCCATCAATGAGGACAAGAACGTCCTGGTCCAGATGCAGCAGAACATGTGTTTGGGTTGGACTGTTGAATGCATGTATATGGATACGGTTCTGAAATGCATTCACTAGCGTACCTAATAAAATGGCAAGGTTCATGCAGGACCTCTTAAAGGAATAACTCGACCTCCTTTTCTAGGTGGTTTTAACCCATGTGAACCGAATCCCTGTGGCAACGCTTCGTGCTCGGTGGAGGATGGAGTCGCTCTCTGTCAGGGTGAGTTTTGTTTTTTCATCCCTCTTCTCTGACAGTAATCCAGCATCGTGTGTTAATGTTCGTTTAACAGCCTGTGACGTTTCCCTTTACGTGTTTGTTGCATGTTTCAAATGACCGGTCTGCGATATTAAAACAGCTCAAAGTTTCAGGCGTTTAACTGAACATATTTATGAAATCTCTTCCTCTCTCTCGTCTGTTCTGTCCTGATGTGTTTTGTGCCTCTTTTTTTTTTATTATTTGTCTGTGGCTCTGGGTGTTTTTGTGTTTGTTGTGAGCCAGATTTGAACGTTTGTCAAATGTGCATCGTCTCTGCATCTCTGAGGATTTACCGCCTCCATGTCACACAGTGCCCTCGGCCTGTATGTTGTTTTCGGTCTGCTTGCTTGCTGCGCCAGCCCGCCGCCTCCGCTCTGCTGTTCTGTTTGCATGCTGAACATATGTGCTTCTCTGGCATCATGTGGCTGCTAAAAACTGACCTCCTGCTGCAACTAGCATGGGATTCAAACATGAACTTACTGCTAATGCGATAATAATAAAGCATCTGACGTATTATCCTCCACAGAGGTTCGTGTGATGATTTATTGTGCAGTAAGTTGGATCAGAAGTTGCAGCAGCTAACCCTTTAGTCCTGAGGTGTGATAGTCCCGCTATCACAGCTCTGCCTCCCTCACCTCCCTCCTCACCCCTCGCTTAACACCAGTAGTGTCACCCCCCTTTTTTGCAGAGGTAGACGTGTGCCACTCCAACCCTTGCGCCAATGGAGCCACCTGTGTGGAGAGCGCAGACTCTTTCAAATGCTTATGCCTGCCCAGCTACGGAGGGGAACGCTGCGAGATCGGTACGAGGTCCGGCTTCAGCTAATAAATACTAACAGCAGCCGCTCAGAGAGAAAAACAACTGGAAAGAAAGAAAAAGAGACAGAGAAAGGCGGTAAACTTTGCAAAAATGCAAAGTGAGCAGATGCATGACTCAGATCTGTCTCGGTTTGTCTCTAGTTTGCCATGGGAACCTGCATCTAAAGGGTCAGTTCACTCAAATCACAAAAAAATATAATCAAGTAATGCTGAAAAGGTTCAGTGCTTTTCTAGTTGGGTCCAAGTCTTGTCAGAGAATGAGAACGAGGGTCATGAGGCAGGTTTAAACCAGTACAGAGAAGAAAATATCCCTGCATGCAAGTGGATAGTCCTCCAACCAATCAGAGCCATTTTGTTGTAAACGAATTAAACTCAGTTCAATGCGAATTTTGTCGGCAGGGGAAATCAGGACAGAAAACATTAAAAAGATTTCTGATTCCTGACCCAAGCGAGAGAGTTCAGCTTACCTGTAGCTGTTGCATACTCCACGAGAAGCGGGAGGTTTGTTCTCGCTCTTCGGGCAGAGAGAACAAAATGACAAAGAAAAAGAACAAAAGTTCTCGCAGCTTGTTCTCTACACATCAAGAACCTTTTTCTCGTGTGATGTCCAGTTACTATTCTCTTGGAAGTAGGCATGGCTGATGCAGAAAAGGAAATTGCTAGCAGACATTAGCTGTGAGCTTCTAGATGCTAACATTAGCCGTGTGAACGCTAATCTCTGCTGGACAGAGATCGGCATACTGTGTGTGGGCGCATGCTGAAAGAATGGCGTGATCCGACGGACAAGGTCGCCAAAACGACTGGCTGACGTCCAAAAGGATCTCCCACAATGCTTAGCATGCAAGATGTATGCTGCAGTGGGAGGAGCCTATGAGGACTTCCCCAGAGTTCGGTACTTTTTTTATACTTTTTTATATTTTTATACTTAAACACAAGTTTCGCGGGCATAAGTATAAAATTCTTGTTCTTACTCACCTCAAGAACAAGAACAAATTTCTCTCTTCTCGTGGTGTATGTAACAAGCTTTAGCCTGGTGCAATATTTGGACATATTGGTAAGGCAGGCTTTGTATTGGACCATGGTGGTGCTCCTGTTAGACAAAGCTCTTCGTTCCAACCCTCAGCGATGTTCCTGAACTATCAGCAGTAACCAACAGAATGGGTTCAGCCTTAGATATTGGGTGAGATGCTCTGATATCTGGAGGGAATTCGGAGTAGAGGGAAAGGGCTTTGGACATCTGGTGAGGATGCCTCCTGGTCACCGTCCTTTGGAGCTTTACTGGGCATGACCATCTAGGACGCAGGTGTCAAACTGATCTGTGAAAGTGCCGCTGTGGCTGCAGGTTTTCATTCTAACCATGTAGCAGCAAACCTGACTTGGCTCAATCAATCAACTGAACTGCCTTCACGCAGTCATTTCAGGCGTCCTCTTGCTTGATTGGAACAAAAACTTGCCAGCTACACCCACTGCATGGTTGGAGACCCCTGATCTAGGAGGACACACTTTGAGGGACAGACCCAGGAACTCTTTTCCTAACCTGCTGCCATCACTACCCTTAGATAAGCAGAAGATCATAGAGTTTCCAGGAGAAAGAGCAGAAGAAGTTACCTGTTTCTATTACAAACTCATTGGGACGTCGTAGGTGTCCTCACTGAGTTTGTCTCAACATTGTTAAATAACCTGCAGCTCCTTCCTCTTTATCTTCCTCCTCCTCCTCCTCTTCCTCACTGACAACATGCTTTGCTCTGTGCTTAAGCTCTGAGTGTTGCAATGTGATGTGAGAAGATGTCTGGATTATCCCGTGGAGCTTTATTGTTGGACGTACATGTTGTTAACGTTGTGTCTAATAATCCTGCCTACATGGTTAAATACTGTCAGCAACTAGAACGATTGTTTTTTTTTTGTAATTTTGGTTGAACTGACCTTTTAATTTAAGTAATCAACGCTGAGCAATGAGTATGAATTAAACCTTTGAGAGCTGCAGTCAAAGGAAAACACAGGAATTTTTCCAGGAGTCTCGCAGCTGAATCGAAGCATTATGAGTAATTTTTCCATTTCTGTTGGCTGCAGCCAGTGTCCATTATCAGAGCTGTGCTGAATACCAAACGGACTGAGGCCGCTGCGATGCTTTAATGCTTTAATTTGTTTGTGAGTGTCTGAGGCTCGAGCAGAGACACCCAGAAAGCCATGCACTGAACTAAGCGAGCTACTGTCTGCTGTTGCGGCTGCAGATGAGCAGCAGTGTGAGGACGGCTGGATAAAGTTTCAGGGGAACTGCTACCTGCACTTCTCCGACAGAGAGGTGTGGCTGGATGCGGAGCAGCGCTGCCGGGACGTGAGCGCTCACCTGGTGAGCATCAGCACGCCGGAGGAGCAGGACTTCGTCAACGGTGAGTGTTCAGTGTGATTTATTCTCAGAGAGATCGGGATGAAGTAAAGAAAATGACCAGTTTTCCTTCCACAGCACTTGCACAGGACTACCAGTGGACCGGGCTGAATGACAAGACGGTAGAGAATGACTTCCACTGGACGGACGGCACGCCGCTGGTGAGTGAGGACGTAGCATGGGTGTTCTTTCTTGTTCCAGGGCAGATTATGGTCAGATGAGCTACAGAACAGACACAAACGTCTTGTTGGAAAATTCTAAATGATCACAAACAGACTCAAAATACAAAAGTGATGCAAAGCAACTGCAAAACAAAACTTCAGGACTTGGAGAATAACTGCAGACGCACAAAATAACCACAAAAGCGTCCAAAGAGATGTACAACGAACAGAAAATAACTGCACAAAGGGTTACAAAACAACCAGAAAGACACGCAAAACGGCCACAAAAGGACAAAAGCCAACGATGGTAAAACAAAAGACGCAAAGCTGACGTCAAAGACACAAAGGAACCAGAAAGAAACTCACAAAAACTCAACTATAGAGGACAAGAAAAGATAAAAGCTATAGAAAGGTTACAAAACAACTCTAAAGACTCACACGGTGACGAGAAGAAGCGTACACACAACAAATACATGCAAAACAACTGTAAAGATGTGCAACAACCAGAGAAAAACTGCACAAAATGACATGTGGAGCAACCTGAAAGACGTGCAAACAAACACAACGGGACATAAAACAAACACAACGACGCAAGAAATCACAAAAATTCACACGTCAAGCTGCCATTAAAGACGTAGAGGGACAGGGAAGAAACGCAAAAGACATGCAAAACACAGAGACACAGTCATTCCTGAAGACAACGGACACAGCACAGAAAGTTAGTACAGTCCTGATCCAGTAGCTAAACAGTGAGTATCAAAGTTCAACATGCATAAAGAGGCTTCCTGTGACAAATAAACAGATGAAAGCCGCTGTTTGCACTTGAGATAAGAGGCTTTCTGAGCAGGTGAGAGCGTTTGAGGCAACAAACACAACCTCTGCTGCTCCACTTCAACATGAGAGGATCATTTAAAGGTGTAGAATTACCCAACAGGTTTAAAAACAGAACTAGCATCACCGCTGTGAGGTTGTGTTCCTGCACCGTTGTGTTACAGCAGCGTGTTTTTTCTGTTTCCTCTTCAGCAATACGAGAACTGGAGGCCCAACCAGCCAGATGACTACTCCAACTCTGGAGAAGACTGTGTGGTGATGATCTGGCACCAGAATGGCCAGTGGAACGACGTGCCCTGCAGCTACCACCTACCGTTCACCTGCAAGAAGGGACCAGGTACGATCTTCACGGCTTTGGGTGTGGAGTGTCTGTAGGTAGCAGGAGTGCAGCTCCACCGATCATGCTCCAGATGTTCAGCTCTGATAAGAAGCAGGGTCTGGTTTGTCTCCTCGTGGTCTGATCTGTCGTCCTCTGCTCCGTCCTCAGTGTCCTGTGGGGCCCCCCCAGAGGTGGACAACGCTCACATGTTTGGTAACAGAAGGGAGGAGTATCCCGTCAACGCCATCATCCGCTACCAGTGCAACCCGGGGTTCAGGCAGCGCCACCTGCCGGTGGTACGCTGTCGACCCGACGGACGGTGGGAGAAACCCCAGGTGGAATGTACCGATGGTAAGAGGGGCTACGTCCTTCTTCTTGTTCTACTTCTACTGCACTTCTCCTTTTTCTTTGTCTTCTTGTTTTCTTCTTCCATGATTCTTGTTCTTCTTTTTCTTCTTCTACTTCTTTGTCTACGTCTTCTACGTCTCCTTTTCTTCTTGTTTTTCTTCTATGCCTCTTGTCCTTCTTTTTCCTGTTTCTTCTCCTTCATTTTTTCTACTTCTATGCTTCCTGTTCTTCTTTTACTCTTTCTTCTTCTTCTAACGGTTCTTCTCTATGCTCCTCGTTCTTGTTGTCGATCCTCTTCTACTTCTTCCTCTACACTTCTTTTCTTCTTGTTTTTCTTCTGTGCCTCTCGTTGTTTTTCTTTCTTCTCCTTCTTGTTCTCCTTCTTCTATGCTTCTTGTTCTTCTTCTCTGTCTTCTTCTACAGTTCTTTTTCTTTTTCTATGCTTCTTGTTCTTGTTGTTCCTCATCTACTTCTTTGTCTACTTCTTCTACACTTCTTTTCTTCTTGTTTTTCTTCTTCTATGCTTCTCGTTCTTGTTGTTGTTCCTCTTCTTCTTCCTCTGTGCTTCATGTTTTTCTTCTTCTTCTTAATCAGATGTTAATCAGTGTTTTCTCGCTCATTTCTCTTTCTGTTTTTTTTATTTTATATATTAAAAGTCATGTCTATTTACCATTAGAGATTTTTTTTATTTATTTCTTATTTTACAGACTAAACCTAAACTTGAACTATCATGAAACACCACAAACTATCACAAAAAAGCCACTACACACCATAAAACAATGAAACAACAGATCAAATCCTAAATGAAACGATCTCACCAACAGTTTTCTTTTTCCTTCTCTGCAGTGAAAGCCAGACGACGAATACCGCACAGGAGCAGCAGGAGTCCGGCAGCTAGTGTCTCTGAGAAGTAAAAAAGAAAAGAAGAAGGGAAAAGAGGAATTCATTATTTTAAAAGAACATTAATAAAAAAAAATCCAATTATTAATATAAAAGTAAAGATGATCTGAAGAGCTAAATTGCTGGAGTGTCCACATGAAAGGTGCTACCTTATGGTAATGTGATCGGTCTCCTTGTTTCCGTCCCTCTCTAATATATTTTAAATAGATCTAATAATTTTATTGCTCTATTGAGGTTTTGTAATATTGGTTTGTTTTGTGAAATCTTTGTTTAACGCTCACAGACTTTAGCGTCCGTCTGGCTCCCTGTAGATCTGTGCTGGTGTCAGGTACCAGTGCGACGCCTGGATACCTACAACGCCTCTTAGATTATCCTAATGTCTGTTTGAAGAGAAGCACTGCAGGGGGGAGGGAGGGGAGGGAGTGGGGGAGACACTCCTCTGGCACAGTTCAAGGGAATCAGTTTGTTTTTATTTTTATTTTAGCTTTTTTTTTGAAAGTTCACGTCAGTCATCCGACATCCCCTCTGGTTTCTGTCCTCCCTGCTTCTTAATGCTCACGGTCAGAGCAGTTCAAGGTTTCATTTCCAGTCCGTGACATGAAACGCCCGGCTGCCGTTTACAGAGAGCTGTACGGTTAAAGATATAAACACCTGGAGATAAACATTCACGCATGGACGGTTTCCAAGAGTTTTAACAAAACGCTTGAGGAAAAATATCTCGTAGATTTCCTCTGAACATCTGGATTATATCTGGCTAAGACTTAACCACGCGTTTAAACAGATGTTAAAGCACCAGAGGACTAAAGGGCGCCACAGAGCCAGACCTTCCAGAGTGTAAGAAGTGCCAGTCAGAGTTTGATCCTGTTTCATTTAAGATATGAAGCTTAGTTTCAGGAAGTTAAGACTTTACACAAGTTAAAAATGCATTCATTCATCATCTGTGAAGGGTCAAAGGAGTTTGGAGTCTGTCCCAGCTGTCACTGGTCTAGAGGTGGGGTCCACCCTGCACAGGTCTTCAGTCTATCACAGGGCTAACACAGAGAGACACTCACACCTACGACCAATCTAGAATCACCAATGAACCTAACCAGCATGAATTTGGACGGTGGGAGGAAGCTGGAGAACCTGGAGAGAACCCACACAGACACAGGGAGGAACCAGTCGGCCATGATGGATTAGAACCCAGAACCTTCTTCTTGCTGTGAGGCATCAGTGCTAACCATCACGACACTGTGCCACCTCTAAAAACCCAGTTATCTACAAGTTTAGGTAGATTTGGTGCAAAATGCAGAACTTAGAAAACTACGCTTTAGTCAAGACTTAAAAGTAGTTTTAATCTTTGATCTAGAAAACGCATCACTCCCTCTCATGTCTGTTTTGATGATATAAAGATGGACGGGTGACACCCATGTTTTACCTAAAGAGAAGCAGGTTTTGAAGCTCAGTGTGGCGTCTCCACCAGTCGCCATCTCAGCTTTAAGGCCTCGTCCACACGTACCAACACGATCTTGTCCTCCTCCGTTTTCTCTGGCATAGTTTCAAGAATATCTGCGTCCACACGGATCCGTCTCAACGCGACTCAAAGCTCTACTTCATCTTCCAGGCCTATAGGTGGCGCTGTTTCAGTTTCAGAGAGGAAGAGGCTGAGCATGCGCATAAAGCTTGAGCGCTGTTTACAAATCAGCTTTAGAAGAAACCAAACTCAAGGAGAAATGATATTTAGCCCTAGTAACCATAATAGGCTCAATATCTTCTCCAGCAGGAACACGAGCATGTAGTCCACCATTGTTGGTGATGTTGTTAGGAGACGTCTCACGGGATATAAGAGGTGGAAGGCTGCTCCAGGGGTGTGGACGATGGTGACGATGCAAACTTCTTCATATTCGCCGTCCACAAAGAAACGCAAGAGCTGCGTTTTCTCATTTTTCAGATTTGTGGTCTGTATGCAAACAAACACAGACATCTATTGGGTCGCAGTAGAATGTAACACAAGGACATGACATTGTATATGCATCTTTAGATTAAACAGCTCTAAAATAACTCTGAACGTGCTACGCTGTTAAAATAAAGAAGAAATATTCCATCCTAACTAAAGTTTTATCTGCCAGAGTCTCTCCTGGACTGATTCAGTTCTGTCGTAATGAAATCACAGCAGCATCAGCGACTCAGTAAGTTGTTCTAACTCCACGTCTGGCGTGTGATCGCCCACAGTTTGTCTGTGAAATGCTCTGAGTATTTCGTGTTCTGTGTTTTTAGTCGCTAATCACCTCCCACGAGTCTGTGCAGTGCACGGCTTCGGAGGACGTGACCTCGCTGCAGTGTTTTATTTTTTCCTGTCACCGTCGACTGCTTTCATTTGTGCACTTGTTTTATGTCACTGATGCTGAATGTGGGGGCTGTGCCTCCGCCAAACATACTGTCACCTGCTGCATAATAAACCAAAGACCCAGAACTAACTGTGGTGATGTTTTATTTACTGGTGAGAGGATAAGGTGGTTGGTAGTTTCAACAAAAGACCAAAAACCATCAAAGAATGTCTTTAACATGTGTTTTGTTGCTTCACATTCACTAGAGCAACACATATGACTTAAATAAACGTATTGATTGCTTGGTCACAGTAGCTTAGTTGCACATAAAAAACACAATAATAAGTTGAGGTGTCTTGTGCATCTGGTAAGGACGCCTGCTGGGAGAGGTGTCCCACCAGAAGGAGACCTCAGGGCCGACCCAGGACATGATGGAGGGATTATATCTCTCGCCTGGCCTGGGAGATTCCTCAGGAGGAGCTGGTGGATCAGTTTCTCCATCCCACTGTTGTCCTTTCTGCTGGTACTGCTCCCCCAACAAACCAGCAACTTGCTGCAGACATTAAAAGACCTGATCTTCCTCAGGAAGTAGAGTCCACTCAGGCTCTTCTTGTCCACGGCATCACTGTTGTCCCTCTGGTCCAGTCTGCTGTTCATGTGGACTCCACTACTTCCATCTCCAGGCCCTGGATGATGATTGGCTCTGCTGGTGTCCTCAGCTAACGTACAGTTTCCTCTCATTTAAGACATATTTGATGAACATTGTGTATGTGTAGTCTGTCTGAGATGATTCTCAGTCGTCCAGGTTGTGGTTCATCCAAAATACCACCTTATTTGAAGGTGTTCTCAGGGATCCCATCACAGTTTATTGCACTCTGCATGCAAATGAACACCAAACTAGTGCTGTTATTTCAGAACCAAGGACAGCGCTCGTAGGGACATGATGCACATTTTGGAACAAGCTGTGAAGTCTCTCACTGAAAACACGTTTTGTTATATTTAGTTATTTTAGAAACCTGCACAAAACTCAGATTAGAGCTGAACCCTGGAAGTTTCTCCAACAAAACTGGTCATTGTTGAGGGGATCAGTCATTTAACTCCTCGAGGCTACTTTGCGTACATCAACCTGATCACACTGAGGGGTTTCATGATGTTTTCACACACTTATATTCAGTAATTAATTTTATTATTTAGTAAATGAGGAGCTACAAGGACAGAACATTTTAAAATGCTCTCGTTACTAATGAACAGACATCACCGAACGGTGCTTTTTCCTTTTCAGGTGATGGTAACAGTGCTGACCTTGGTGATGTACTCACATCAAACAGTTCTAAATAAAGACACACATGTGTAATGGACTCACGTTGTATGTGTGACTCTGAAGTGATCAGTCGGTCCTCCTTCATTCCTGGAGGGTCCCCGCCCAGATGTTCCAGGTTCGGACGACAAACACATCTTTCAGCCTCAGGTCTGAGTCTCAGTGGGCGCAGTGTTTCTGTGGTAAACAGGACGGAACACTGACTCATAGTAATAATAAAATTACTGTAAATTTGTGTTTGCCCAAGAGGGTGGGTAGCGCATGGCGTCAGAGTTGCCTCGTATCTGAATGGAGTCCTTTAAAGGAGCTCCTGCACTCCACCCTTCCCGTTACACCGGCTCACCTCCATGCTCCTGAGGATGTTTGACACTCACAGAAAATAGAAATGTTTGTCACCTGTGTAACATACGGCTAAGAACTTGTTGCTGTAAACCAGCTATGACCTGGATGTTGTAGCAGCCAACTAAACCTTCGTGAACAAGTTAACAAGCTTCTTTTTGATTCACTTTCACCAAAAGTTTCAACCTGTGCTGCAAATGCATTGTATTATACATGCACCAGCATTTTCAGCCACAGCTACAACCACAACCAATCAGATTATTAACTCTAATTGACTGAAATTGGAAAACTTTACGTTTAATTATGCAGCAGAATTGACCACTAATAATGTAATATAAATAATTAATATATATATTTTTTTAGTATATTATAATTAAATAGTTATATTACTGAACAATCTATTTCGTATTTTCAGACGTGGCTGTTCGCGGAACCAAAGTCACCAACATTCTTGTTCCGGTCGGACCACAGAAGCGGAGGACTTCCGTGGATGCTTTTTCTTGCTGGATAAACATGGCTTTCCAGGAGTTAACAGCTGAATAAATTAACCGGTAAAACACTAAATAATTAATTAAAGACGCTGCTCGTCTATCAGGCATGTACAGAGATATTTTAATTCTCAAAGTGACTCATATATTCGTTGTAGTTATTTCGCTAACCGCTGCTAACAGTCCACGTTAAAGTTGGAAGCTGGAAAACATCCGATACTCAGTGTCGTAGTTGGATGTTATAATATTAATACATATTATAATAACAATACAACGTAGGTAGTATGGATTTCTATTAAAAACAACAAACGAAATGCCTTAATGAATGGCACTGTCCTTCTGTTTAAATCCATCCAGCTGCTAACAGGCTAGCGGCGGCTAGTTGGTTGTTGTTGGCCAGAAATGCGTTTTCCCTGCGTTAGCTTCACAGACTGGAGAGACTGCTGCTGACAGACAGAGACGGATTAACCAACATAAATAGATGTTATGTCATAAAATATGTTGAGAAAACCATTTAAGTTAAGAGAATAACAACAACGTGCATGCTGGAGTATTATTAATACACGTGAAATCTCCATATCTGGTTGTCATGGCACCTGTCAGTCAGCAAGCTGAACATCTGGTCCTCAGATTTGATGTTAGAAGGAGGAGAAATGAGTGGAAGAGTTTGAGAGACTTTGACGAGGACTAAACTGTGATGTCTGGACAACTGGGTCAGACACATGTCCACAAATGCAGCTCTTGTTCCTGATCTGCAGCGGTCAGTCCTGATCGATGGAAACAAGGAAGGAGAAGAACCAGAGACAGGGTCATGGACAAAAACCAAGAGGTGGAAGAGGAAACATAAGAAGAAGAAGAAGAAGAAGAGGAGGAGGAGGAACAAGGGGCAGGGTGAAGCAGAGGAAGGAGAAGAGTAGGATGAGGAGGAAGAAAAAGTTTGAAGAGGAGGAGGGGGAACAGAACAGTGAGAAAATTAATCAGAAGAAGAAGAGGAAATATTGGAGGAATGAGTACGAAGAAAAGTAGGACGAGGTGGAAGAAGAGGTAAGAAAAAGAGGATGAGGAGGAGAAAGGGGAGAGAAGAGAAGAGGAGGAACAGGAAAGTAGAGAAGGAGGAGGAGGAACAGACCAGTTCCTGGACCACAGATCATTGAGTCTGACTTGTGTGGTTCCGATAGAAGGAGTCTGAACACTCAGTGGACCTCAGACCAGTCAGGGTGTCCATGCTGACCTCTGACCTCTGATCAATGGACGCATGAAGAAGGTGGTGAGATCAGAAAAGACAAGATCCTGTTTTGTTTATGGAGAAAACAGCCTCAGCACAAATTCTGTTTTATGTTGTGATTGTCCAGCATGTTCGTGGTCTACATGGAGGGGTTGGAGGGTCTGGGTCTGGTCTGGGTCTGGGTCTGGTCTGATGAACACAGCTATGTCACTTATTTGGGAAGCACAAGCCCGTGGAGGCAGCGTGGTGCATTCACGTGGATGTTAGTTTGACGTCAACATAATGGAGACCATGTCCGCCCTTTCAAGGAGACGGTTTTCTCAGAGAGTTCAAGTTCAAGGTGTTAACTCGGCCTCCACATTCCCCAGATCTCAATCCAAACCAGAATATGAGACGCTCTGGACAAACAAGCTGCAGGATTTAACGTCCTGGTGCCAGATACCACAGCAGAGGAGCAGAGGAGTGCAGGCCTGGATGGGTCAGGGCTGCTTTGATCTCCGGAGACACGGGGATGGAAATGAAATGATTAATGTGCACCGATCAGCCATAACATTATGACCTACATGTCTAAGTATGAATGCCAGGTCCAGAAGTTTCCCTGCAGAACACTGAACTGTCACAAGATGGTTTAGATGTTATTCACTTAACCTGTCTAGATGTTGGTATTTATTCTTTTACGTTTTGTATTTTAGCTTTACTTCAGATCATAATGTTTATTTTCTAAGCTTTGCCAGAATAAAGTCCTAAACCTGAACGCCTCACGACTGCCTGATGCAAAGACGACTGTTTGTTGATTCAGCCTTGAGATTCTTCATAACGACTTTACATTTTCCAGGAACAATGTCTTTTGTCTGACGCTGTGTTGCGTCACTTGCTGACATATTCCAGATGTTTTAAGAGCTCCAAGTAAGCTGTCAAAACCAGAAGAATAGACGTAGGGAGGAAAATGAACGAGAAAATGTCAAATAAAATAAGTATTGAGAAGGATTGCAAATGTAAAGAGATGTGAAGTTTGTTTAAAAGTCAAACAACTTTGCTGCAGATGGAAGTTTTTCTAGTCTGAAGTAAAACCATCATGTCTGTGTTTTGTTTCTGTCTCTTACAGCCTGATGGCTTGTCTTGTTCCTCCCGCCCCGTCTGCTCTCGCCTCACTTCTCTCCTCGTTGCTTCCCCGGGGCTTCGCCGTGGGGCCCTCGGGGCTCCGCGAGGGCACGCCGGGGCTGTGGTGGGTCGGCCGCTCGCTGGAGGCCGGATCCCTGCTGGGGAGGGAGGGGGACGCGGAGCAGGACGCGGAGCAGGAGCGGAGCAGGACGCGGAGCATCGCGCTGACCCGGAAATCCCCGGTCGAGACGGGGAAACAGGGCGAGAGGAAGAAAAGGTAGAGTTCAGGGTCTGCTTTTAAAACCAGGAACCAAAACTTGGAGAAGAACTGTAGCCTGTAGACTTTATTCTTCTTTCTACTAACGTGATTTAAAAATATATAAACCCTATACTCACCTATAGGGATACAGGAACTGTTTTTGTATGAATCAAATAATCACTATTTGCTCCTTTACTTCATTCTTTTTTCAAGGTGAATTGACTTGTTTAGCTTTTTTATTCAATGCTTTTTACCTTTAAAATCTATTAACTCTTATGTATTTTTTATTTAGAGTCTAAAACCCAGCTTGAAATACTAAACAGTACACAGACGCCTCAGGATAAATAAAACCTTGTTGTCTAATTTTTTAAAAACGGTCTCTGATCAGTCAGATTCCTTAAAGACAGCATAATCTGGATTTGCAAAGATGAACCGAGTGTTTTAAGTGATTTGTCAGTTTTTCATTTCTCATATTTAATCTCGTCTACGGCTGCGACAGTTTCCTCAGTAGTCTGCTAATCTTTAATTAAGTATGCAACCACCTTGTCTTTTATCCTGTGCCCTCCGGAGGATAAAAGTTTTAACAACTGCCAGCGTCTCTTAAGCATCTGGGTCTCTGTTTAATGAATTTCCTCCCATTTGACGTTTGGAGAAGGGAGTTTTGTTTTTATTTTTAGCAAAGAATTGGGTAATTTATTGCAAATTGACGCACTTATCTGATCTCGACGAGTTCTCGCAGCCCTAGAGATGTGACAGCAAAGCACAGCAACAGCTTCCTGTCAAGATTAAACCTCCATGTAGTCTTTATTTCCTTTGCCTGTGTTCATTTAATAGCTCCAGTCTTAATTAAGGCCTTGAAACTCACATCTTTGTTTCTGTACGATGCAGCTGACTCCCATTAACTCCACACACACTGACATTTTTTTATTTTTTATTTTTTTTTGGTTTACAGACATTTTTTGCAAATGATAATTGAGACTTTCTCTGTGTGCTCAACTGGCTCTCTTTATCTTAAGTGCCCGTACTCGTGCACATTTCGAGGAACAAATTACCAGTCGTCAAATTTAGCTCGTGCAGAAACCAGCAATTACCACATGTATGGGCCTGAATCGTGGCTGCACCTGAACGAGCACGGGCCTCTCTCCGAAATCACTGCTGCAGTACTGAAACGCTCTCTGCAGAGAAGGCGCCACCTGCATCAGATAATCCACCTGAAAAGAAGTCCCAGACCTGAATCCTTCCCGGCTGACTGATGCAAAGTCGTCTTATTGTTGAGTCGGCCTTGAGGTTCTTCACACTGACGCCGCGTTGTGTCGGCTGCAGACAGATGGAGCGCAGTAAATGCACGTCCTTCTACTTAAGTGTTAACCCCGTGAACCAGTCCTTGTAATTTCCAGCTAAAGTTTAGTCGTGGGAAACACGACGAGAACCAGACAGATATAATAAAGAGAACAACCTGTCTGAGTCAGACATGGACAGAAACGTCTATTAACGTTAAAAAGTAGTGACGTGTGTAGAAAATACAGATACACAGCAGATATATGATGAGCTTGTGATCTTTTACTCAGCTGTAAGATAACGTGATGTGTTTTATAGGAGCTGACGGGGATGGCACCGAATCAAGAGGCTCTGCTACAAAGAGACGTCTGGATCAAGTAAGTCGACGTTGATTTTTATAATGACGAAAGAAATACTTCATATTTTAAGATGATGTGTTAATCTGTCAAATAATGAGTTTAATTAAATTGTCATTGTGTCAAATTCACTGCTGTATAATATAAGTTATAAAACGGAAAGGTGAAATCCAGCGATCTGATTGGCTGTTAACCGTGGTATATTGAGCATATACCACGGCTACTATTCTAAAAAGCCTTATCGCAGCATATCATTCCGCGTCAGGGAAGCAACAATGTTTCCATGACAACAAAGTACAACTGTTACAGTAGGAGGCTAGGTAGCAAAAGTAGCCGAAGTGTTTGACAAGGTTAATAAATGGATTAAATTCGTTGAATTCACATGTTTAAGGTTAACTTTCACCTCCGGATATGGTTAACAATGGTAGAGGGGACTGAGGAGTGACCTGCTCCTGAAGAAAAAGGCGAGGAAAAGAGACATGCAGAGCTAACGTCCGGAAAGGAGGGACTATTTTTTTCATAATGGGGCTATTTTATCAGTTAGGTAGGCTAATTTGTGATTGATTTTTTTTTTTTTTTTGTACCTGAAATTGATTGCGTATCCCTCTTCCATATTGCCTTTATTGGTAACCGTTTTATAAAAGCAATATATCACGACAGGCCGTGGTATATGCTCATTATACCACTCTAAGGGGGTTGTCGTCCCTCCGCTTCGCGTCGGGCCGAACAACGCCCCTTAGTCGTGAGACTACTTACTGTCGTCGCTCCGCTTCGCGTCGGGCCGAACAACGCCCCTTAGTCGTGGTATAATGAGCATATACCACGGCCTGTCGTGATATATTGCTTAAATACACAACTAAAATATAATATAATATAAAAGCAGAAGTGTTTGTAGGTGAAGAAGAAGAAGAAGAAGTAGGAGTTTCCATCAGTGATTTCACATCTTTTCTGTTTGTCTAAATGGAGCATGGATGTGACTCTGGAACAATATTCAGATGTAATTTTAGTCTTTCTGACTCAAGGTATCTGGTCGTCTGGATTCATCTCTGAATCTGGAGAAGAACCAGGTTTATTTAGAGCTGAACACAATGATCCATGGACCAGAGAGACCTGGACCAGAGACACCTGGACCAGTGGTCAACATGGAGACTACTTCCTGGACCAGAGAGACCTGGACCAATGGTCACCATGGAGACTACTTCCTGGACCAGAGAGACCTGGACCAGAGCTTCTGTCGGGACCAGAGACCTGGATCAGTGGTCACCATGGAGACTACTTGCTGGACCAGAGAGACCTGGACCAATCATCACCATGGAGACTTCTTCCTGGACCAGAGAGACCTGGACCAGTGGTCACCACGAAGACTACTTCCTGGACCAGAGAGACCTGGACCAGTGATCACCACGAAGACTACTTCCTGGACCAGAGAGACCTGGACCAGTGATCACCAGGAAGACTTCTTTTGGGACCAGAGACCTGGATCAGTAGTCACCATGGAGACTACTTGCTGGACCAGAGAGACCTGGACCAATCGTCAACATGGAGACTACTTACTGGACCAGAGAGACGTGGCTCATGTTGTATGCTACTTCCTTCTTCATTGAAGCAAAATACAGCTGATTCTTTTTTTTTTTTTTTTTAAACTTTTATCTTTTAAATCACGTTAGTTGGAAGAAAATTCTGAAAAGTCTGATATTAACCATTCTTTTTTCGGTTTAGACTAGAGATTAATAGAAAGATTCCTTCTGTTTTGACAGTTTTCAGTCCCAGTTCAAAAATCTAAAGTCAATCCATGACAGGAGCCATTTTGGAAACAGCTGCCAAAAGCTATTGACTGCAGAGCATGGATAAATCCACCAGGGGGCAGATGACAAATTGTATGAGGCGGAGAATCGTTAATTATATATTGAAGTATCAAATATTATACACTTGGTGATAAAGTATTTAGTCTCTTCCTGTTATCTTAATACTATAAATGTTTCAGAGTCTTACTACCAGTTCTTCCTCCATTTTTCATGTCTTTATCACAGTGAGTTCAGTTTTGTCAACACTGTGTGCTCGTTCTTCTACTTCTGTCTTTGTATGTAGTGCCAACATGTTCTGCTGCTGCAGGCTGTGCTCTGTGTTGGTGTCCTGATTTTTAATCTGGCCCATTTTTCTCTCCCAGACTCTGGAACCGACCATAAGTCTGTGAAGGGCCACCAGGGAGCGTAGTCGCACAAACTCTAAAACAAACAAACAAACAAAAAATGAATCATTCAGCCCACGTATTAACCTCACATGCTTTAACTGGAGTGTCATGGTGTTTATTCCCCGCAGGCTGTAATTATATGAATAAGTTTCACATATTCAGGCACATTTTCAGCACTTTTGTGTCTTTTCTCCCTCCAGCTTTGCCTGCCAGGCGCGAAGCAGGGCCCAGCGGAACGTGACTGTGCAGTGTGTGTGTGGAGAGGTGTGTGAGGGCGAGTGTGTGGGTGTGTGTCTGCGTCTGTGTCGGGACATCCAGCCGGGAACGGAGCTGCTGCTGTATGACGACGCTGTGGGGAAAAGTCAGGAAACGGACAAATCACATTCATCATGTGACTCCACCGGACATGCAGGTAAGAGATGGTAGAAGGCTTGACTGCAGGATTAATGCTTTATTTAAAACAAATGGGAAACGGCAGTTTGCATCAGGCAACACTGGAATCTTCTTGTTTTGTAACAAACTATCGAGTAACAAAATTATTACCAAACTGAATTTGGTAGCTGCATGTTTCTGATTTGCAGATTTACGTGTTTCTGATCTGCATAGCTGCATGTTTCTGATCTGCAGAGCTGCATGTTTGTGATCTGTATAGCTGCATGTTTCTGATCTGCAGAGCTGCATGTTTCTGATCTGTATAGCTGCATGTTTCTGATTTGCAGAGCTGCATGTTTCTTATCTGCATAGCTGCATGTTTCTGATCTGCAGAGCTGCATGTTTCTGATCTTTATAGCTGCATGTTTCTGATTTGCAGAGCTGCATGTTTCTGATTTGCAGAGCTGCATGTTTCTGATCTGCAGAGCTGTATGTTTCTGATTTGTATAGCTGCATGTTTCTGATCTGCATAGTTGCATGTTTCTGAATTGCAGAGCTGTATGTTTCTGATCTGTATAGCTGCATGTTTCTGATCTGCATAGCTGCATGTTTCTTATCTGCATAGCTGCATGTTTCTGATCTGTATAGCTGCATGTTTCTTATCTGCATAGCTGCATGTTTCTGATCTGCAGAGCTGCATGTTTCTGATCTTTATAGCTGCATGTTTCTGATTTGCAGACCTGCATGTTTCTGATCTGTATTGGTGCATGTTTCCGATCTGCAGAGCTGTATGTTTCTGATCTGCATAGCTGCATGTTTCTGATCTGCAGAGCTGCATGTTTCTGATTTGCAGAGCTGCATGTTTCTGATCTGCAGAGCTGCATGTTTCTGATCTGCAGAGCTGCATGTTTCTGATCTGCAGAGCTGCATGTTTCTGATCTGCAGAGCTGCATGTTTCTGATCTGCAGAGCTGCATGTTTCTGATCTGTATAGCTGCATGTTTCTGATCTGTATAGCTGCATGTTTCTGATCTGTATTGGTGCATGTTTCTGATCTGCAGAGCTGCATGTTTCTGATCTGCATAGCTGCATGTTTCTGATCTGCATAGCTTAATGTTTCTGTTTCTTAATGTTCTGCTCATGGTTTCCTCCCATTAAAGGGAATTTTGTCTTCCAACCACTGCCTTAGTACTGGTCTGGAGGTTTCAGGTTCTGGGTTCTGTAAAGTCTTGAGACAGTCTGGATTGATGCTAAATTTATTCTGTTAGTTTCCTTACGCACTGTTAATATGAAAAAGTTGCAATAAATTAGTTGTGTTACATCGTTTATACAGAGTATGTGAACTTTTCACTTTTAAGAAAGTTTACTGCACGTTATACAGAACTTTACAACAAAACTAAACTAAAACAGCAGCAAGCAGCACTTTTAAATGACTGGAGGGGAGTTGAGGTTTTTATTGGGAGTCAGAAACTCTCCAGACTCAACTTCTGGAGATGTCAGGTCCACCTCCACTGTTCAGTGAAGGGTTTTCAGCGTCTTCCTTTACTGTCCCTTCAAATACATTCACACTCTCCACCTGGAGGAGCCAGAGGAACATTTAACTCCAGCCTGGTTTAGTGCACTTTCATTATTCACCACAGAAAGTCTTAGTTCCCATCCAGTCTGAGAACTACATTCTCAGTTAAAGTAAAAAGAGATGTTCTGGGTTTAAGACAAGAAGTGGCTTCACTGGTTAGTTTCAGCTCAGAACTTTGTGAGAAAAACAAAATCCCCAGTCAGCTAAAACAGGCTTAACACGAGGATGAAAGCCGGAGATGAACGATTACACCCATGAATCATTTTTAACTTGTTGCAATTAAACGGAAACACCAAGCAAGAAAACGCAATCATTAATATAAGGGAGTAATGTGCTCTCCATCTCTGCTAATCCTTTATTATTGCTGCTTTGTAATTGATGGGACATTAAAGAAGAGCTTCATGCAGAAAATACCCAGCAGCAACAGACTGTGGATATCTTATTAAAGCGAGGCCCTCGACGCAGACAGATTGAGCCCATAAATCGTGAACGCATCTCCAAAACAATTATGAATACTAAATGAAAGATAATAAGATAAGAGGCGGTTGTTCCCTGCAGGAAATTTGCATTGTTGTGTGGTAGCAAATATTAATTAGATTAAGAGGCAGAACAGGCTCAAACACAACAATGAGTAGATGAAAGAATCACCAGAGAAGGGATGTAAACATCACTGTGAATGAAAAGAAATGTGACAAGTATGGATGTAAACCGATCAGTCATAACATTACGACCACCTCCCAAGAGTCGTGACTCATCAGAGAACAGACGTGGGCCTTCTGAGGGTGTCCTGGTGTTAGTGGGGGGGTCTTTGAGGGGAGGGGCCTCTGTGGATCATCCCACAGATACTTGATCAGTTTGGGATCTAGTGAATGTGGAGGCCTTGTGCTGTTCTTCTTCCTAAAGTGTTTTTGTGGCTGCATCCTGCTGGGGATGGCTGCTGCCATCAAGGAGTGTCATTGCTATGGGGTGGGGGTGCCTGGTCTGGTCTAGGTGGGTGATACATGTCTAAGTAACATCCACACCAATGAATGAAGCCAGGTCCACAAGTTTAGTAGCAGAACAATGAACTGGCGCAAGATGGTTTAAATCAGTGGTTCCCAAAGTAGGGGGCAGTATGGGAGTCAGTTTGACTGTTGGTAACGTGATAGAGACGGGACAGAGCAAATAAATCAACGGGAACAGGACGGAGCTGGAGATTAAATTAAAAAATGACGTTGCAATGCGGTCAGTGCGCCCAACTTTAGATAACAACATAGGGAGCGGGACGGGATCTTTGTGTCGGGGGCACAGTCATGTGATCAGGATATGACGGGAGAGTCTAGATGGAATGAATGAATCAATAAATGACACTGCTAGAGATGGGATGGACAAGTTTTTCTTCTTTTTCTTCTCTCCTCTTTTTCCTTCATCCTCCGTCGTCGTCTTCCTTCTTTTCCTCCTCTGTCTTCCTGTTCATCTTCTTCTCCTCACCCTCATTCCTCCTTCTCCTCCTTCTCCCCGTCCACTGTCTTCTTCTCCCTTCTGATCGGGATATGACAGGAGTGTTTTTGTGGGCTCGGGATGAGGGGTGGGAGCAGAAAAAATAGTTTGGGAACCACTGGTCTAAATGTTGTTTACTTCTCCTGTCAGTGGTCATAATGTTGTGGCTGATGTGTGTATAAGGAGCTTGATGGGTGAGAGAACCTGTGTGCTTTCAGTGAGTAGGAGAACCAAAATATGTACCTTTGTCCCCAGCATAAGAGCTGTTCATGGTTCTGATACGACAGTAGGTTGGTTTTTATTTACGTACAGAGAGATTAGATCTCTGGTGGTTGAGGACGCACGTGGAGACGTTTTAATAACTTTATTTTTTGTTCTTACTTGACAGACGAGAAGGTGGAGTCGACAAAAAAACGTCCAGAGACTGTAGTTCCCAACGTGACGATCGTTGCCGAGAAGGAAGAGGAGACGGGGGACAAACAGAACGAGAGGACACAAGAGGAAGAGGAGGAGGGACGGCATAAAAACCCAAGCATCAAAAGTAGCAACGCGACAACAACCAGGAGGAAGAGGAGAGTCAGGACAATCACAGACGACAGAACTTTGACTGAAGACACAGTCCCGGCTCTAGTGGACGTAGAGACGACCCCGTCCGTCCGCTGCAGCTCCCGTCTGGCTGCTAAACCGCGACGGGTCCACAGCCTGAGCAGCCGGGCGAGACGACCCGACTGCTCGCCCAAACAGGCCGAGGCACAGAGCCGGCGGCCCCACGGAGGCGGCGGCGGCGGCGGCGTTCCCGAGTCGACGCCCGCGGCACATTCTGGCCTGACGGAGAACCGGGAGCGGCGGTACAGGTGCTCCAGCTGTGGGAAGAAGTTCTACCAGATGGGTCACCTGAAGAAGCACCAGTTCAGTCACACGGAGGAGAAACCGTTCAGCTGCAAGGAGTGCGGGAAAAACTACACGTCTGCAGAAAGCTTCAGAGCGCACCAGGTAGATTATTTACTGCTTCCTGTTTCTTCTCTGTGACTAAGACGATGATGAGCTGAAACTAATATGTGATGATTAATAAGCTGAGACTAGGAAGTTATCTGATGAGATGTTAGAGTAATGTGATCTGTTATGTCTGAGCCCTGTGGCCTCAGGTAGATGGAAGAATACGACGTTTGAAGGAGAATCACCGTCACGATGTCATATTTATGTGATTAGAAGTTTCATCTGAGCACTTTACTGGTCACAGGTTTGTACTTCATGAAGTTATTGACTTTAACTTTTCACTGATACGTATTTAAGAGGTGGACAGTCGAGTGCATTTAGCATTTAACTAAAATTATACATCTTCTTCTTCACCTCATCCTTTTCTTCTCTCCTCCTCTGTTTCGTTCATCCTCTTCACCCCAACCTTCTTTTCTACGTTCCTCATTCCCGTTTCTCCTCCTCTTCTTTTTTCCTAATTTTCTCCTTCTCCTCCTCTTCATCCTCTCCTCCTCCTCCTCCATTGTCTTCTTCTCCTCCTTCATTGTCTTCTTCTCTTCCTTCTTCCTCGTCTTCTCCTACTTCCTCTTTCCTCTTTCTCTCCTCATCCTCTTTGTCTCCTTCCTCTCCCCTCCCTCTTCTACATTCCTCTCCCTTCTTCTCCTCCTCTTCTTCTTCTGCTCCTCTTCTTCTTCTTCTCCTCCCCTTCCTTAATTTTCTCCCTCTTCTCCTCTTCCTTCATCCTCTTCTCCTCCTCCTCCCCCTACTCTGTCTCCTTCTCTTCTTCCTTCTTCCTCATCTTCTTCTCATTCCTCTTTCTCTCCTCTTTTTCCTTCATCCTCTTCGTCTCCTTCCTCTTCCTTCCCTCTTCTACATTCCTCTCCTTTCTTCTCCTCCTCCCTCCTCTTCATCTCCCTCCTCCTCTTCCCTCTTCTACATTCCTCAATCCCCAGCTTCTCCTCCG
>SRSE01000080.1:0-18964 GCA_005024645.1 Planiliza haematocheilus
TAACTGCTCACATGCTAACCCTCACATCACGGCTAACTGCTAACCCTCACATGCTAACACTCACATCACAGCTAACTGCTAACCCTCACATCACGGCTAACTGCTAACCCTCACATGCTAACACTCACATCACAGCTAACTGCTAACACTCACATCACAGCTAACTGCTAACCCTCACATGCTAACACTCACATCACAGCTAACTGCTAACCCTCACATCACAGCTAACTGCTAACCCTCACATGCTAACCCTCACATCACGGCTAACTGCTAACCCTCACATGCTAACCCTCACATCACAGCTAACTGCTAACCCTCACATCACGGCTAACTGCTAACCCTCACATGAACTCACCTCGTAGAAGAAGGGATGACCGGCCATGTCAAAGATGTTCACTTTGATTTCTCTGTCTCGAACCTGGACTCTGTCGGGACAGGACTCAGTTAACTGGTGTGAAACCGGTTCAGACTGAGTTAACTGGTGTGAAACCGGTTCAGACTCAGACAGGTACTCACTTGGTGACGCCGTAGTCGATGCCGATGGTGGCCAGGTACTTGGGAACAAACCTCTTCTCACAGTAACGCTTGATGATGCAGCTCTAAAGGAGGAGCACACACCAGAGTCCATTTAAAAAAACAGCCATTTAACAGAGAACTTAGCATCTGGTCAATTAAAGATAAACGCATAAAATAATCAAGTTTAAGAAGAAAAACTGTTTTAAAGTTTAGGACATCTGATGATTACAGTTAATAGTCGAGTAGTTTTAAAGAAACTTGAATTTAAACATAAACACTGATCACAATCATTTTATTCTCCTGATTCATTCAGCTCAAAGAAACGAGCAGCCATCATCATCATCATCATCATCATCATCATCATCATCAGTTCTTCCTGTTAGGTTATAATAATAATAATGTTCATCTGTTCTCTGCCGTATTTCAGAGAACATGTCAGACATGTGATTAAATGTTTGTGGCCGCTCTGCTGTCTGACAGCTGGAGGTGATGAGCAATGAATCAGGAAATAAACGGATTTTAAACGGAGGCTGGTGCCTCGGTGACCAGCGTCACATTAATACTCATAATTAATCCCCGTGAACCAGAGGAAACGCTGCTGATTGAATCTGAGCCTGGTCCCGGAGCTGGATTTAAACCAGACCTGGTGAGACCTGGTTCAATCAAAGCCCAGGTGTCGCATCAAAGCAGCATGAAGCGGCTCATCCAGGAGCTCCCTGAACTCCATAGAGGTTTGGTGTAATTGAGGCCGGGGGGGCTCCTACCTTCCCCACCTCGGCGTTCCCGAGGCTGATCACCTTCACCCGCAGTGACTTCTTGTTGTCTCGTCTCTTCGGCGCGTTCGTTTCCATCGGGAACGTTTTCCTCGCTGCGTTTTGTTGCGGTGAAAGTGTGCGGGGCTGCGGACGAGGAGACGCGGGGATGTTCAGTGTTGACAGCCGCTGTTGTTGTTGTTGGGAGCGATGCTAACGAGGCTAACTAGCCGTTAGCACCCGGGCTAGCAGTTAGCAAACCTGAAGTATTATGGGATTGTTGGTTTCCCTGTAGCATCGATGCTAATGCGCTGCTTCAGCTTCCATTGTGACACAGCGTAGATTCAGCTAGCCTCATAGCATAAATGCTAACCAGCTGTTCAGGAGTTAGGCGCTGCTAGGATAAACATGACTTCCGGTTAGTCCTTTCAAAATAAAAAAAGAAACAGTCGCGTTTGTGTCGATGGTTAATTTTTATTTATGAATTTAAAACCTTAAAAACAGAAAAATAAGTGAAACTGAGACAAAAACACGATTAAAAGAATAAAAGACACAAAGTCTGTGACATAAGAGACGTCATCACAGAAGAAATTCTCAGGGGAACATCAGCTGACCTGGGTCAGTCTGTCTAGAACATGAAGCAACAACTAATCTAACAATGAATCCTTTAAATCTACAGTCAAATAAAAACTAAAGCTGCTGATAAACTATTAACGTCTCTGGCTCTGCTGTGCTTTTATTGTGAAAAGCCGATTGATTGGTTTCATCTTTGATTCTTTGGTTATTTTAAACTCAATAAAATTCAATTTTTAAAAGAGCCTGAAGTTCAGCCCGAGCATCCAGTTAGCATCCAGTTAGCATCCAGTTAGCGAGCAGGAAGTGGCTGCATCTGCAGGGAGTCGTAGGTGTCTCTGGTGGCCGAGCTCAGATCCTGAAGAGAAACAGCTGATTGGTACAAGCTCCTTCTAGCGCCACGTTCATTCAGTCACTTCCTGGTTCATTCATTCAGTCATTCTCTTCCTGGTTCATTCAGTCACTTCCTGGTTCATTCATTCATCTAGTCACTTCCTGGTTCATGAATTCAGTCATTCACTTCCTGGTTCATTCAGTCACATCCTGGTTCATCCAGTCACTTCCTGCTTCATTCATTCAGCCACTTCCTGGTTCAATCATTCAGTCACTTCCTGATTCATTCATTCATCCAGTCACTTCCTGGTTCATTCATTCAGCCACTTCCTGGTTCAATCATTCAGTCACTTCCTGATTCATTCATTCATCCAGTCACTTCCTGGTTCATTCATTCATCCAGTCACTTCCTGGTTCATTCAGTCACATCCTGGTTCATCCAGCCACTTCCTGGTTCATTCATTCAGCCACTTCCTGGTTCAATCATTCAGTCACTTCCTGATTCATTCATTCATCCAGTCACTTCCTGGTTCATTCATTCATCCAGTCACTTCCTGGTTCATTCATTCAGTCACTTCCTGGTTCATTCATTCAGTCATTCACTTCCTGGTTCATTCAGTCACTTCCTGGTTCATGAATTCAGTCATTCACTTCCTGGTTCATTCAGTCACTTCCTGCTTCATTCGTTCATCCAGTCACTTCCTGCTTCATTCGTTCATCCAGCCACTTCCTGGTTCAGTCATTCACTTCCTGGTTCATTCAGTCACGTCCTGCTTCATCCAGTCACTTCCTGCTTCATTCATTCATCCAGCCACTTCCTGGTTCATTCATTCAGCCACTTCCTGGTTCATTCATTCAGCCACTTCCTGGTTCAATCATTCAGTCACTTCCTGGTTCATCCAGTCACTTCCTGGTTCATTCAGTCACTTCCTGGTTCATTCAGTCACTTCCTGGTTCATCCAGTCACTTCCTGCTTCATTCAGTCACTTCCTGCTTCATTCAGTCACTTCCTGCTTCATTCATTCATTCAGTCACTTCCTGGTTCATTCATTCAGTCACTTCCTGGTTTGGACTCACCTGGTAGACCTTCTCCGTCTTCCTCTGACGCTGTAAAACATTCAAGACTTTATTAACAACACATTCTGTTCAGAGGACGACATTTCAAAATAAGAGCTCCTGGTCACTCACGTCTCCTTTGAGCCGGAGCTCCCGGTACTCGCCGTCCGTTCGTTTGTTCAGGTCCTGAAAGAAAACACACATGAGAACCAACGTTCCTTCTGTCGGACAAACCTTTAAAGAACAGGCTACTTACCGTGTACAGGCTGTCATCCCTCTTCCGGTTCTACGAGACCGAACAACGAAGAAGAAACAGTCAGAGGAGTTCATTTTATATCTTTAAAGGTTCTAGAGGAATTCATTGTGACAGAACCAAAACTGTTAACTGTTCCAAGGGGCATTTGATGTTCTTTAAGTTCCCAGATAAACTCTGTTCTGTTTAAGGTTCCCCCTCAGAGTTGGATATTTGGGTTCTTATGATTCCTGGTTCTTAGGATGTTTGTTTATATAAGGTTTGTTGATGTTCTTTAGGGTTCTTCAAAGTTTTTTCTTCATCCAGCAAGCTTCTACTTTTTTAAACTTTTTCAGTTCTCCAGAGAGATTTGTCTTGTTGGTTCTCAGTGTTTAGATCTTATTAGTACTTAATGTAACTTTAGTTCCTGTACCTTACGGTACCTTAAGATTGTTCTCACAGAGCAAACTTTAGCAATAGATGCTTTTAGGTTCTAGATTTATGGTTCTCCAGGTTGAGTTCTTCTTATTTGCATTTTAATTTAAGTATAGGTGTTCCCCAGAGATTTTGTTCCTGTTCTCTTGATAGCTTCCTTTAGAGATTTCATTCTTTGTATCGTTTATGTAAAGTTTGTTCTCAAAGATTGTTCTTTTGCGTTCTCCAGAGCGTTAGAGAACTCAGGATCACTAAAGGAACCATCAAGGTTCATTCTCCAGTTCTGTTGTTTGGGTTCTTTCAGGGTTTTGATGATCTCAGTTTTTTGCGTAAGGTTTGTTGTTGTTCTATTACGATTGTTCTCAGCAGAGCGAGCCTTTAACCTTTTCTCCCGTTCTATTTGGGTTCTCCAGAGTTGGGGTGGTTGAGGTTCTATCAACGCTCTCTTTACCTAACAGATTATTTGAGTGTACTCTTGAGCTGGACTCTCTGGGTTTTTTTGAGGTTCTCCATTTTGTCACTGTTCTTCCTTTGAGGTTCTGCAGGTTTGGTTGCGGTTCTTTAAAAGCTATTAAGAGTTATTGTGGGAACATTTTTATCAGTTGATTTTACAATTCTGTGGTTCCTCTCGCTTCTAAAAGGAACTTTAAACTACAAAAACATCAGAGAACCTTTAAGAGAGGGTGGTGTAGAACATGGATCAATGATAAATGTTCCCTGTAGAACGTTCTCTTAGAATTGAACACTCACTCTTCCTTTCTCAGCGTCTCTCATCAGCGGGGCGTAGCCACCGGTGTCCTGATCTCTCAGATCCTAAACACAAGAACACTTCCTCATTAGCACCTCCTTCCTGTTCTGTGTAGAACAGCAGAACACTGAGCCAAGGAGAATAGACAGAGAACAGACTCACGCTGTAGACGCTCTCCTCCGACGGCTTGGCTGTGCCTCTGAAGAACTACACAAAACAACGACGTGTCAAAGTTAATCCTTTTAAAGTAATAATAAGAATAAAAGACACGGCAGCAAACGACACGTTCAGCTCTGCACCAGACTCCATTTAAAAATGTTAGAATTTAAAGGACACGCATACGTTCAGCTCTGCACCAGACTCCATTTAAAAATGTTAGAATTTAAAGGACACGCATACGTTCAGCTCTGCACCAGACTCCATTTAAAAATGTTAGAATTTAAAGGACACGCATACGTTCAGCTCTGCACCAGACTCCATTTAAAAATGTTAGAATTTGAAGGACACGCATAATTGGACCAGACTGTTTAAAAAGCACACACACATGTTCAGCTCTTCACCGGACTCCTTTAAAAAATATTATAATTTAAGCACACGGATATATTTAGCTTTACACCAGACTGCATTTAAGAATGTTTTAATTTAAAGGATACGCACACATTCAGTTTTGTACCAGACTCCATTTAAAAATGTTATAATTTAGGTAGATGCAGACGCGCAGCTCTGCACCAGACTCTGTTTAAAAATATTATAATTTAAGCACACGGATATATTTAGCTTTACACCAGACTGAAAATGTTAGAATTTAATTAGATGAAGATGCGCAGGTCTGTACCAGACTCCATTTAAAAATGTTACAATTTAAGTAGACACACGCATTCAGCTCTGTACCAGACTCCATTTAAAAATCTTAGAATTTAAGTAGATGCACACGTTCGACTCTGCACCAGACTCCATTTAAAATTTTTAGAATTTAAGCACACGGATATATTCAGCTTTGGACCAGACTCCATTTAAAAAATGTTACAATTTAAGTAGATGCAGACGCGCAGCTTTGCACCAGACTCCACTTTAAAAATATTATAATTTAAGCACACACATATATTTAGCTTTACACCAGACTGCATTTAGGATTTTATCATTTAAAGGATACGCACACGTTCAGCTCTGTACCAGACTCCATTTAAAAATGTTAGAATTTAAGTAGATGAAGACGCGCAGCTTTGCACCAGATTCCATTTAAAAGTGTTCGAATTTAAGTAGACACACACATTCGACTCTACACCAGACTCCATTTAAAAATCTTAGAATTTAAGTAGATGCACGCACCACCATTTAAAATCTTAGATTTAAGTGATGCAGCTCTGCACCAGACTCCATTTAAAAGTGTTCGAATTTAAGTAGACACACACATTCGACTCTACACCAGACTCCATTTAAAAACTTAGAATTTAATATGAATTTCACGCTCTGACAGGTCCATTTAAAAATCTTAGAATTTAAGTAGATGCAGACGCGCAGCTTTGCACCAGACTCTGTTTAAAAATATTATAATTTAAGCACACGGATATATTTAGCTTTACACCAGACTGCATTTAGGATTTTATCATTTAAAGGCGTTCAGCTCTGGACCAGACTCCATTTAAAAATGTTACAATTTAAGTAGATGCAGACGCGCAGCTTTGCACCAGACTCCACTTAAAAATATTATAATTTAAGCACACACATATATTTAGCTTTACACCAGACTGCATTTAGGATTTTATCATTTAAAGAACACGCACACGTTTGGCTCTGCACCAGACTCCATTTAAAAATGTTATCATTTAAAGAACATCTACACGCGCGGCTTTACACCAAACGGAATTTAAAAATGTTAGAATTTAAAGAACACGCACACGTTCGACTCTGCACCAGACTCCATTTAAAAATATTAGAATTTACATAGACATGCACACACACCTCAGCACACATTCAGGTCTACACCAGACTCCATTTAAACGTCCAGCCTGTAAAAACAAGCCGTCTGTAAATGTGCCGACCAACCTTCTCCTTGATGAACATGCCGGTGATGATGAGGCCGTAGAGGCCGAGGAAGCCGTCCAGGATGTAACACAGCTGAGGGTCGTACATATTCATGGCGTCTGTGGAGGTCAGAGATTAAAGGTCAGACAGAACCAGTCATTAAAATGAGGAGAAATGTAAATGGAGTTTGGTGCAGTTATGTTCTTAAAAGCTGGAGCTGAGCGGCGGTCGACACACTTTCTGTTTGCAGAGTTAGCGCTCAGCGGTTTCCTCAGCTGCTGCTGTTCACAGGTGTGTGATGGTGTGTGGTTCAGTGTGGGCGTGTAAAACTGAGACACACACACAAAAACACTTTGGCTCGTTTGTGAAACGACTAAAATCTACTAAAAGTTTTCAACTAAGATTTAACTCGTGAAAAAAAAACACTTGAACTGTCTTTTCCACCAAACTCCATTTAGTTTTTGTCAGATTTTAGAGATCAGCTTGAAGTCTCATTGCTCAACGCTGTAAAATCATCATCTGCCTCATCTCTGTGGTTTGAAGCCTCCTCCTCTTCCTCTTCCTCTTCCTCCTCCTCTTCCTCAGCTCTCTCTGATACCAGCTTTGACACCGACGTCAGTTTTTTAGACGTTTCTCTCGTCCACCAAAGAGACGCTGCAACGTCCGGTTCACGTTAAACCCACTTCCCACATCACAACCCTATCAGTCACACGTCCACCGCCACCCCCACCCCACCACCACACGGCGTTGTCACGGCAACGACCACATGAAATCAAGTCCATCATTGCTTTAGTCGTTATTAGGTCCGGTCAGTGTGTGTGTGTGTGTGTGTGTGTGTGTGTGTGTGTGTGTGTCTGTGTGTGTGTGTGTCTGTGTGTGTGTGTGTGTGTGTGTGTGTGTGTGTGTGTGTGTGTGTGTGTGTGTCTCTGTGTGTGTGTGTGTGTGTGTGTGTGTGTGTGTGTGTGTGTGTGTGTGTGTGTGTGTGTGTCTTGTGTGTGTGTGTGTGTGTGTGTGTGTGGTCTGTGTGTGTGTGTGTGTGTGTGGTGATGTGTGGTGTGTGTGTTGTGTGTGGTGTGAGTGTGGTGTGTGTGTGTGTGTTCTGTGTGTGTGTGTGTGTCGTGTGTGTGTGCGGTGTGTGTGTGGTTATGTGTGGTGTGTGTGTGGTGTGTGTGGTGATGTGTGGTGTGTGTGTGTGTGTTGTGTGTGTGTGTGTGTGTGTGTGTGTGTGGTGTGGTGTCTGTGTGTGTGTTGTGTGTGTGTGTGTGTGTGTGTCTGTGTGTGTTGTGTGGTGTGTCGTGTTTGTGTGTTGTGGTGTGTGGTGTGTGTGTGTGTGTGTGTGTGTGTGTGGTTCTGTGTGGTGTGTGGTGTTGCTGTGTGTGTGTGTGTGTGTGTGTGTGTGTGTGTGTGTGTGTGTGTCTGTGGTGTGTGTGTGTGTGTGTGTGTGTGTGTGGGCTGTGTGTGTGTTGTGTGTGTGTGTGTGTGTGTGTGTGTGTGTGTGTGTGTGTGTCGTGTCTGTGTGCTTGTGTGTGTGTGTGTGTGGTGTGTGTGTCTCTGTGTGTGTGTGTGTGTGTGTGTGTGTGGTGTGTGTGTGTGTGTGTGTGTGTGTGTGTGTGTGTGTGTCTGTGCGTGTGTGTGTGTGTGTGTGTGTGTGTGTGTGTGTGTGTGTGTGTGTGTGTGTGTGTGTGTGTGTGTGTGTGTGTGTTAGGGAGGTCTTAATGACACCGTTTCTTCTGATCATCTGATTAAGCACATGAAGAACCAGACTCCATTTAAAAACGCTTTAACTTGATGCAGACACGTCGCTCTGCATGAGAAAACATGTTAGAGCTAAAAATAAAAAAACAAATCTCGTTCGTTGAGTGTATATATTTATATTTGTCAGTAACCTGTGACGCGTTCTCTCTCTGACCACAGTTCATATCTGTAGACGTGGTTTAGTTAATAACAACGTGACTGTACAGTCACGTAAACTTTCTGACAGAAAGTCTGACTCTATGCTGATGATGCTTCCTTCAGGTTCAGACTCTCGACTCGTGTGTTTTACTCTGATTTCTCTGAAGGAAACATGTAAATCAAGTCGTCGACTCAAACCAGACGCTGGTTTCTGAGCGTCAGTGGAAACGACACGTTCTTCCATCACAACCCTGAGATTTCGGTAAAAACACGTCAGAGCGTCCCTGAACGCATCGTCAGGTTTCACATGTTTGGTTTGTTGTGGACGTCTGGATGACTGCAGACGTTCCACACGTTCCACATGTTCCACATGTTCCACATGTTCCAGCTCTGTCATTGTTTTGAAGCTAAAACATTAAACTAACTAATTTTCTGTGAATGTGAACAAACGTCTGGAAACACGACGGTTTGTCGACGCTGATGCTCAGAAAGGTAAACGTGAAGCTGCTTCCTGAATGAAAGCAGAGAAACAGAAATAAAAGACCAGCGCGTCTTTAATGAACTGTTGCTCAACGCGGTGTTTTCATCCTCCTCCATCAGTGTGTGTGTGTGTGTGGGGGGGGGGGGGGGGTCTGTTCACTAAAATAACCTGCTGCTATCTGCAGGAAGAAGAAGAAGAAACGCTCGCTGTTATCTGCGCTCTGATGTATCACGACTTATCTCTGTAGATTCACTCCCACTTATTTCTTAGAAGACGTAGAAAAAACAGACGGATAGATGCTAACAGATGCTAAATGATGCTAAGAGATGCTAACAGATGCTAAATGATGCTAACAGATGCTAACAGATGCTAAATGATGCTAACAGATGCTAAGAGATGCTAAATGATGCTAACAGATGCTAACGGATGCTAACAGATGCTAACAGATGCTAACGGATGCTAACGGATGCTAACAGATGCAGGCTTAATAAAACTCAGTCTAATAACTTCATATCTGTAAGAACTTCTTAAAGGATCCAAATAAATGTGGAAAAGTTCTGTTTTTCTGAAGTAGAACCGGGTTCCACAGGGTTCTGTCCTGGTTCCACTTCTGTTTACATGTAAAACTCTGTGCGTCCTCTGCGGTCTCTAACAGTGACACAAGGTTTCTGTCTCCAGACCTAGATGATGTAGAACCAGCAGATGTTGCCTCATATGTGTTTCTGCTGAAGACCACGTCCTGGTGTCCCTGTGTCTCAGTGTCCCTGTGTCTCAGTGTCCCTGTGTCTCACTGTCCCCGTGTCTCACTGTCCCCGTGTCTCACTGTCCCCGTGTCCTCGTGTCTTGGTGTCTTCAGTATCCCTATGTCCCCGTGTCTCACTGTCCCTATGTCCCTGTGACTCACTGTCCCCGTGTCTCACTGTCCCTGTGTCTCACTGTCCCTATGTCCTCGTGTCCCCATGTCCCCGTGTCCCTGTGTCTCACTGTCCCTATGTCCCTGTGACTCACTGTCCCCGTGTCTCACTGTCCCTGTGTCTCACTGTCCCTATGTCCTCGTGTCCCCATGTCCCCGTGTCCCTGTGTCTTCACTGTCCCTGTGTCCCCGTGTCTCACTGTCCCTATGTCCCTGTGACTCACTGTCCCCGTGTCTCACTGTCCCTATGTCCTCGTGTCCCCATGTCCCCGTGTCCCTGTGTCTTCACTGTCCCTGTGTCCCCGTGTCTCACTGTCCCTATGTCCCTGTGACTCACTGTCCCCATGTCTCACTGTCCCTATGTCCTCGTGTCCCCATGTCCCCGTGTCCTTGTGTCTTCACTGTCCCTGTGTCCCCGTGTCTCACTGTCCCTATGTCCTCGTGTCCCCGAGTCCCTATATCCCCGTGTCCCACTGTCCCTGTGTCCCCGTGTCGCACTGTCCCTATGTCCTCGTGTCCCTGAGTCCCTATGTCCCCGTGTCTCACTGTCCCCGTGTCCCTGTGTCTTCACTGTCCCCGTGTCAGACCGTTTTTTCTGGTCCTGGTGTCTCACTGTCCCTGTGTCCCCGTGTCAGACCGGTTTTTGGTCCCTGTGTCTCACTGTCCCTATGTCCCCGTGTCAGACCGGTTTCTGGTCCTGGTGTCTCACTGTCCCCATGTCCCCGTGTCAGACCGGTTTCTGGTCCTGGTGTCTCACTGTCCCCATGTCCCAGTGTCAGACCGGTTTCTGGTCCTGGTGTCTCAGCCTGGAGCTGAAGTTGTGTTTGGGGGAAGACGCTCTAGAACCACAAAGAGCTGCTTCCTGAGCTCTTTGTGGTCGATTCATATCAGCTGTAAAGTCACATGAAGGAACCGGAGACGTCAACGTCTCTGAAGGAACCGGAGACGTCAACGTCTCTGAAGGAACCGGAGACGTCAACGTCTCTGAAGGAACCGGAGCTGGTGCTGATGGAACAATGATCTGCCTTCATCTACAAACCGTGACACAAAGATCCTCTAACAGCTGACGTCACTGCAGATAATCAACAGATTAACCAATGATGATGTTCCTCAGGGTTCTGTCCTGGTTCCACGTCTGTTTAGTTTAAATATAAAACTAGGCAGACGGTACGTTCTTTAAAGGCCATAAATAAAATCAGTTTAAACCAACAATCATCAGATGTTATTTTATTAAAATGATTTTAATTCAGGTTCAGATTCATCTTCTAATTTAAAAAGAGAATAAAAAGTTTGATTCTGAGCCGGTCTGTGAACCGGTCTGTGAGCCGGTCTATTAGCCGGTCTGTGAGCCGGTCTGTGAACCGGTCCGTGAGCCGGTCTGTGAGCCGGTCTGTGAGCCGGTCTGTGAGCCGGTCTATGAACCGGTCTATGAGCCGGTCTATGAACCGGTCTGTGACTGGTCTGTGAGCCGGTCTATGAACCGGTCTATGAGCCGGTCTATGAGCCGGTCTATGAACTGGTCTATGAACTGGTCTATGACACATTTCCATTTCACTGTTTTTTACTTCAACTGATTTCTATCAACGTCAGACTAAGAAATAAAATCGTCTGACGTTGATAGAAAGTTTAACGTCGTAAACTATTTTTTCTTCTGACTCAATTGAGACAAATAAAAGATTATTTCCATGATTTTAATTATGTAGAAACTTATTTCATGCTGATCATTTTAACGGCGTCCGCTCGATGGAGGAGCGTTGGTCTGAACCGTCCCTTTAGCTGCCTGCTCAGCCATATGGTTAAACACATTTTGTTTCACTATATCTCAATGAGCCTAACTTAACTCAACCTAGCTGAGTTAAGTTAGGCTCTTGGCTGAGGTATGTTATGCTAAAAAATCCACTATATTGCACTTTGTCTTTAAATTGTAGTCTTCTTCGTCCTCCCTCCAAACAGGAAGTCAGAAACGGGAAAATCACCTCAGACATGTTGACGTTTTTACTAAAACTTTGAAAGGTAGGAATAGTTATATGACATATGCTAGTGCTGGAGACCTTACTGAACAGAATTATGTTACTTGATGCCACCTAAAAACCTAAATTTAATGTTTAATAATTTTTATAAAATATGCTCTACCAAATGGTTGATTTGACGATTTATGGTAAATGCAGCAAATAAAACAAATGCAATTAAAATTGACTTTCTTTGCTATAAAAACTAAATTTCTTTTCATCTATCGCTGTAAATATAAAATGAAGTGTTGTTACAGTCATATAGATCATGAATATGATAAGAGAATTATTTTTATGACTTTTTGAGTTGATATTAGTAAATATGGTAAAAATCTAGAATAAATGTGAGGAAATCATAATTTTCACAACTAATTCCCTTTCAACTAATTGACACAAGCTGGTATATCATTATTACTACCATTAGAGGTGTTTAATGATAGTTTAATTTTAACTTGTACTACAACTACTAGATGGACGCCAAAACCTTCTACTGTACAAGACATCCTAAAAACATTTCCCTTGGAGGAGACCGATGACAATCCTGACCCAAGTTATCAGGTCCAGGTCCAAACAAAAGCACAAGTAGAATCTGGAAGCATGAAGACATTGAGAAGTTCCAGGTTCCAAATTCAAGATTTGAACCCCGTGATCTGTACTTCAAAATGCTCTTCACTGATGAGATGATGCAACATATTGCACATCATACCAATTTGTACTCAGCTCATGAGTTTGGGGATCCCTAAAGAGAGAGAGCATTTCTTCTCCAGACCAGTTTTACAAAATCAGAAATAATAGTTCAATCAATCCAGGAAACCAGCAATAGGAAACTAATATAACCAATATAACCAGTAATAGGAAACCAGCTATACTAGTTCAATCAGTCCATCAGAAATGTGACTCTTTTTTCCCAAAAATCATAACTGCTGTTGCACCAACATAGACAAGGTGTGTTGAGACAGTAATGTGACAAAATGCAAATATTTCTGTTGCTTTGCAGTATTTTCTTTTCCTTTTTGAATGCAAAACTTAATGTTTTGCACTGTTACATATAATCAGCATTTCTAATTTTCCTAGTTCGAAGCAATAATTTCCTTGCATGAAATAAAAAACATTGGTGTTTTGTGGCATACTGACAGAAATAAAGGGTATCCAATGTCCCAGACATTTTTAGTTGTTTATTTTTTCATAAATTAGCATTTTATTTTAATCTATACACTGTTTCTGGTATTTGTAATAAGTTCCACACTTAAACCATTAAGTGACATCTCAACCGTTTGGTAGAGGTCAATATTTTAAAAACCACGGGGTCTTTTGAAAAAATTTTTTTTGATTGTGCTTATGACTCACCCAAGGATAAAAGAAATGCAAAGAAATAATTTTTTCACTGCTTTTCTCTTGGTGGGGAAGTTAAAGGGTTAAAAGTTATTTAAATGTAAACTAGAGTTTTAATTAGATGAAATAAAATAACGTTTTAATAACTTAATCTTCAACCGAATCTGATGTTTAATGGGTCATCATTTTTATACTGGTATAAACCGGTTTAAACTGGTTTAAACTGGTTTAGACTTGTTTGGTTTATACTGATTTAAACTGGTTTACACAGGTTTAACCTTGTTTCAACGTATTTACTTTGGGTTAAACTTGTTTACACTAGTTCATACTGGTTTAAACTGGTTTAAACTGGTTTAAACTGGTTTACACTCTCTCATAAATACTGCTTTAGTTTTACAGTAATTTTACCGTTTTACGTCGTTGCTCAGAGTCTAAACTCTTAAAGTTTGAAGAACAAAAGTGAAAAAAAATACAAACTTTGTGGTTCCAGCTAACGTTAGCATTTAGCTCAGGTGAACTTTAAACAATTAAACACATTTTCCTTAATTGTAAAAACAAATAAAACAGAATTGTTGATCAATTGATGATCGAAGAGCTCGGTGCGCCCATCTCAAGCTAACCCTTTGTTAGCTATCATGCTAACCGTTCGTCTCATCTGGAGGCGCAGCTGTCAAAGCTAGCATAGCAAGCTAACACTGTCCTGTCGTCCTCATTTAGTTTGAATCGTCTGGAGATAAAGATGAAAACTAAGAAGACAAAAGTAAACGATGAGCTGATTTCTGTTGAATACAACAAAGTAAATAAACCTCCAACATGGCCGCCGCTCGTTATCAGCTGCTTTTAAGCTCTTTCTCAGAAACTAAGCAGATTTCATCAGTGAGGCGAACAAGACGAGGAGTCAGAACAACTAAACTCTCCAACATCAGCTCCTTCTGAGTCCAGGCAGACAAAGGAGGTCCACATAAGACCTGGTCCATGAATCTGAGTTTTGTTCTGACCTGCTGGAGGAACCATCGAGGCCAGGACCACGAGGCCGTAAATCCACATCTGGATCTCCATCCCGAACCGACTGGTGTCAGGCGCCGCCGACGGTTGACTGAAGCAAAGTGTTGTCTCTTGTTGTGTCAGGGTGAACAGGAAGTGGTGAGGAGCTGCCGAGCCAGGTGACACACAGCGACACACTTTTACTGAAGCTTCTCCAACACGTCAGCTCAGCTTCCTTTCATGTGAAACGACAGCACAAACACAACCGTTAGCATAGTATTAGCAGCTTCATGCTAACTGAAAACTGAACGTTGCTAGTTAGCTCAGCATCGTTTCCTAAACTAGGATAAACATTATTTTATTAGTGACTTAAGCTAGTGGCTGTACAGCTAACCAGCACTCACTTTTCCTGTTAGCACGTTAGCTAGCTTTCTGGTAGTTAAGCTAAACGTAGCAGCTGTTCTGCCAACACGCATATTATTGTTTCATTTAGGAGAAGCTAATATTAGCCTCAGTTAATTTGTAGTTGGATAAACATTATTTTCTTAGTGAGTTAAGTTAAATGCTACATTCCTTATTAGCATATTAGCCAGAAATTCTGAAGCTAGCATTAGCAACAACTCACAAGAAAGATGTAGATATATTCGTTTTGAGTTGAGCCAATACAGTTTCATTAGCAAGATAAGCTAAATGCTAGGAGTGCATTTAGCTTATCTTGTAACCAAATAATGTTTATTCCATTATAAAATCGACTGGGGTCAAGATTAGCTTCTACCAAAATGCTAGCTAATGTACTAACAGGACACGTTAACAGCTAGATAGCATTGGTTAGCCAAGCAGTTAACTTGCTAACCAGAACGTTTTGATAAGCATTTAGCACAACTGATTAAAACGTGTTTGTTTCAGTGCAAAGATAAAAGTATTTACATGTACACCATCTTTAAGATGTTTGTTGTTGCTAATGCTAGCTTCAGACCTGCTAACTAATATGCTAATAAGACATGTTCAAAGCCATACAGTAATGTGCTAACACGACATGCTATGGTTAGCCAAGCAGCGGCTACATTTAGCCTAACTAGCTAGTTTGCATTTAAAATATTATAGAGGTGTTAAAATAAACACAGACATGTTGTTGTTGTTCGTCTCAAATCTTTATTTATACAAAAAATAAAATTTCACAGCAAACTTTTTATCAACATTTTTCCTTCGTCACAAAGACGTCAGAGATCGGAAAGTTGTTCGCATATAAAACTCCTTATAAGGCACAAACACAAACCCCGCCCCTCATTCATAAAACCCCGCCCCTTCCTATTTAAAGGCCCCGCCCATCATTCCTAAAGCTTTTGGTGCATTTTTCAAAATAAGACACCGACTTCCTGTCCTTATTTTATCAACACTGTCACTCTGAACACAAACTTCTGCCTTTAAAGCAGGAACTAAAATAAAAAAGGGTTCTGGGTCGTCACCGAAGAGGAGACTCATGGGAAATGTAGTTTGCAGAACTAAAACCGATTCTGAAGGTTCTAATTAAATGTGTTTCTGTTTGATAAAGTGCAGTTTGTGGTCACAGTGCAATCACCTTAAATCTTTGATTTGGTGGATGGAGTTCTGAATGGAGAAAGGAAGTCAAAACAGGACGTAGAAGAAGATAACACTGATACATTTAGATTATAAATTAATAGTTTTCACTCTGTGGTTTTGATGGAGTCAGTCATCAGACCGACGGCTCCCTCTAGAGGCCAGACACCGATACTGCAGATTTACTATTAAACTTATTTAATTACTTACAATTAATTAAATATAATTAACTGATTCAATTCAATTAATAATAATAAATGTATTTGATTTAATAATTACTTATTTCTTATAATTAAATGTCAGGTCTGTGATTAGAGTTCATGTTGATTCAAACCAACGACCTGCAGCAGGTCTCTGGGTCACAGGCTCCAGTCCTGAAAAGAAACAACATGATCTGATTATAGAGAAAATAGAATTCACTATTTCTACCAGTTGGAACCTAAAACAATAAAAATTAATTAGAACTAAAACAACGTCATTTAGTCATTTTGACCTCATCAGTCTGAATGCTCCACTGAGGACTACAAACACACTCACACACAGAACTACAGGAAGTAGCTGCGCTGACCATCAGTGGTGCTTCCTGTACGGCGTCGCCTGGAAATATTCCTCCGGGGTCACGGTCTTCACGCCACCGAAATAATCCAGCACCCACACCTGAAACGCAACCCAGCGTCTTAAATCCTCCAAAAAATACATGGAGTCTGGTACTGGACTGGTATTAGCAGTAAGCTGTAGCACTGGTGTTGGTGCTGGTATTAGCATTAGCATTGATGTTAGCATTAGCTGTAGCACTGGTGTTAGTGCAAGTGTTAGCATTAGCATTGATATTACCATTAGCTGTAGCACTGGTGTTAGTGCAAGTGTTAGCATTAGCATTGATATTACCATTAGCTGTAGCACTGGTGTTAGTGCAAGTGTTAGCATTAGCATTGATATTACCATTAGCTGTAGCACTGGTGTTAGTGCAAGTGTTAGCATTAGCATTGATATTACCATTAGCTGTAGCACTGGTGTTGGTGCATGTATTAGCATTAGCATTGATATTAGCATTAGCTGCAGTACTGGTGTTGGCGCTGGTATTAGCATTAGCATTGATATTACCATTAGCTGTAGCACTGGTGTTAGTGCAAGTGTTAGCATTAGCATTGATATTACCATTAGCTGTAGCACTGGTGTTGGTGCATGTATTAGCATTAGCATTGATATTAGCATTAGCTGCAGTACTGGTGTTGGCGCTGGTATTAGCATTAGCATTAGCTGTCCAGGTAGGAGCAGTACCTGCGTGATGTTGAACTTGGCAAAGAACCAGTTGTGGTCCGTGGGCCAGTCGATCATCTCCGGGTGTCGGCTGAACAGGGCTTTCTTTGCAAACTGGGCCTCGGTCCCGTTCACCTGGACAACAGGGTGGAGTCACATGACCTGTCAGACTTGAACACCTGGACATACAGGTGTGAAGAGGTGAGTGTTTGTACCTGGAGCACAGATCCAGACAGGATGATGTGGGCACAGAGAGGACTCTGAGGGTCAAAGCCCTGCTGTCTGCAGTAGTCAGTCTGAGCCAGGGACATGGACAGAGACGCCTCAGGGTTCACCTGTAGGGAGGAGACAGGTCACATGACGGGTCACCTGACAGGTACCACACCTGGCTGGTCACCTGACAGGTACCAGGTGTGTTCCTGCTAACAGAACCATGTTCTTGCGGCTGATGAACTTGTGCCTCGTGCTGACTCTGCGTATTTCGCGGCAGTTGTCTGTCACATGACTCAGCTCTGTCACGTGACCTAGAGTCGCTCAAACTGCTGAGTCACTGTGTGAAAAAACTACTGCGTCATGTTAAGTTGGAGCGTTAAAGACTCGATTATTATATAAGATGTTTAAACGAACAGGCAGCAGCAGAAAGAACTTTTATTAAAATAAGTACATAACAAATATTAACATGTTTTCAGCGTTTAATCATAAAAACTCCAAATTATATATAATAGAAATTAATTTATGAACTTAAAACACTATTAATTTCCATTGGAGCATTGTACACATGAAATAACAGATAAATACTAAAATGTGAACTTTCTTTGTGAGACTTTTTAACGCAATAAAGACGTTTGCGGTAAATGTGTGATAATCCTAATGGACTTCTGAACGGTCAGAGCCACTTTAAGTTTATGTAGCAACATTGTAAATACACTATAGTGGAGGGAAGTCAGACTCACTCAATTATGCGATTTCTGAACGTAGTTCTGAACGGTGGAGCTTTGACTTCTTAAATGTTTAAACGTTGTTATTTTAGTGATTAGTTTGACCCGGACTGGGCTCACCTCCAGGTCCTGCACGGAGATCTCCATGCGGGTCAGGTACATGTAGGGCACCCCGGAGCTGGAGCCCGGCGGCCCGTCGCTCACCGAGAAGACGTTGGAGAACGGCTGACCCACGACCGGCTTGTGGCTGGAGATGGTGGCCATGGAGGCCCAGTCACACTGGTGCGCGACGAAGCGGGCGACCCGGGCCACCTGGTCATGAGGCGGGATCCGGAACCGGCACGCGAGAGACGGGGGGAGGGAGGCCAGGTAGAGGCCGAGGAGCAGGAGGCACGCGGGCCGGAGAAGGACGCTCATAGTCGGTGAAAGTGTTTGGAGGACGATCCTGGAGGAACCGGAGGAACCGGAGGAGAGCCTGTTATAAAAAGACGTAAACATCCGGTCTGAGGTTCCCAAAATAAAAGCCTCCATTGTATAACAGCAATTTCAAAATAAAAGCTGTGGGCATGTTATTTATTAAGATAAATGAGGTTATTTCAGAATAAAAGCCTTCAACCTATAGTTGCAATTTCAAAATAAAAGCAGTGGATATGTTGACATTTAGAGATTATTTCAAAGAGAGGACACTTCCGGTCTGGGCTTTCCAGAATAAAAGCCTCCTTATAGCTGGAATTTGTGGTTATGTTCATTTCATTATTTGATTTCAAAGGAAATGACGCGACACACAGGACACACTTTCAAAATAAAAGAGCCTACAATGATTTGAGTTGATTTTAAAATTTATTACAAAAAAGTTTCTACAAAAAAGAAGAAGAAGAAGGAGGAGGAGGAAGAGGAGGAAGAGGA